>UESW01001556.1:57753-80905 GCA_900491605.1 Calamus simplicifolius | reverse complement strand
TCAAACTTCCGACTGCTGAAGCATAAGGAACCTTCTTCATTTTCTCCTTCTTCTCATCACTTGAAGAACTCTGCTCTGAGCATAACCTGAAGTGACCTGCAAGAGGAGAACCAACTGGCTTTGCATTGCTCATACTGAACCTATCCAATACCTTCTCAATTTACTTTTCCTGTGACAACCATATTTTCTTGGTTCTTCTATCATGAAAAATCTGCATGCCCAATATTTGTTTGCTGGTCCCATATCCTTCATTGCAAATGACTGACTCAGCTCCTTCTTCAACCTGTTAATTATAGACATATCTTTCCCAAGGATAAGCATGTCATCAACATAAAGTAGGAGTATGACAAATCATCATCACTAAACCATTTGATATATACACAATGATCTGAAGCCATTCTTTTGTATCCATTTTCAGCCATAAATGAATCAAATTTCTTGTACCACTGCCTTGGAGCTTGCTTCAGCCCATACAAGCTTTTTTTCAATCTGCAGACAAGATTTTCTTTACCTTTGACTTTGAAGCCTTCTGGTTGCTCCATATAGATTTTCTCTTCCAAATCACCATGAAGAAAAGCTGTCTTCATATCTAACTGCTCAACCTCCAAGTATAGACTAGCAGCAATACCTAGAGCAACACGAATTGAAGACATTTTAACAACATGAGAAAAAATCTCTTCAAAGTCAATACCTTTCTTTTGACCAAAGCCTTTTACAACCAATCTGGCCTTGTACTTTGGTTGAGAACAATGCTGTTGAGTCTTTAACCTGAAAACTCACTTGTTCTTTAAAGCCTTCCTTCCTTTGGTAGTTCCACTAAATCATATGTGTGGTTCTTCTATAAGGCATCCATTTCTTCCTGCATGCCTACTAACCACTCCTTTTTTTGTTACTTTCAACTGCCTCCTGGTAACATATGTAGAATATCTTTTGGAAGGTTGACGTTGTCTAGTAGATCTTCTCAGCTGAGGCTCTATAGGAGGTTGCTCCTGATCTCCTTCCTGCTCAACATGTCCTATATATGAGTTAACATCTGCTCCTGTACTATTTTCTTGCACATCTCCCCCATCACCCTGATATACTGGAGGAGTAACTGGATCACAGTCTGTTAATCCTCCTGCAGAATACTTGACTGGCACCTCCTTCTTGAAGTCTTGAAGGGTTTGATCTTCAAAAATACCACATCTCTGCTTTTGAACACCTTCTGCCTTTCTAGATCCCAGAGTCTATAACCAAACTCATCATGTGAGTAACCAAGCAAAGCACATTCTTTTGTCTTACCATCTAGCTTGGACCTCTCAATGTCTGGAACATGTGCAAATGCACGGCAACCAAACACTCTCAAGTGCTTATAAGAGACATCTTTCCCTGACCATACACGTTCTGCAACATCACCATCTAGAGCTATACATGGTGACAAGTTTATTACATCAACTGCTGTCTTCAATGCCTCATCCCAAAATCTTTTAGGTAACTTGGACTATGAAAGCATACATCTGATCTTTTCCATAATGGTGCGGTTCATCCTCTCTACAATTACATTATGCTGAGGAGTACCATGTACTGTCATCTCATGCTAAATGCCATGTAATCTGCAATAATTATCAAATAACCCTATGTACTCACCACCGTTATCTGACCTTATGCATTTCAATTTCTTTCCTGTCGCTCTTTCAACTCTGGCATGAAACTCTTTGAAGACATTAATAACCTGATCTTTGGTCTTCAAACCATAGACCCAAACTTTTCTGAAAAAGTCATCTATAAAAGTGAAAATAAAGTGCACCACTGATACATGGAACATTAACTGATCCACCATGAGTTTTTATCCTCAGAGGACCATAAACATCTGTATAAACACGATTCAGAACATGCATTTTTCTAGACAAAGCAGGACTAGCAAAAGAAACTCTATGTTGCTTGCCAACCAAACAATCAACACATGGGTTCAGATGTACACCTTTGAAGTCTGGTAGAACTTCTCCTTTGGAAAGAACTTGCAGCCCTTTCTCACTCATGTGTCCCAGTCGTTTATGCCATAATTCCATGCTGAAGTGTTTCTCTGTAGCATTTAACTGTTCACCATAAGCTTTAGCCTGCAACATGTATAAAGTGTGACATTTCTTCCCACTGGCTACAACAAGTGAACTTTTACTGAGCTTCCATTGCCCTTTATGAAATCTGCTATCAAAGTCTTTATCATCAAGTCTTCCAACTGAGATTAAATTTAGCCTCAAGTCAGCCACATGCCTTACATCCTTGAGCACCAACTTATAGCCAAGATTAGTCTTCAGTGGATGTCACCCATGCCAATGATGTCTGCTGTGCCTTGATTTCCCTTCTTGACAACACCAAAATTTTCAGTCTTATATGTAGAAAAAAACTCCCTCCGTGGTGTAGCATGATAAGAAGCATCTGTGTCAATCACCCACTCATGATTCTGACACTCACATGAGAAGATACCATCAGAAGTAGACAAAATCAAATAATCATCACTCTGCACAGTAGCTGTGATATTCTCCTTTGACTCTGTATCCTCCACTTTTTTTCCCTTTTTCTTACTCTTCTTAGGCTTCTTACACTGATTCTTGTAGTGCCCTTTCTCACCACAGTTGTAGCAAGTAATATCTTTTTTTGACCTTGATTTGCTTCTACCCTTGTATGAATTGTCTCTATTTCTAGACTTTGACCGTCCTCTATTTCTGAGACAAGTGCCTGTGAATCAATCTGAGAAGTTGCTGAATTTTTCCTCCTCAACTCCTCATTCAACAAACTGCCTGTTACTTAATTCATGGTGACAACACCGTATTGTGCAGAATTACTGAGGGAAACTACCAGTGTCTCCCAACTTTCTGGCAATGAACTGAGAAGTAACAATGCCTGCAACTCATTATCAAGAGACATTTTCATAGAGGATAATTGGTTATGAATACTCTGCATTTCATTCAAATGCTCAGCAATAGAAGCACCCTCTTTATATTTCAGATTCACTAGTTTTCTGATCAAGAAAGCCTTGTTGCCAGCTTTTTTTCTCTCATAAGACTTTCTAACTTTTTCCAAAGAGAGTTTGTAGAAGTCTCAGTGGAAACATGGTGAAAGACACTATCATCCAACCACTGTCGAATAAAACCGACTGCTTTCCGATCTAACATGATCTAAGCATCATCTGTCATTGTAACGGACTTTGCTTTGACCCCTTCCAAAGGTCCATATAGATCCTTGCAATACAAAAGATCCTCCATCCTCGGTTTCCCTATCATCCAATTGTTTCCGTTCAGACCGATCATGCGGGAAACATTATCGGCCTCCATGCTCGCACACAAAAATTCACAAGCTCTGATACCAGTTGATGGGAAAGAATCCGTGTACGAGCAAATACTAGCATACCGTAATATGCAGCTGAATAATAAATAAAATGCGCAAACAACACAATCACAGAAACACCAAGATTTACGTGAAAAATCCCTCCAAGATAAAGGGAAAAAAACCATGGGCAAGCCAGAGAAGAAGATCCGCTATAGAATAATAAATATCCAAGTCTTAAAGTCCCTTGCCAGGACTTGAGAAACAATCACAAGAGAATAATAGGGATATAAGAATTACGTCACCGAAAAATACGGTCTCCTGGGTTACCTCCTTATTTTCTTCCCTTCTCTTCTTCTTCTTCTTCTCTTATTTCTCTTCTGCAGCACCTTCACGTGATTCCTGGAGTGGAAGTCCTCCCACGTAGTCAAGCACCAAGCAGCAGCCCTTCCTTCTCTTCCCCTAGCAATCCACACTCCTAGAAAAAAAAGAGAAATACCCGCTACCTGTTTTACCTCTTTTTCCAGACGGCTGCTCCTTTTAAAGAGAGAGAGAACACATCCTGGCAGAAAAAGGAGTAGCGCTCCCTTTTGCCCTAATGGGCTGAATAAGTGGGCCATGGGCCCAACATATGTTTCCTGGAAACCCTCCCACTAGGGTCTGTCAAAATCAACTTTGATGGTAGTGTTCAAGGTCTGGCTGGTTTGACTTTTGTGATCCGTGGTTCGGATGGATCGATGTTTGCGGCTGGTGGATTTGGTTTTCTCGACCTTTCAGTGCCGCTAGCTGAGTTTATGCGGCATGGGCTGGCATATCCTATACTATTCACAGTCTGGGCATTCACAGTCTTATTATCGAGGAGGACTCTATTACCGTTATGCATTGGCTCCGGTAGGATTCGGGCGACCCTTTGCCTACTAACCCTTTGTTATGCGATATCAGGTCTTGCTCTATCAGGCTTATTGTGCCCAGATTCGGCATATTTACCGAGAAGCTAACTGAACGGCTGACTGGGTAGCTGCCTTGGTTGTTCATCATTATGATTCTTGGTTCTGAAGGCCGGATGACTTATGTTCCATGATTTTAACTCAGACTTTGTACTATGATATATTAGGTTTGACACACTCTAATTGATGTCATCATCAGTTTGTAAAAAAAAAAAAAAAAATTAGGTATCATTATGGATTGTTGCATTTATTGTGCCTACATCATGATTGACTTGGGTTCGCGAACCGCCAAACTAGCAACTCAATAATGTACGGCGCATTAATTAACCTTTAGAGCAATAATTTTATCATGCCATTTGGTCAGTGCACAAAACCGACTTCCCTACGTCTTGCTGTATCACTCTTACAAAAAACGTGCATTGAATGCACGAATTATTTGTATATTTATATCATCATGCGCGTTAAGATTCAATGAATTTGGCGAGATTCAATGAATTTTGATGTTACAGCAAATTTTTTTTCCTCCAGCAGCGGTTTTGGTTGACCTTTGGATCTCAGAAAACTTTAGCCGTAGTAGCATGCCAGACTTCTAGAAAAAGGATTGTTCTGATATCTGAGGCTATATTTGAAAAAGAAGATTAAAAAAATATCTTTTAAATTTTTTTATTTTCAAAAATTATAATTATAAAAATTAATAAAAATTAATTTTAATTAAAAAAATAACTCATATTTAATTGTAAATTATTTTCTTAATTTAATTTTTAAGAAATAAGGGAATAATTAATTTATCCGAAAGCATAAGAAAACATTATTTTCTAAATTTTTTTTTATTTATTATGATTAATAAAATAATTAAAAAATATTTTTAAAGATATTTTATGAAAATATTTTATTCTATATACCTGTTCAGGGATAGGGGTGCAACTCGGGCTCATGAAACTTGGGTTTCCTTGAACCCTAACCCTAATCCTATTTGTAAAATGTCAACCCTAACCCTAACCCTATTTGTAAAACCTCAACCTAATCCTATTTTTAAAAATCGGGTTCGGTTGAGTTTCGAGTTAGAATTCGGGTTGATAGATATATATATATATATATATATATATATGAAACAAACATGCTTAACATTGCACAAATAAGCTAAAGTTTGAAACAAATAAGCTTTACATTGTACAAACAAGCTAAAGTTTGAAACAAACAAGCTTCACATTTTAAATTACATGTTTAAAAATATACATCTTTTACATAAGACTAAACAAAAAAAAGTACATTAAATTAAAATATATCCAAAGTAATCCAAATGTTGCATAATATTTCAATAGCCACTATATGCATTGATGAAGTCACCTTTATCCTTTAAAAGCAGAAAATATTGAGACGATATAAAGAGCCAGTTCGAAGACCACATAAGTCTGGTATGAGAAATCTTTTTCAAGTAGCGAGACTGCATTCGCTATCCAAAGCTCTCTGATTTTTTACTCATCACCCCTTTCCCATATATTTTAGTTTTCTGCTCATCTCTTCCCAGATGCTTTCATAAAATTTTGGCAAACTTCATATTAGAAGTTACAAATGTCTCAAAGAAGATAATTAAAAAAAAATAAAGATACTAGTTTGGCCCACCAACATTACATGATAAAATGCAATGGTTAAAGGTATATTGCTCATTTTAAAAGGTAATGAAGGTTCTGGTGGAATGTTCATACCAAGAATCATCACTTTCACAAAACTATTGTCAGCTCTACATATTTTAAACCTAACAAACAAAGCTAAATCATCACTTCCACAATACCAGTGGGCCTGCTGCTTGTGGCTTTGCGGGTTCGGGTTTTTTGGGTTCGGATTGACTGCAACCCTAATTCGGTTCAAATTATAAATCGGTCCAGGTTCAATTCAGATCCTTCGAATTAGGTTAAACAAACTAGAGTTTGAGTACTGCTGCAAATTGGGTTCTGTGGGCCGGATTTGAGTTGAACCCGATTTAAATTGCACCCTAGGATAGAATTTTTTTTATTAAACATTATCTAAGAGTGGACAACGGAGTTGTATGAGGACAAAGCGGTAAGGAAAGAGTTGCGTCCGATTTTTTTTTTTTTCTCGGTACAGAAGCAACGTACCATCACTGGAGACCGACGGTGACGAGAAATTTTCCCGCAAGGCTGGGACCAACCTATCTTCGCTGTTGCCTACAAATCCTTATCTTCATTGATAACTAAAAATCCGCGCAAGTATTTAATCTGATGAAGTGTTTGCTCGGATAAAGACAAAGCAAACAATACGACAGGATAATAATTTTATTATATTTTATCTAAAAATAAAAAAGTTTACGTAAATTAAAATTATTTTATTATTATTGAAGCAAGAGGTTAGATTCGGATTTGGCATATCTATTGGTGGGTGACTGAATTGCTGTCCAAGTGATTTATCATTTAGATTTCTGAAATTGAAAGACTTTTATTTAATTATATTTAAATAAATTTTATTTTTTAATATATTAAATTTGGCTCATGTTAGAACAATATGATAGCTCGTCTGAAAAAAAAAAAAAAACAAAAAACAACAGGCCAACATCACCGCTCAAAAAAAATTTTTACGAAGGACAAGGGCAATGCCGCCAATGTTTTGAAAATTGGATGGATCGATCGACCCAATCAGTCCAATCAGAAATCATCAGTCGGTTCAATTTTATTATTAAAGTTGACTTTTATATGACCTAGTAAAAATCAAAAAAAATTGAAGGTTTATCGGTTCAATCCTTTTTAATTTTTTTTAATTTTTTAAATTATATTTATATTTTATTATTTTATATTATTAAATTAAAATTTAATTATAATATTATCTGTCGATCAAATATCCATTCGGTTAAATTGATTGATCCGTGACCCAAATATTCTGTTCGATGTCCGATCAGATTTTCAAAACATTGGTGCCAGCACACCGTCCATAGAGCTCGTTACAGCATTTAAATTCGTGAAACTCTGCAGCAATCCCTGTGGAGCGCAGATGGAGCTCTTCAGTCTGCTGCTGCTATGGATTTCAGTCGCCCTCTCCCTCCTCTTCCTCCTCTCGGTCGTAGCAGGACACAGATCCTCCTCCCATAGCCGGCTCCCACCTGGCCCCATGCCGCTCCCGTTCGTGGGGAGCCTGTTCCAGCTCAGCGACAAGCCCCACCAATCCTTGGCCCGTCTCGCAAAGGCATACGGCCCACTCATGGCCCTCCGCCTCGGCCAAGTAACCACCATAGTCGTCTCCTCTCCGGAGATCGCCAGAGAAGTGCTTCAGAACAAGGACGCAGCCTTCTCCGGCCGCTCGATTCCCGACGCCGTCCATGCCCTTGGCCATGCCGATCTCTCCATCCCGTGGTTGCCGCCAGCCAAGCAGTGGCGGATTCTCCGCCGGATCTGCAACAGAGAGCTCTTCAATTCCCAAACACTAGACGTCCACCAGTCCCTCCGGCGCCAAAAAATACAAGAACTGCTGTCGTACATATCGATCGTTCCGTCAAGGGGTTGCCGGTGGATATCGGGCGAGTGGCGTTCACAACGTCGCTCAATCTGCTGTCTCGCACCTTCTTCTCTGTTGACCTCGTCGATCTACAATCGGAGTCCTCCCAAGAATTCAAGGACGTGGTGGAGGAGATAATGAAGATAGCCGGGAGTCCTAACCTCTCAGATTTCTTCCCGCTGCTCGCCCCAATAGACCCGCAGGGCAGGCGGCGCCGCTTGACGGCTCTTTTTAAGAAGGTGTACGATATCATTGACGAACAGATCGAACGTCGACTACAAAGCACGGAAGAACAACGAACAAGCGACGATTTCTTGGAGGTACTCCTCCGCTGCCAAGTGCAAGGAGACGGCTTCGAGATCGACCGACAAGTCATGAAATCATTGTTTCTGGTTGACTATTGTAATTACAGTTAAATCGATTCATTGCTTCAAATTTTTCTCTACTTCTTTTAATATACGAAAGCTTCGCGTCAGGAACTATTTGCTGCCGGTAGCGACACGAGCTCGAGCACAGTGGAGTGGGCCATGGCGGAGCTGCTGAGAAGCCCACGGGTTATGGCGAAGGCCCGCGACGAGGTCGCGAGAGTGACTGGCCAGAGGAAGGAGATAGAGGAGTCGGACATCAAGCAGCTCCCCTACCTCCAAGCCGTGGTGAAAGAGACATTCCGACTGCACCCGCCGACGCCATTCCTGCTGCCCCGAAAGGCAGAATCAAAGGTGGAGCTGCAGGGCTACACCGTACCGGAGGGCACGCGGGTGCTGGTGAACGTGTGGGCCTTCGGCCGGGACGGGGAGGTGTGGCCGGACCCAGATGCGTTCAAACCCGAGAGGTTCTTGGAAAGGGATTTGGATTTCCGGGGCCGTGACATGGAGTTGATTCCCTTCGGAGCGGGGCGCCGAATCTGCCCAGGACTGCCGCTGGCTTTCCGGATGGTGCATTTGATGCTGGCTTCGTTGCTTCAAAGGTTTGAGTGGAAGCTGCCGGATGGGATGGCGCCGAAGGATTTGGACATGACGGAAAATTTTGGGGTCACCTTGGCTATGGCAGTCCATCTCCGGGCCATTGCGGTCCCCATCGTCTAATTAAAGGGCCATTGTCGTGTGCGCTGGAGTTGATTGAACCTGGGCGTCCTAAGAATTCAAACAGTTCGATCAGTATAGTCCAAACTCCAAAGATGCTTCTGGTGTAGCTGCTTTTATTTATTTTGTTGTCGACTGAACCGTTTAAGGTTTGTTGTTGTTCTTTCCCCGCGTTCGCCAAACCATCAAGTCCATTTATGCTGACGTCGTAAACTTAATGTCCACGTGTCAACTGGTGAGAACAGGTAAAGCCGGACTTTTCAACTGATCTATAGACGCGCTTTCACATGTGTGAGAGGGCGAGAGCGGTACGTACAGTTCCGAAGGTATTTTCTGGAGACCTTTCCGCATTTAAACCACTTTAAGTAGAGAAAGAAAGACCTGAGACTTATCAAATCATTACTTTAGAATTTTAAACTTAGGCTTAGAGTAGACTTGCCTAAGAAATATAGAACTATTCTGATAGGTGCTTAGAAAAATTCTTTAGGTATCGATCCGCTGAATGGTGAACAGCTCAGATGAGCTGTCTTGTATATAGAATGGTTTTACCTTTTGATCATCCACCACATATCGCCATAGTTGGCATGCCAGCTTTGCTTATGCCACGTTATTTATACTCCCATATTCTTAAGTCCATGCTCAAATCATAAAGTAGCTTAATTAGATTATGGTTGGTATGATCTAAGCTTTTATTATTCAACTATAGTGATCTATCTGCATCAAGTACAGACCAGTTTAGATTGTGCTCAATAACATCCGTTGGCATGGGATAACCGTACCCTCGAGTTTAGCTGATTTTAAAGTGGTAATGTGCTATCATTGGTTATAATATGTTCATATATATAGCATGCCACATTTGGCTTGACCCATGGCCGATCGAGTGTTATGTGGCATTTTAAGCTAGATCATCTTTCACATTGATTTTTTACCGTAAAGTATTTTTAGTCTGATCTAGGGAATTTAACTAATACGAAGATATCTACCTTGAATTCTTTCGACCTTAAAAAGACTTGCAGTTTTTTTTTAAAAAAAAATTCATACTATGCCTCAACCAATTTTGCGAGTTGACCTTTTGCAATGAACTTAGCAAAAGAACGAAGCTTTTAGTTTCTCAAACTTCACTAATTTTCTTGCATGCTTTTTTCTTTTATCATGAGCAAAATCTTTCTTCAACAATTGTTGAAATACTTTAGGCCGAGTGATCTATAGTCTTTAAGCCCTGGACTTTCTTAACAGCTTCTCATCGTCTTTGATAAGTCATCATTCATTGGTACAGTAGATTTAAGTACCTCTCTATATATTCTCTATCATTCTTTGATACAATAGATTTAAGTACCTCTCTATATACTCTCTAATTAAGTCTTTCAAGTTAGAACATAGAACTCTGAAAATAACTTTTATCATTCTAAATTAGCTCTGAGACTGATTTAAAATCACCTCTAGAACTTTAAAGAAAGCCTTTGCCAGTTTCTATCGGCCCTAGGAGCAATTTAGTTTTTTTTTTTAATTTGGAGAAAACAATTTGTTGAACTAACTTCACACTAGAAATGATTTAAGATCACTCCTAAGAATTTGGAGAAAGCTTTTGCCGATCTAAATCGGCCGGCTCTGGGAGTATTTTAAGCTCACTACTAGAAATTTTATGTCTCATAGATCGAACCTATACACCTAATAGGGCATTCTTTTAACCAGCTCTGGTTAGTTAGACGCTTTTTGTGGGCTTCAACCAATTTATTTTTTGAAAGATTAAGCCGGGGAGCACTAGTCAAGCTTGGACTCAGTTTAAATTATTGAAGTAAAGTTATTGATGGTTGTTCTTTTGGTGATCAAAGACCGAATCGGCCACTCCACGTATAATTTTTTCTTTTATCTTGCAAACGTGAGGAAATGAGAGCTAAAAATTTTTCAAGGCGATTCCCAGTGCAAACCACATAAATGCTCTGCATTTCTCAGGCACTTCTGATGTCCACAGAGATCTAAAGAATGGGCAAACTAAGCCACCGGAATCAACAATCTCGTAGAGGGAGCCTCCTGTGAAATCAATGTGCTTGGATACCTTCCAGTTTGGGCTTATCCGGGAAGATGTTAGGCTGAAAGGATGAGAGCGTAGGCATTAGCTCTCCATGATCCTCATCTTCTCTCATGGTGAGCGGCTTTATAAAATAAACATGCCGAGAGCTCTCCCTCCAACTCCGGAAAGAGGCATGTACATTTCTCTTGCTGCATTTGCCATAGAGTCAAGGGAAGAGAGAGAAGCAAGGAAAAACTACTAGTCCAAGAGTCCTCCAAGAAATGGATTGCTAGGTCTGCAACTCATACTGTTAGTATGTGCCCTAAATCCAATCGGATTAGATGCTAGTCTATACATATTTCTTTATGAATGCAAATCAAATTTATTAGTTTGTTTATCTATCTAGGTATAATTTTTATATATGTTAGATATATTTTTATCTATGAGATAAAGTTCAAAAGAATGTGAACTGTGCATATAAAATTTGTAATAGAGATTGTAAATTATGAAATCCAAAATTGTACATTATAGTTTGATTCTTTAAATTTCCTTAGTCGATGCATAGACAGGACTGGGCACTATCGAACGCTGCTAAGACTAGCACACATTGCATATCTTCAACCTTGCGGTGAGCAGTTGATCTCGCAAGCTGAACTGTAAAGATACTTGGATAGGTATGTGGATGTTCGTTATTGTAACGATGCATTGGATGACCTGCACAGAGATCCCATATGGATATTCTATATAGTGTTGAAGGTTGATCTTTGATGATGGTGGTACGAGTGATCCTTTGACTTGAGATCTTTATTGCACCTCATGTGTGGAATGTCATGCTTTGACGTTGCTTTAGCCAGAGGTGATAAATATGGTATCGATTGGGTATGACATGAAGCACGTGAAGGTGAAGTTTGATCAAGATATGATTCATCTTCCTTGATAGAAAGGATTATATCCCACGACCACTTGATGGATTAAATTGACTGTTAAATCTTTGCAAGGTTAAGCTGGAATTCAAAATGGTTTCGAAGTTCTAATTTATATGAGTCAATTTTTTTGAGATCAAGTAAATAAAGATCAATTACATGGTTGACACATTCCATACCACTGATTGATCTAGGATATGTGACGAAGGGATTGAATCGTATGGTAACCATTCATAAATAGGTGTTGATGACTACGTCAACAAAATCCTTAACATTTGGAAGGTCATGATGTTTTGCTAGAGGCCGCTCGTGATCTATAATCATGGATTCTTTGACTTAATCAATGAGTTAATTTGGTTAAAGAATTAACTTAGAAAGGTGTTTATCAAAGTCATTCCTAGGGTCAATTAAGGAACATAATTATTACCAATGTGTCAAGGGACCTAATGGGTCACACGCATTAAGAAGATTGTGGATGAAGTTAATATAGGAATTAAGTTGGACTTAATTCAAATTTGATGACCAATCATGATTAAAGAGAAAAGAATTTTAATCTATTGATTGGATACTAATTAGGCTTGATCCCTCATATTAATTGGGATTAATCATGAGTTATTTGTGTTGGGATATGTGCCCATAAACAAATGACATTTATTATTTTACTGAATATTTGAGAAATTATATAATATTATA
The DNA here is from genome assembly GCA_900491605.1 of Calamus simplicifolius. Classification (NCBI taxonomy): domain Eukaryota; kingdom Viridiplantae; phylum Streptophyta; class Magnoliopsida; order Arecales; family Arecaceae; genus Calamus; species Calamus simplicifolius. The sequence goes on along the minus strand of UESW01001556.1, from coordinate 68,442 downwards.
CTTGCATGCATGTTATGATGCTTTATAAATATAAAAAATCCCTAGATTATTTAAATGTGACTTTAAATATTGTATATAAATGTTATATACAGAGGATAATATTTAAATTAAAATAATCTAAATTTATCCGTAATTATAAATTAAAGTTGCAAACGGAATCTTTAATTTAAAATTACTAGTGCGGTTCATTACATTCTGAATAAAACGATCTTATTCGGATTGTTGATAATGAGATTATCAGAATGAAAGCGCTTTATATAATTTGATTATATAGGACTTGAACATGATTAATTATGAATCTCTAATAAATTCGTTGTTAAAATAGAGAATTCAAAATTAATCAATGATGGTCATATATGAATCAATTTTAATTCTGAGTAATTAATAGACTTCTATTTATTGTATTATATATTTTGACTTATCGGGTAATACATAGAAACATAGTGTCAAATTCTTGATATATTGAAAATATAATAACATAAGTAGCAGGAAATATTAATATACAAGATGAAATCTATTCCTTCATAAAGAAGTAAGATGGACGGTTTACATAAGTGTTGATTCGAGACTTGAACAATAAGAGCGCTCAATTTATGATTGGATCATAAATATATTATTTATTATAGAATCAATGGTACTTATGGATAAAGATGTGATTAAAAAGGTTAACGGAAAATGCCTAGCTTTAATCATGAACCGTTTATGGAGGATTGATTTATATGACTATATCAATGGATGATTCAAATCCTTATGAATATAATTAATTTTATAATTTTAAGAATGCAGTTTCAAATTTTTAGTGGAGTAATTTGGAATTAATAATTTTAATATTTTAATTAAGGTGTTAATTGAATGTCAAAATTATTGGAGCTTAGAATTATAATGTCCATAGTTCCTCTGGATGATTCCATTAAATTATGTGAAATTTATGATATGTTGGGTTGAGTTATAAATTTGGAATTGAGAATTCTAAATTATTTTTATATAGAAATTAATTGGATTAATTTTCATTATACGGTGTGCTGGGGAACACATCGTAGGCATATTCCACGAGAAGAGTCGATGTGAAAATTTATTTAGTTTTTGGAGAAATAAATATTGGATTGTGAGAGAGCCTTTCTCTCTCCAATAATGTCCCATGATAAATATATCTAACCAAAAATTGGTTGTTAAAGTAATTCCAAGAGTTGAAAGTGATCTTTAAGTATTAATTAATTGATTAATTAATAAAAGAGGTTGATAGTTGTTATTTCTTTGTGAATATAAGATTTACAGAAGAATATGGGACAATAATAATCAACCATAGAGAGTTCCTCCTTCAACTTCACTTTATCTCATGAGTTGAGAATAAAGAGTGAATTAAACTCAGTTGCGTAATCTCAACCCAAATAAAAAAGAATGCCACTCGTTCGTGTTCATCATAATCTGGAGAATGTTTGAAAAAATCTATGGTGATCAAAAGGATTTAGTGATTCCAAGGTAGTGTTGGTGAAGAACGAAAGGTAAATTCTTAATCTTCTTATTGTTCTTGTTATTAAATTAATACAGGTATAGATCGCGCTAATTCAATTTTTTAAGATATGTAATTTGATCCTTATCTTGTTTCTGCTAAGATATATGATTTGATCCTTATCTCGCTTCCGCAAACATCTCAAAGTCGTATTGAGATAACCAACTATTGGTATCAAAGCAGGTTATACCCCTATTAATTTAATAAAAGATTATATGATAATCTTTATATAATTGGGTAGCACTCATGCATAATATGCTTTTAATATTTTCATGATGATGAATGTATGTGTGAATGGATTGGCATTATTTCTCCGATTCCATAGAATAAGCAACTTTCTTTTGATTAGATCAATTGAATATAGGATTCCTTTTATATTGATGAAGAAAGGTTCTTCATGGTTTTGAGAAAAGTTCTCAATTAGAATTTTTTATACTTATTAAAAAGTCCTGTTTTGTTTTATTGAGAATTTTTTCAAAGGCTGTCCAATAAGAGATTTTGAGTGGGGAATCCTTTCCCTTGGCTTTGAGCCTCATCGTTTCCCAAGAATTCGAAGAGCCTCACCGTTTTCTAGTGATTCGAAGAGCCTCGCAATTTCCCAAGAATTCGAAGAGTCACGCAAGTAAAGTTTTTTCGTTTCGCTTCTTATTAAATATTTTTATTATGTAGATAATAATTACATTTACTCTTCATGTATAAGAACTTTTTTCCTTTCATTTTTTTTATAGAATGTTTTTGTTATGTCGATGATAATCACATTTCATGCATATTATATGCCATATTAGATAGAAAAGTATCTACCTATTTAATATATGTCATGCATCTGTGCATTATTATTTTATTATTTTTTACTAAAAAAATTTTAGTAAATTATATAATGCACTTTGCAATAAATTTAATGAGATTAAATTTGTAAATTAATTGAGCAATTGGATTTGCAAAATTATATGCCAAATGTGATGTTTTAAATTTAAATGTTATATTTAAATTATCACATTTAGCTTGTTTTATAATTTTAAAGTGTTTAATATTATAAAATCTTAGTGATTTAAATTGTTTAAATTAACTAAGAGTTTATGAAACAAAAGTTATTTTATAAATAAAATATACTTTTGCAAAATAATGAGTTATTAGTAGCACCTCGTGACGCTTTGATTTCATCCTCCCTACGGAGGGTGTCTACTAATAGCAATACCAAGGTTGTCTTCATGCGATAGGACTTTTAAGATGTATTTTAGAATTGACCTACCCTACGGCGGTAATTTCTAAGTTAAGTCTCAAAAGGTCTGATAGGATAGGTCACACTCATGAAGAAATAATTAAATTAGTTAATTACTTTCTTGACCAAAATTAAGGAAATTAATGAGTATTAGAAATATGAGATATTTCGGGAGATACTTATTAATTGAGAAGATCTCATTTTAATTAGCAACTATTTGACCTACGACACTTAGTTGTGAAGATTAAAATTCCTTAGGCTTTTCAAGTAAACATATTTTTGTGTATTTTAACATGTGCATTTATGCTTCATATTTACTTTTCCTTAAATTGTGTGATGATATTTATGTAATTATTTATTAAATTTTTTTTATTTTTCAGCAAATATGTCAAACCCGATTTTCTTACTTCTCGCCTCTTAAGTATTAACTGGTGAAAATTTTGTTAAGTGAAAAAGCAACATGAATATCCATCTCATTAATGAAAACTACCACTATGTCCTTAAGGAGGATTGTCCTCCAGTGTCTCCAGTCAGTGCCTCCAAGGTTGTTACTAATGAGTACAACCGTTGGGTAGTTGTAAACAACAAAGCCCGTTGCTACTTGTTAGCAGCAATGAATGAGGTGCTTAGAACTAAGCGGCTCGGCCTTTGAAACTGCAAGAGAGATTATGCAATCTCTAAAGCAGATGTTTGGATGCCCATCTGATTAGGCTCGCTATGAAGCTGTAAAAGCCATTATGAATAGCAAAATGGAGAATGGTTCTTCTGTTCGTGAGCACATCCTCAAAATGGTCAATCATTTCAATGAGGCTGAGATCAATGGAGCTAAAATTGATGAAAAGACTCAGGTTGGCACAATTCTGGAGACACTATCTCTCGCTTTTCTTTAATTTAGGACTAATTACATTATGAATAATAAAAAGTGTAATATGACTGAACTCATGAATGAGCTGCAAATATATGTGACTCTTATAGATGATAAGGGTGGTAAGGCAATTGTTGTTGAAGCTAACACAGCTGAGGCAAAGCCTTCTTCTTCGAAGAAAAAGAACAAGAATTATGTAGGAAAGAAAAAGGATAACAAGAAGAAGATTCAGAAGAAGAAAGGAAAGGCTGCTGCTCAGCCTAAACCTAAAGGAAAGTGCTTCCACTGTCATCAAGATGGCCATTGGAAAATGAACTGTAAAAAGTACCTTGATGAGCTGAATGAGAAAAAGAAACAAGGTAAATTAGATTTACTAGTCATGGAAACATGCTTAGTTGAGAATGATTTCTCAAGCTGGATTATTGATTCAGGAGCATCTAACCATGTCTGTGTTTCTTTGCAGATGCTTGAGTCTGCTTGGGATCTTCAAGTGGAAGATTTTACAATGAGAGTAGGCAGTAGAAAAAAGGTGTCAGCGATAGCAGTAGGGATAGTTTGACTATCGTTCGCTGATAATAAATATTTGCTTTTGGACAATATTTATTATATTTCGGATTTCAAACCGAATTTGATTTCGGTGTCAAAGTTGCATGAACAATTTATTTCTGTTTCTTTTAGTGTTGACTCTGTTTTAATTTATAAGAATGGAATAAATATTTGTTTTGTGTATGTTGAAAATGGTTTATATTTTGTTAAACCAAATTCCAACAACTTGCTTCAAACCGAAATGTTTACAGTCGCTGAACCAACTCCTAAAAGAAGAAAAGTTGCGAATAATGACAATGACACTTATTTATGGCATTTGAGGCTTGGTCATATTAATATAGACAGAATAGAAAGACTAGTGAAGGATGGTCCTTTAAGAGAGCTAAGGGTTGGCACTCTACCAGTTTGTGAATCCTGTCTAGACGACAAAATGATCAAAAGACCTTTTTCAGCAAAAGATGAAAGAGCAAAAGCACTTTAGAGATCATACATACTGATGTATGTGGGCCTTTGAATGTCAAAGCTAGAGAGGGCTATGAATATTTCATCACATTCATTGATGATTATTCTAGATATGGATATGCATATCTGATGCAAAGAAAATCCGAGGCCTTTGAAAAGTTCAAAGAATTCCATGCTGAAGTAGAAAAATAACTCAGTAAATCAATCAAAACTCTTCGATCTGATCGAGGAGGAGAGTACTTGGATTATGAATTTCAGGACCACTTGATTGAGAATTGAATATTATCACAGCTCATGGCACCTGCGACACCACAGCAAAATGGTGTAGTTGAAAGAAGGAATCGCACTTTGCTTGATATGATAAGATCAATGTTAAGCTATTCTTCTTTACCTAACTCATTTTGGGGATATGCATTACAAACAGCTGTATACATTCTAAACTTAGTTCCATCTAAGTCAATCCCTAAGACTCCCTTAGAGTTATGGAATGGTCGCAAGCCTAGTTTGAGACACATCCGCATATGGGGATGTCCATCCCATGTGCTGAAGGGAAAGACTGGGAAGTTGGAACCTCGTTCAAAAGTATGCATGTTTGTTGGGTACCCTAATGGAACAAGAGGAGGATTGTTTTATAATGCTCAAGATAACAAAGTTTTTGTGTCGACAAATGCAACGTTTCTTAAGTACAATTATATGACAAAATTCAAACCTAGAAGTAAAGTAGTTCTGGAAGAGTTGCTAGCTGATGAGATTAGCCCCACACCAACAAAAGTTGTTGAACGATAAAAAGTTGAGACCACTACTCAAGATCAAATACTACCGCCACCACGACATAGTAGGAGGAAAATAAGATTACCCATCCACTATGATCAGGATGGAGAAGCACAAGTTGCAGTCACCGATGGTAGTGATGATGATCCATTGACATACAAGATGGCAATGGAGAATATTGATCAAGAGAAATGGCAGGAAGCCATGAAACTCGAAATGGAATCAATGTATTCTAATTCAGTCCGGAAGCTTATAGATCTACCAGAAGGCGTAAAGCCTATTGGATGCAAATGGATCTATAAGAGAAAAAGAGGAGCCGATGGAAAAGTAGAGACTTTCAAGGCTAGATTAGTGGCAAAGGGTTTTACCCTAAAGGAAGGAGTAGACTATGAGGATACTTTTTCACCATTAGCCATGCTAAAATCCATTCGGATTCTCTTGTCCATTGCTGCTCATTATGATTATGAGATATGGCAAATGGATATCAAGACGGCGTTTTTGAACGGCCATCTTGAAGAGACTATTCATATGGTCCACCAGAGGATTTTGTGGTTAAAGGCCAAGAGCAGAAAGTTGCAAATTGCAAAGGTCCATTGATGGGCTTAAGCAAGCTTCACTACAAGGGAAAAAAAATATTGCGACGCCCAAATGCATCGCAATTGCATCGCTAAACGTGCTATTGCGACGCAATGACGGCGTCGCTCAGATCTCCATCGCAATCTTCATTTGTCGCAATTGCGTCGCAATATTGCAACTCTCTGCGATGCAACAATGCGTCGCAATATTGCGACACATCCAAATGCGTCGCTAAATTTAAAACTAATTTTTAATATTTAAAATTATTATTAAATATTGCAACGCATTCAATTGCGTCGCAATATTACGATGCATTTAGTTGCGTCATAATATTTAATAATATTTTTAATATAATAGCGACGCAAGTTGAGTTGCTAATGCGCATGCGTCGCCAAGAAATTTTTTTTTAAATATTGCGACGCAAGGTCATTGCGTCACAATATTTAATAATAATATTTTAGATATAATAGCGACGCAATTTGAGTCGCTAATGCGTCGCTATTAATTTTTTTTTAAATTATTGCGATGCCAGTTCATTGCGTCAATATATATTTAATAATAAAATTTTGAAAATATTAGCGATGCATTTTCAGTCGCTACTGTGTCGCTAATTAAATTTTTAAAAAATAAAATATTAAAAATTAAAACGGTTAATACAATTTCATTACATTTAAATATTGATAGAAATATTCTTCACTCATATTGATCCAAATGATAATCATTCAATTTCTAAAAATAATTAATATATTAAAATTTTGAAGTTTTCATGTACAACATATAAAAAGGAAAAAAAATACATCAAGAATCTGAGCGATCATGTGGAGGCTGGAGACCCTGCGACAAGCGGCTAACCATATCCTGCAAATGACGCATCTGATCTTACACATCTGCAAGCTCCTGATCCCGGCCTCGCATACGCTGCTCGAACTCGTGCTCGACCTCCTGCCGAACCTCCTGCCGAACCTCCTGACGAACATCCTGCCGAACCTCCTCCGCAATGGATCTCCGAATGTCATCTAAACGCTCTGCAGAAATATCACCAGAAATCGTGAGTTGGAGGCCTGATGGGAAAAATATGCAGAAGCTCTAGTGCCCAGACCATAGACCCTGCGGTCTCGCGGCTGGGCACCAACAGCCTCCAAAAACACACGCCGACTCTCCTCTGCTGAGAGTTCGACGGGTATCTCCCCATCAGTGGAGTCGACCTGCGATGCTTGGGAGCGAAGCTCCTCGACTCGTGTATTTGAATTATAAATTCAACAATAAATGAGTGAATAGATTTCTTGAAATAAAATTTTAGAAATTAAACATATACTACATAAAGCTAATTTCTTACCGCAACCTCCCATGATAGTGTGTCGACCCAGGAACCGTCCCTCCTGGTGTGTGTCGTCCTGAATAGACGAAACTCACCAGGATCTCCGCCTCCTGCTCAGACTATAACAATAAAAAATTGATATTAATACAAATATTTGTAAATAACTAAATTAGTAATTAAATTATTTATGTTTTCTTACCATACGGTGTCTGTGCTCCTGAATCGAAATGGAGCCCGAAGTATAGCGGGAGAGACCCGTGCTAGGACCGCCCTTCTCGGATTGGCAGTTCATGTTGGCTGATACGGACCTCCTGCGCCAGCCATTGGACTGCCAGGCCTGCTGCCACTTGTGCCAAATACCCTCTGGCACATGCGTAAGACGCTGACCCGATGACCTCCAATGATGAAGCATGTCGGAGTATCGGCGTCCCGTAAGAGCCTCCCATGCTGCCCTAATGGCATCATGGCTGGCAGGGTCCCATGTAAACTTTTTCTGCATTAAAATAAATAGTTAGTTTCAGAATTTATTAAGATTAAGAAATTTTATATCAGTGATAAATTATATTTAATAAGTTTACCTGAAACTCAGAAAAATAAAACTCCCTCGTGGCTGGAGATACGTGGCACCAATCGTAGCCACTGGGATCTGCACGCCTCTAAAATACGGCGCTGATGTGGCTGGATACATGATGCTTCTCAATAAATCTGTTTAAAAAATGCATGTTTATAAGTAATTGACTTAAAAACATAAACATATATTTTTAATTAGTATATACTTACAGCCCATAAGCATCAAGTTGAAGTACGGTGCGGCCAATGGTGGAAGAACTCTCGGAGGTATGTGCCGATCGGCTGGATGGTAATACCAATGCAGGATCACCACCGACTGCTGGAGAGATCGAAGGCTGTGCGATGTGTGGAGATCCAAACTATCTATCTCCAAAGCTCATGTGATCTGATGCAGTAGAGCTACATCCCTGCTCACTCTGTATGTCGTCGGTAGATCTACCTCTGCCCGTCATACTGAAAATACTAAAGATTCATGCAATTAAATTACGATTAATGATTGACTATATAAAAATTTACAACTTATAAAATAAAGTTGAATTTAAAAAAACATCTATGTTTAATCGGTGTCATTTGTTTCGTGAAATGTTGGTTCAACATCCGATGCCGTATCGGACTGCGATTCAGTTTCATTATCATCGGAAGGAAACCGAACATTTGCATCCACAATTTTTTGGACATCACCATTTGGATCTCTAAGTGATGTTTCAGGAGCCCTTGTATCGTCCTCAATTGCATGCATTTCCATCTCATCCTCTTGAAATGCAGGGCACTCGGCTGATTAACTAGATGAACTCTCCTCTAATAAGATTGTTGAACGTGGGACGATTTTAGAAACAGCCCACCAATCTCGCTTGTCGTTGCGCAAACTTGGATATCCGCAGTAAAACACTTGCTTAGCTTGGGATGCAAGGATGAATGGGTCATATTTCTGCAATCTTCGTCGATGGTTCACTTCAACTAAATTATAGTCGTTATGAATCCTTTTGCCCACAAGAACTGTCGGATTGAACCAATCGCAACGAAACAATACGGTTCGTTTCATAGGCCAACCGGGATATTCAACTTCAACCACCTCTACTAACTTTCCGTAATAATCCTGCATATTTGCTCCAACACTTTCTCCTTTAACACACATGCCCCAATTCTGCGTGCCTCTTGAAGCTGCTAATCGTTCAATCTGAAATTTGTACCCATTAACAAAATAGCCAGTAGAGGTTGTTACGGTCTTCAATGGCCATTGCGATAGACATTTAATGAAAATATTATCGATTGGAGACCATGGACCATTTACCTATAAATTAATAAGCTATTCACAACCAATTCAAAAAATTAAAGCCATTACTGAAATTGATTGAGTGATACTACTCACAAATTCATAAAACCAGTAAGCGAACTCCATTTCTAACTTCTGTCCAAATGCAACTTGACTGATGTTGGGATTCATCTGTCGTTGTCTATCATAATACATCCTTATGGGATGATAAGGATTAAAACTGATGTTAGCAATTAAATATTATGGTATATTGTAATTTAAATTAAAAGTTCCAATTAAGCATTGAAGTATACACTTACTCAATATATGGATCGACTTCTCTACAGTTCATTAGGATATAATAATGTACTGCATTATACTCCATATCGCTAAGATTTCTTGACTTCTGCCCCCCAAATGAACAGCCGATACCTTTAAAAATTGATATTCTACCGTCATTAGGTTCTCCTTCGTCCACACATACGTCATCGTTACGACCAAGATTTCGGCTCCTCGTGTGGACGTGACCCTCAAAGTAATGCGAGGCAAAAGCTGAAACTTCTTCGACCAAGTGTGCATTGCATATAGAACCTTCAACCCTTGCCTTATTACGCATATTATTTTTTAACTTCTTAAGGTACCTATATGTAAAGTTGAGATAAAAAATTAACCAATTTTCTCGCAATGAAATAATATTTGAAATGTCAATATGTCTTAATGATGTATATATTTACCTCTCGAAAGGATACATCCAGCGATACTGCAGGGACCAGCTATGCTTGCTTCGTATGGCAAGTGAACTGGTAAATGCTCCATTGAGTAAAAAAAACTGGAAGGAAATATTCGCTCCAGCTTGCATAAAATAATTGGAATGTCCTCCTCAAGCCTTGCCATGGATGCAGAAGTAATGACTATGGCAGACAACTCCTTGAAGAACAAGCTGAGCTCTGTCAATGCCTTCCAGACATGTTGCGGAAGCAACTCACGAAAAGCTATAGGCAATAACCATTACACGAAAACATGACAGTCGTGACTCTTCATGCCGAACAACTTGAGCTTATGCATGTCCACACACCTACCGATATTTGAGGCATAACCATCTAAAAATTTTAACCCTTTAAGCTAGTTACATAAAACTTCTCGTGAATTTCTGTCAAGAGTGTAACAGGCTTTAGGATAGGTCCCGTCGGTACTCCTCCTTAAATCACCTCTTCTGCAATACTGATTAAGTTCTTCTCTTGACTTTGCAGTGTCTTTTGTTTTTCCCGGGATGTTTAGCATCGTGTTAAATATGTTATCAAAAAAAATTTTCTCGATATGCATAACATCCAAGTTGTGCCGGATGAGATTTGTGCTCCAATAAGGCAAATCCCAAAATATACTCCGCTTCTTCCAGTTATGTTCTTTACATATAAAAGCCATTTATTCTATCTGCATCTAGTTCCCAAGCATACCTCAACCCCAAATGCTCTATAGTATCAAATATATCCATGCCGGAGCTAACCAGTTCGGCGAATTTTGTAACTGCTTTGTTCTTCCGGAAGGCGATCAAGTTACACCTGTAAGGATAATTTGGGGGCAAGAACTTCCTATGATTATC
>UESW01001556.1:0-55838 GCA_900491605.1 Calamus simplicifolius | reverse complement strand
GGTTTTGAATATATTCCTAATGGAAGTCTAGAGAAATGGTTACATCCAGAGTTTGATGGGCTTCGTCATTTGGAAGGTTTAAGCATGCTTCAAAGGATAAATATAGCAATTGATATGGCTGATGCAATAGATTACCTTCATAATAAATGTCAGCCATCTGTTATTCATTGTGATCTAAAACCCAGTAATGTGCTGCTTGATAATGAGATGTTGCTCATGTGGCGGACTTTGGTCTAGCAAGGTTCATGTTTGAAGCAGCAACAAACTCCTCGATAAACCAGAGTAGCTCAAGCCGAGTCAGAGGATCTATAGGATATATAGCTCCAGGTACATTCTATTTTCATCTAGCTTCTTGACTCATACCTATTCAACTTAAGATATTCATGCTGAACTTCCTTTCTTCTATTTCCTTTTCTTCTTTTCAAATTAAAGATAATGGTTGAATCGATACATTTTGCTCAATCATTTAAATCTATGGATTGCAGAGTATGGTGCTAGTGGTCAGGTGTCTACTTCTGGTGATGTCTATAGCTATGGCATTCTTCTCTTGGAGATGCTTACTGGAAAGAAACCTATTATGACATGTTCAAAGATGGCCTAACTCTTCAAAAATTTGTCGAGATAGCTTTTCCTGATAGAATCATGGCGATTATGGATCCCTTAATGCCACTTGTAGAAGATGAGGGTAAAACTCAAGAATGCTTAGTATCATGGTAAGAATTGGTCTTTCTTGCTCCAGTGAATTTGTAAGAGAAAGAATGAACATGAGTGATGTTGCCACCACTATGCGCGCAATTAGGAATGCCTACATTGAGAATATAGTTTATTAGAAGACATGGTAAGCTTAAGTTAGAAGTTAAAGTCTTAGTATCTTATCTCTAATAGATGTTTAGCTGTAACATTTTGTTGTTCTAAACTTATTTCCTAGTGTAATAAATGTAATTGTGTGTGCCTCTAGTGAACCTCAAATGGAAGTTAAATTCTCATCTTAGTATCTTACCTCTAATAAATATCAAGATGTAATATTTATTGTTGTGAACCTATTTCCTAGTGTTAAACTTCTTTGGAACTTGAGCTTTGAGTTTGTCATTAAAAAAATTGTAATAAATGTTGTAATTGTGTATGTCTCTCTCTTTGTGTGTGTGTGTGTATATATATATATATATGTGTGTGTGTTATTTTCTATTGTATATATTTTTCTTTATAAATAGAAATTTTGAATCCAAAATCTTTTATCATAGCTGTATTTGACTAGCTTCAGACTTTTAAGCTTGGATATTAGAGGGCCTAAATGATTGAGTCTAAAAGGATCCATGTGGATGTACATTTAATCCTATATAAGCTATGCATTAAAATTTTTTGATACTTATATAGCATCAAATATATAGAACTAAGGAACTCAAATTAAATGCAACTTTTTCTAGCATTTTTAGACCCTCATACATCAAATTTTATGTTCAACAATACCAAAAGATTGAAATAAAGAGTAAAAAGATATTTTTGAGAAGCAGCTCTAGACATATTTGTATGAAAGATAACTTTGTCCTTGTTGGCACAAATTAAATTTGAAGCTTTTACACTTCCACTATATTTCATATCGAGTGAGATTTATAAAACCACCTAAATCACCTCAATTAAAACTTGGATAAAAGGTTATGGCTAGATCACTGAAGTAGTTTATTACAATTTAGAGCTTAAGATCTGACTATAGATCTTGTGCTGTCAAATTCAATCTAATGGTGTCACACTTAACATTAGATTATTTTTGATGGTAGGAATCTAACTAAATCCTAACTGATTGTTGCATTGGCCAATTCAAATCCACCAAACAAAAGCTATTTAGCAATAGTTTGTATGACATCATATTAAATTGGATGCATATACCCTATCGTTATGTTTTTTTTTTTTAACTTCTATAAATGAAGCATATACCCAATCATTTTGTTTTCTAATTTCTATAAATGCCTCCAGGTGTACCCTTAAGGCATATTTTTTCTTGTTCTTTTTGAACTTTCTATTCATCCTTCTCATGATAAGAGGCTCCAAAGCTAATAGATACCCCTCCCCAGTATGCTCTAGTTTTTCATAATTCAATGAAATTTCTTTCTTATCAATAATTTTTTATTATTTTTGTTTTTAATGTTTTGTGATGGTAAATTCTGCATAAGCCCCAATGGATTTTGCCAAATATGAATACATGCAATGATGTATACTTTTACTTCTTAATATATTTATTATTAGACGTGAAGCATGTCAAAGAACAACAACAAGCAATGAACGGATAAACCTACTTGTTATATAAATAGTTTATTTATTTAATTTTTCTTAGCCTTTATATTTTTTAAATTATAATTGATTTCTTACTTTTAGATTTAGTTCAATTTTCTACCTAATTAGTGTAGTCTTTTGTTGAGTAGCTCTAAATCTTAAGCTAAGTCTCCCATCTCAAGAAAAGTGCATATTAGCACAGTAGCTTATTTGAATGAAAGTTCTATGTCACTAACTACACTTATTTTATTGAATTAGTTAACGATCTAACAATAACTAATTTTTACTTCTTTTCTTTTTAGTAGGGGTCTGAGGTTGAGGGTGAGCAAGGCTAGGGTTTAGCTCTATATAAGTCACTCATTTTTAACTTCTGAGCACATTATAATGACATCATGTATCATTATAATATGACATAGTAGTGTAAAATGCTAAATATTGTTAAAAATATTAATAAATTTTCATTTTTATTTTTTTAATATATCAATAATTTCAATCCATTTTTATACAATTGAATAAGTAATAATATATTTATTATCTTAAAAATTAATAAAGTATTTAATACATCATTATGATGCCATGGTTTAACACGGTTGATCTGATGATTGAATCAATGATGATGACTTGAGTTCTTCTGCAATTTGATCAATTGCACATGATTTAAATATTATCTATAACTTTCTATAACAGTTTTTGACTCTTAAACTTGTTGCAGCATATCACCTTCATCCATCTCCTTACTTTTTCTATTTGCATCATCGTATCGCACCTTTCTCAATCACAGACCAACCAACCGCTAATATGTGACAAGGCCACACATTTCATAAAATATAATCCTAGGAAATATGTAAAGCATACTAAGCAAAGCATCCACAATATAATCACTATCTTCAAGGATAAATAAACTATAGATATTCTAACTACAAATTTTTATTATAATAAATAGCATAAAAAATCTTATAATTCTTTTCTATCTCACACGAGCGAATCTCAAACGTCAACTGAGCACTAAATTCTATAACTCCAAAAAGAAAGACCAAATGTAGCATGACTTAACAACTTGATAAGAATTTTTTTACACACATACATCTACAAATAATTAATAGATATTTAGTAATAAATATAACTACTAAAATAACTTTAGCCACTCAGATGTTATAAAATGCATGCTACAATTAATTAACCAAGAGTTGAGTTTTTATTTCAACTACTCAATGAACTCAATGTATCAAAATCACCATCAATTCCTATCAATGGTAAATTCAAGTAATAGGTTATTATGATCAGTTTTTCAAGGCTTGGATTCAATAAAATTCTCAAATATTCACAAATATTACTTTTTTTTCAACTTTGTTCTAGTTGTGATCATCATGCTTTCTCTCATGAGTACAGTGATCCATATAATAATATGCTTTAGCCTATAACTAAATAATTCAAGGGGTCACACCTCACTTCATGAGTGGCAATCTCACTACAAAAAATACTGAAATAGCGACACAAATTTAGCGACACAATTATGCGTCGCTAAATTGTGACCACTTTGCGACGCCTCTGTGACAACAAAATATTGCGATGCAATTAGCGACGCATTAGCGACTCAATAAACCAGAAAATTAAAAAAATTAATTTTTTTATTTAGCGATGCAAATAATGTGTCACAATATTTTAAATTAATTTTTTATAAAATATAAATTCAGAAAAAAAAATATTGCGATGCAACTCAGTGCGTCGCAATATTTTTAAAAGAATTAAATATGTTAAATAGCGATGCATTAGCGATGCAATAAACTAGAAAATTAGAAAAAATATTTTTTACTTAGCGATGCACCAATTGCATCATAAATAATTTAAATAAAATTTAATTTTATAAATTATAAATATTAGAAAAAAATATTGCGACGCAACTCAGTACGTCGCAATGTTTTTAAAAGAATTAAATATGTTAAATAGTGACGCATTAGCGATGCAATAAACCAGAAAATTAGAAAATTATTTTTAATTTAGTGACACACCAATTGTGTCGTAAATAATTTAAATAAAATTTAATTTTATAAATTATAAATATTAGAAAAAAATATTACAATGCAACTCAGTGCGTCGTAATGTTTTTAAAAAAATTAAATATATTAAATAGCGATGCATTAGCGATGCAATAAACCAGAAAATTAGAAAATTATTTTTAATTTAGCGACGCACCAATTGCATCGTAAATAATTTAAATGAAATTATATTTTATAAAGTATAAATATTAAAAAAATATTGCGATGCAACTCAGTGCGTCGCAATGTTTTTTTAAAAAAATTAAATATATTAAATAGCGACGCATTAGCGATGCAATAAACCAGAAAATTAGAAAAATTATTTTAATTTAGTGACGCACCAATTGCGTCGCAAATACTTTAAATAAAATTAATTTTTATAAAGTATAAATATGAGAAAAAATAATTGCGACGCAACACAGTGCGTCGCAATATTTTTAAAAATTTAATTATGTTAAATAGCGATGCATTAGCGATGCTATTAACCAAAAATTATAAAAATTATGTTTTAATTTAGCGACGCACTTGTTGTGTCATAATTATTATAAATAAAATTAATTTTTATAATATAATTATCATATTAAAAAAATATGATGCAACCCTTTGCGTCGCAATGTTTTAAAAAAATTAATTATGTTAAATAGCGATCGGTTCAAAATCGATCGTGGCCGATCGGAATCAGGGCTTGGATCGATCGCAACCGTCGGATCGTCGTCGATCGGACCGATCGCCATGGTCCGAGATCGGTCGTGGCCGATCGGGATCACGGCTTGGATCGATCGTAACTGTCAGATCGTCAGCGATCTCGGACCGATCGCAACGGTCTGAGATCGGTCGTGGCCGATCGGGATCAGGGCTTGGATCGATCGCAACCATCGGATCGTCAGCGATCTCGGACCGATCGCATCGGTCTGGGATCGATCATGGTCGATCGAGATCAGGGCTTGGATCGATCGCAACCGTCGGATCGTCGCCAATTAGACCGATCACCACGGTCCGAGATCGGTCGTGGCCGATCGGGATCATAGCTTCGATCGATCGCAACCGTCGGATCGTCGTCGATCTCGGACGGATTGCAACGGTCTGAGATCGGTCATGGCCGATCGGGATCATGGCTTGGATCGATCGCAACCGTCGGATTGTCGCCTATCAGATCGATCGCGATGGTCCGAGATCATTCATCGCCGACCGGGATCTATCAGGGCTTGGATCGATGGCAACCGTCTGATCGACGCCGATCGATCCGATCGCCACAGTCCGAGATTGGTCATGGCAGATCGAGATCAGGGCTTGGATCGATCGCAATCGTCGGATCGTCGCTGATTGGATCGATCACCGTTGTCCGATATCGGTCGTGGCGGATCAGGATCAGGGCTGGGATCGATGGCAACCGTCGGATCGATGTCGATCGGTCCGATCGCCATGGTCCGAGATCGATTGTGGACGATCGGGATCAGGGCTTGGATCGATCGCAATCGTCGGATCATCGCCGATCAGACTGATCGCCACGGTCCGAGATCGATCGTGGATGATTGGGATCAGGGCTTAGATCGATCACAATCGTCGGATCATCGCCGATCGAACCGATCACCACGGTCCGAGATTGGTCATGGCCGATTGGGATCAGAGCTTGGATTGATGGCAACCATCGGATCGATGACAATCGGTCCGATCGCCATGGTCCGAGATCGATCATGGATGATCGGGATCAGGGCTTGGATCGATCGCAATCGTTGGATCATCGCCGATCGGACCGATCGCCACGGTCCGAGATCGATCATGGACGATCGGGATCAGGGCTTGGATCGATCGTAATCGTCGGATCATCGCCGATCGGACTGATCGCCATGGTCCGAGATCGGTCGTGGCCGATCAGGATCAGGGCTTGGATCGATCGCAACCATCAGATCGTCAGCAATCTCAGATCGATCGCATCGGTATGGGATCGGTCATGACCGATCGGGATCAGGGCTTGGATCGATCGCAACCGTCGGATCATCGCCGATCAGACCGATCGCCACGGTCCGAGATCGGTCGTGGCCGATCGGGATCATGGCTTCGATCGATTGCAACCATCGGATCATCGCCGATCCGATCGATCACGACGGTACGAGATAGGTCGTCAGCGATCGGGATCGATCATGGCTTGGATCGATCGCAACCATCGGATCATCGCCGACTGGGATCGATCATGGCTTGGATCGATGGCAACCGTCGGATCATCACCGATCGAGATCGATCATGGCTTTGATTGATCACAACCGTCGGATCATCACCAATCCGATCGATCGCGACAGTCCGAGATCGGTAGTTGTCGATCGGGATCGATCTTGGCTTCGTTCGATCGCAACCCTTGATCATCACCGATCCGATCGATCGTGATGGTCCGAGATGGGTCGTCGCCGATCAGGATCGATCAGGGCTTGGATCAATCGCAACCATCGGATCATCGCCGATCGAACTGATCGCAACGGTTCGAGATCAGTCGTCGCCGACCGGGATCATGGCAAGGATCGATCGTAACCATCGCATCCTAGCCGATCGGATTGATCGCAACGGTCCAAGATTGGTCATCGCCGATCGGGATCATGGCTTGGATCGATCGCAACCGTTGGATCATCGCCGATCGGACTGATCGCAATGGTCCGAGATCAATCGTCGCTGATCGGGATCATGGCTTGGATCGATCACAACCGTCGGATCGTAGCCGATCGAACCAATCGCAATGGTCCGAGATCGATCATCGTCGACCGGGATCATGGCATGGATTGATCGCAACCATCAGATCCTAGCCGATCGGATCAATCGCAACAGTCCGAGATCGATCGTTGCCGATCGGGATCATAGCTTGGATCGATTGCAACCGTCGGATCGTCGCTGATCGAACTGATCGCAACAGTTTGAGATCGATCGTCGCTGATCGGGATCATGGCTTGGATCGATCGCAACCGTCGGATCGTCGCCGATTGGATTGATCGCGACGATTCGAGATCGATCCTCGCCGATCGGGATCATGGCTTGGATCGATCACAACCATCGGATCGTCACCGATCGGACGGATCGCAACGGTCCAAGATCGGTCATCGCCGATCGGGATCAGGGCTTGGATCGATTGCAACCATCGGATCGTCGCCGATCGGATCGATCGTGATGGTTGAAGATCGATCGTTGCTGATCGGGATCAGGGCTTAGATCGATCGCAACCATCGGATCGTCGCCGATCGGATCGATCACAATGTTCCGAGATCGATCGTCACCGACCGGGATCATGGCTTGGATTGATCACAATCGTCGGATCCTAGCTGAATAGATCGATCACAACAGTCTGAGATCGATCGTCGTCGATCGAGATTGGGCTTGGATCGATCGAAACCGTCGGATCATCGCCGATCAGACTGATCGCAATGGCCTGAGATCGGTCATCCCTGACTGGGATCATAGCTTTGATCGATCGCAACTGTTGGATCCTAGCCGATCGGATTGATCGGAACGGCCCAATATTGATCTCGCCGATCAGGATCATGGCTTGGATCGATCACAACTATCGGATCGTCGCCGATCGAATCAATCACAACGGTCCGAAATCGGTCATCGCCGACCAGGATCATGGCTTGGATCGATCGCAACCATCGGATCATCGAAGATCAGACCGATCGCAACGGTCCAGATCGATCGTCGCCGATCGAGATCAGAGCTTGGATCGATCGCAACCATAGGATCGTCGCCAATCGGACCGATTGCAACGGTCCGAGATCAATCATCGCTGATCGGGATCATGGCTTGGATCAATCGCAACCATCGGATCGTCGCCAATCGAACCGATCGCAACGGTCTGAGATCGGTCATCGCCGACCGGGATTATGGCTTGGATCGATCGCAACCATCGGATCCTAGCCGATCGGATCGATCGCAATGGTCCGAGATCGATCGTCGCCGATCGGGATCACGGCTTGGATCGATCACAACTGTCGGATCGTCGTCGATCGAACCGATCGCAATGATCCGAGATCGATCATCGTTGATCAGGATCACGGCTTGGATCGATCACAACCGTCGGGTCATCGCCGATTGGATCGATCATGATGGTCTGAGATCGATCTTCGCTGATCGGGATCACGGGTTGGATCGATCGCAACCATCAGATCGTCACCGATCGGACTGATCGCAACGGTCCAAGATTAGTCATCGCCGATCAGGATCAGGGCTTGGATCGATCGCAACCATCGGATCATCGCCGATCGGATCGATCGCAACGGCTCGAGATCGATCATCGTCGATCGGGATCAGGGCTTGGATCGATCGCAACTATCGGATCATCATCGATTAGATCGATCACGATGGTCGAAGATTGGTCATCGTCGATCGTGATCAGGGCTTGGATCGATTGCAACCGTTGGATCGTCACCGATCGGACCGATCGCAACGGCCCAAGATCGGTCGTCGCCGATCAAGATCAGGGCTTGGATTGATCGCAACTGTCAGATTGTTGCCGATCGGGATCAGGGCTTGGATCAATCGCAACCGTCGGATCATCGCCGATCGGACCGATCGTAATGACTCGAGATCAGTCGTCGTCGATCGGGATCAGGGCTTGGATCGATCGCAACCGTTGGATCGTCACTGATCAGATCGATCGTGACGGTTGGAGATTGGTCGTCGCCGATCGAGATCAAGGCTTAGATCGATCGCAATCGTCAGATCGTCACTGATCGGACCGATTGCAACGGCCCAAGATCGATCGCTGCCGATCAGGATTAGGGCTTGGATCGATTGCAATGATTTTAAGAAAAATAATTTTTATCAAATATAATTATCAAATAAAAATATTGCGACGCAAATCAGTGCATCGCAAATATTTTTTAAAAAATAAATTATGTTAAATAGCGATGCATTAGCAACGCAATAAATCAGAAAATTAAAAAAAATAAATTTTAATTTTACGACGCATATTTTGCATCACAATATTTTTTTAACAAAAATTATAAAAAAATTAAAAATAAAACATTGCGATGCAACCATATGTATCGCAATGATTTTAAGAAAAAGTAATTTTTATCAAATATAATTATCAAATAGAAATATTGCGACGCAAATCTGTGCGTCACAAATATTTTTTTAAAAAAAATAAATTATGTTAATTAGCAACGCATTAGCGATGTAATAAACCAAAAAATTAAAAAAATAAATTTTAATATTGCGACGCATCTATTGCATCGCAATATTTTTTAAAAAAGTAAATGTTATAAAAAATTAAAATAAAACATTGCGACACAACCATATGCATCATAATTATTTTAAGAAAAAATAATTTTTATCAAATATTATTATGAAATAAAAATATTGTGACGCAAATCATTGCATCGTAAAGTTTTAAAAAAATAAATTATGTTAAATAGCAATGCAATAAACCAGAAAATTAAAAAAATAATTATTAACTTTGCGATGCATCTATTGCGTCGCAAATTTTTTTTTAAAAAATAAATGTTATATGAAATTTAAAAAAAATATTGCGACGCAACCATATGCGTCGCAATTATTTTCAAAAATTTTTTTTTATCAAATATAATTATCAAATAAAAAAATTATGACGCATTAGCAAAGCATTTTTCTTGAAAATAAAAAAAAGGTTTCCGCCGATCATTGCGGCCAAATTAGCGACTCATTAGTGACGCAATTATTTGCGTCGCTAAGTTTCCCAGAAAATAATAAAAAGATAAATTAGCGACAGATTAGCGACGCAATTATGCGTCGCTAATCCATAATAAATTTTAAAAAAAATAGCGAGGGTTTAGCGACGCAAAATTGCATCGCTAAACCCTAGTATATAATCTGAGTCGCACCCGGCCCCCCCCGGCCTCTTCTTCTTCCTCTTCTAACCCTAATCTGTGCTGTCCCCCTCCTCCACCTCCCCCCGCCCTCTCCCCCGGCGTTAGGAGCCACGGCACGGCCACGGCGGTGGCCGTGGCCGCCGTCTCAGGCCACGGCTGGCCGTGGCCGTAGACGACGGCCATGGCCGCCGCCATGGTAGGCGATGGCCTAGCCACGGTGGCCAGGCCACCGTTTAAAAAAAAAATTGCTGGGGTGGTGGGGTTTTTCCCCCACCCCTTAGGCGCTGGCCACGGCGGCGGCCATGGCCGTCGTCTCAGGCCACGGCCGCGGCCGTCACCGGAGATGATGGCCACGGCTACTGCCGTGGCCAGCGGTGGCCTGGCCACGGTGGCCAGGCCACCGTTTAAAAAAATTATTGGGGTGGGGTTTTTCCCCCACCCCTGAGGCGCCGGCCACGGTGCCGGCCGTGGCCGGTGGTGGCCTGTTAAAAAAATTATTGGGGTGGGGTTTTTCCCCAACCCCTGAGGCGCCAGCCACGGCGGCGGCCGTGGCCGGCGGTGGCTAGGCCACCGTGGCCAGGCCACCGTTTAAAAAAAATGAAAATGGCGTGGAGTTTTTCCCCCACCCTGAGGCACCGGCCATGTTGGCGGCCGTGGCCGACGGTGGCCAGGCCACTGTTTAAAAAATAGTAATTACATAATAATGGTTTTGCATTCATGTTTTAAACCATTAGATGTAGAATTTGAATTAAAATGTTCAGCTTATGCATTAAGTTGGAAAACTTGATGTTATTAATTAAAACAATCCATTTTTTGATCACTTAATGCGGTTAAAAGTATCTAAATCTTATAATTTTTTTATGTATAAATTTTTAGATATAGTAATATCATATTCAATGGTTTAGATTATTATTGATCATCATTATCTAATAATTAAATTTTTAGATATAGTAATATCATATTCAATGGTTTCATATCCAATAACATGTTTTAGACTACTATTGTCACTCTTAGTTAAGGGTTAAAAAAGGCCTAATTCTATTATTAGGGTTTCTTTAAAGCTATTTATGCAATAATATATGTGCATTTGTTGTTATTTACAATTGTTATGTCTTGATTATTTACATTCTGCTTCAAATTGAATGATGCATTAAATTATGTAATACTAGAATGAAAGTCTTGTTGTAGTTTTATTTAATTTTCAGCAATAATTTAGCAGGTTCAATGATTTATATTTTAGACTTCACAAACATTTTAGACTTCACAAACATATTGCGGCCGAGCCCGAACCCAATCCCTAGCATTATGCCTGGTATGAACCTGTGCCTCGGTCCTTGCTAACATGTGGCAAGGATCGTAGCCATGGCCCGGCCTTGCAGGGTAGGGAGCTTAGTTGTGTAAAAGAAAATTGGTTTAGTTATAAATAATTTAAGTAGTTGTTATTTACCTTAGTTGAGTAAAAGAAATAATTTAGTTATATATGTACTATGCTAATATAGTTTTATATTGTGGTTTCCTTTAATGGTATACCAGAAATTGTATAAGTCGGTCAAAAATGAGCGGGGCTCGCTCGTGGATGTATGCAAGAATAAAAGATGGCTTGCTTAATCCAGATTTTCTGAATGGATTGGAAGAATTTATCGCATTTGCACGTAGCCAACCTGAATGGATGGATGGGCCTAGGATTAGGTGCCCATGCAACTTCCATAGGTGTCAGAATAAAGCCTACATAGATGTTGAAACTGTTAAGGTGGATTTGTGTAAAAAGGGGTTTGTTCCTGATTACGATATTTGGTACTGTCATGGTGAACCGGAGGAAATTTTGGTAGCTGTTACAAGCCAACAAGTGTCAATTCCTAAAGATGAACCATTTGTGAATTTAAACACATATGAAGAAATGGTGATGAATGCATCGGTAATGAATTCAATCAGAATACATTTATGGAAGAACCAAATCCAGATGCACAGTAATTTTATGATATGTTGCGTGCTACAAATCAAGAATTGTATCCTGATTATGAGGGTCATTCCCAGTTGTCTACGGCTGCTCGGTTGTTAAATATTAAGGCAGAACATCGGTTATCAGAAAAGGCGTTTAATTCTGTAGCTGGGTTAATCAAGGAAATTTTGCCAAATGATAATGTTGTAGCAGACAGTTTTTACTCAACGAAGAAGTTATTGCGTGGGCTTGGGCTCCCGGTTAATAAGATCGATTGTTGCTTGAACAATTGTATGATATATTGGGGTGAAGACTCAGAGCTAAGATGGTGTAAGATTTGTGGGCAATCGAGGTACAAAAATGGCGAAGGGGGAGCTAGTACAAGTAGGAGGAAAAGTGTTCCTTACAAGAGGATGCATTACTTTCCTCTTACTCCACGCCTGCAGAGATTATACATATCTGAGGCTATAGCTGCTGATATGAGATGGCATGCCGAACATGAATCCGAAGAGGATGAAATGCGGCATCCATCAGATTCAAAAGCTTGGAAGCATTTCAATGAAAATCATCCTGATTTCGATGAAGATATAAGGAATGTGAGATTAGGTCTTTGTACCGATGGCTTCCAACAATTCGGTCAAGCGGGGCAATAGTATTCATGTTGGCCTGTGATACTGACTATATATAACCTTCCTCCATGGAAGTGCATGAAAGATACTGCAATGTTTTTGACAGTTTTGGTTCTAGGACCATCAAATCCAAAGGAAAAGATTGATGTCTTCCTGCAACCGTTAGTGGCCGAATTGAAAATGTTGTGGAAACAGGAGTCGTAGCCTACGACATTTCTATGAAACGGAATTTCATCATGAGAGCTGCTTTGATGTGGACAATAAGTGACTTCTCGGCATATGCATGTTGTCTGGTTGGAGCACTGTTGGACGTCTGGCATGCCCTCATTGCATGTATGATTTGGATGCATTTACATTGCAGAAGAGTGGTAAACAGTCATGGTTTGATAATCATAGGAAGTTTTTGCCCCCAAATCATCCTTACAGGCGTAACTTGATCGCCTTTCAGAAGAACAAAGCAGTCACAAAATTTGCCGAACCGGTTAGGTCCGGCACGGATATATTTGATACTATAGAGCATTTGGGGTTGAGGTATGCTTGGGAACCAGATGCAGATAGAATAAATGGCCGTATATGTAAAGAACATAACTGGAAGAAGCAGAGTATATTTTAGGATTTGCTTTATTGGAGCACAAATCTCATGGCACAACTTGAATGTTATGCATATCGAGAAAAATTTCTTTGATAACATATTTAACACGGTACTAAACATCCCAGGAAAAACCAAAGACACTGCAAAGTCAAGAGAAGAACTTAATCAGTATTGTAGAAGAGGTGATTTGAGGCGGAGTGCCGACGGGACCTATCCTAAAGCCTGTTACACTCTTGACAGAAATTCACGAGAAGTTTTATGTAACTGGCTTAGAGGGTTAAAATTTCCAGATGGTTATGCCTCAAATATCGGAAGGTGTGTGGACATGCATAAGCTCAAGTTGTTCGGCATGAAGTCGCGACTGCCATGTTTTCATGCAACGGTTATTGCCTATAGCTTTTCGTGAGTTGCTTCCGCAACATGTCTGGAAGGCATTGACGGAGCTCAGCTTGTTCTTCAAGGAGTTATCTGCCGCAGTCATTACTTCTGCATCCATGGCAAGGCTTGAGGAGGAAATTCCAATTATTTTATGCAAGCTGGAGCGAATATTTCATCCCAGTTTTTTTGACTCAATGGAGCATTTACCGGTTCACTTGCCATACGAAGCGAGCATAGCTGGTCCCGTGCAGTATCGCTGGATGTATCCTTTCGAGAGGTAAATATATACATCATTAAGACATGTTGACATTTCAAATATTATTTCATTGCAAGAAAATTGTTAATTTTTTGTCTCAGCTTTACATATAGGTACCTTAAGAAGTTAAAAAATAATGTGCGTAATAAGGCAAGGGTTGAAGGTTCTATATGCAATGCACACTTGGTCGAAGAAGTTTCAGCTTTTGTCTCGCATTACTTTGAGGGTCACGTCCACATGAGGAGCTGAAATCTTGGTCGTAACGATGACGTATGTGTGGACGAAGGAGAACCTAATGACGGTAGAATATCAATTTTTCAAGGTATCGGCCGTTCATTTGGGGGCAGAAGTCAAGAAATCTTAGCGATATGGAGTATAATGCAGCACATTATTACATCCTAATGAACTGTAGAGAAGTTGATCCATATATTGAGTAAGTGTATACTTCAATGCTTAATTGGAACTTCTAATTTAAATTACAATATACCATAATATTTAATTGCTAACATAAGTTTTAATCCTTATCATCCCATAAGGATGTATTGTGATAGACAACGACAGATGAATCCCGACATCAGTCAAGTTGCAATTGGGCAGAAGTTAGAAACGGAGTTCGCTTACTAGTTTTATGAATTTGTGAGTAGTATCACTCAATTAATTTCAATAATGGCTTTTATTTTTCGAATTGGTTGTGAATAGCTTATTAATTTATAGGTAAATGGTCCATGGTCCAATCGACAATATTTTCATTAAATGTCTATCGCAATGGCCATTGAAGACCGTAACAACCTCTACTGGCTATTTTGTTAATGGGTACAAATTTAGATTGAACGATTAGCAGCTTCAAGAGGCACGCAGAACTTGGGCGTGTGTGTTAAAGGAGAAAGTGTTGGAGCAAATATGCAGGATTATTACGGAAAGTTAGTAGAGGTGGTTGAAGTTGAATATCCCGGTTGGCCTATGAAACGAACCATATTGTTTCGTTGCGATTGGTCCGATCCGACAGTTCCTGTGGGCAAAAGGGTTCATAACGACTACAATTTGGTTGAAGTGAACCATCGACGAAGATTGCAGAAATATGAACCATTCATCCTTGCATCCCAAGCTCAGCAATTGTTTTACTACGGATATCCAAGTTTGCGCAACGACAAGCGAGATTGGTGGGCTGTTTCTAAAATCATCCCACGTTCAACAATCGTATTAGAGGAGAGTTCATTAAGTCAATCAGCCGAGTGCCCTGCATTTCAAGAGGATGAGATGGAAATGCATGCAATTGAGGACGACACAAGGGCTCCTGAAACATCACTTAGAGATCCAAATGGTGATGTCCAAGAAATTGCGGATGCAAATGTTCGGTTTCCTTCCGATGATAATGAAACTGAATCGTAGTCCGATACGGCATCGGATGTTGAACCAACATTTCATGAAACAAATGACACCGATTAAACATAGAGGTTTTTTTAAAATTTAACTTTATTTTATAAGTGTTAAATTTTTACATAATCAATCATTAATCATAATTTAATTGCATGAATCTTTAGTATTTTCAGTATGACGGGCAGAGGTAGATCTACCGATGACATACGGAGTGAGCAGGGACGTAGTCCTGCTGCATCAGATCACATGAGCTTTGGAGATGGAGAGTTCGGATCTTAATAAATCGCACAGCCTTCGATCTCTCCAGTAGTTGGCGGTGATCCTGCATTGGTATTACCATCCAGCCGATCGGACATACCTCCAAGAGTTCTTCCACCATCAGCCGCACCGTACTTCGACTGGATGCTCATGGGCTGTAAGTATATATTAATTAAAAAATATGTTTATGTTTTTAAGTCAATTACTTATAAACATGCATTTTTTAAACAGATTTATTGAGCAGCATCATGTATCGAGCCACATCAGCTCCGTATTTCAGAGGCGTGCAGATCCCAGTGGCTATGATTGGCGCCACGTATCTGCAGCCACAAGGGAGTTTTATTTTTTGAGTTTCAGGTAAACTTATTAAATACAATTTATCACTGATATAAAATTTCTTAATCTTAATAAATTCTGAAACTAACTATTTATTTTAATGCAGAAAAAGTTTACATGGGACCCTGCTAGCCATGATGCCTTAGGGCAGCATGGGAGGCTCTTACGGGACACCGATACTCCGACATGCTTCATCGTTGGAGGTCATCGGGTCACCATCCTGTGCATGTACAGAGGGTATTTGTCATGAGTGGCAGTAGGCCTGGCA
Source organism: Calamus simplicifolius (assembly GCA_900491605.1). Lineage (NCBI taxonomy): Eukaryota > Viridiplantae > Streptophyta > Magnoliopsida > Arecales > Arecaceae > Calamus > Calamus simplicifolius. The sequence continues at coordinate 39,673 of UESW01001556.1, read as the reverse complement.
GTCCAATGGCTGGCCTAGGAGGTCCACATCAGCCAGCACGAACCGCCGATCCGAGAGGGGCGGTCCTGGCATGGGTCTCTCCCACCACACTTCGGGCTCCATTTCGATTCAGGAGCACAGACCGTATGGTAAGAAAACATAAATAATTTAATTACTAATTTAGTTATTTATAAATATTTGCATTAATATCAATTTTTTTATTGTTATAGTTTGAGCAGGAGGGCGAGATCCTAGTGAGTTTTGTCTATTCAAGGCGACACACACCAGGAGGGACGGTTCCTGGGTCGATACGCGATCATGGAGGTTGCGGTAAGAAATTAGCTTTATGTAGTATCTGTTTAATTTCTAAAATTTTATTTAGAGAAATTTATTGATTCATTTATTGTTGATTTTATAATTCAAAGACATGAGTAGAGGAGCTTCGCTCCCGGGCATAGCAGGTCGACTCCACTGATGGGGAGATGCCCGTCGAACTCTCAGCAGAGGAGAGTCGACATATGTTTTTGGAGGCTGTTGGTGCACAGCCGCGAGACCACAGGGTTTATGGTCTGGGCACTAGAGCTTCTGCATATTTTCCCCATCAGGCCTCCAGCTCGCGATATTTCTGATATTCCTGCCGAGCGTTTAGACGACATTCGGAGATCTATTACGGAGGAGGTTCGGCAGGACGTTCGTCAAGAGGTTCGGCAGGAGTTCGAGCATGAGTTTGAGCAGTGTATGCGAGGCCATCAGCAGGAGCTTGCAGACGTGCGAGATCAGATGCGTCAGTTGTAGGATATGGTTAGCCGCATGTCGCAGGGTTCCAGCCTCCACGTGATCGCGCGGATTCTTGATGTATTTTTTTTACTTTTTATATTTTGTACATGAAAACTTCAAAATTTTAATATATTAATTATTTTTAGAAATTGAATGATTATTGTTTGGATCAATATGAGTGAAGAATGTTTCGATCAATATTTAAATGTAACGAAATTATATTAACTTTTTAATTTTTAATATTTTATTTTTTTTAAAAAAATTAATTAGCGACGCATTAGCGACTGAAATTGCATCGTTAATATTTTAAAATATTATTATTAAATATTGCGATGCAATGACCTGCGTCGCAATATTTTTTTTAAAAAATTTAATTAGCGACGCATTAGCGACTGAAATTGCGTCGCTAATATATCTAAAATATTATTATTAAATATTGCGATGCAACTAAATGCGTCGCAATATTCAATAATAATAATTTAGAAATATTTGTGATGCAATTTAAGTCGCTAATGCATCGCTAATTAATTTTTTTAAAAAATAAATTAATTAATTAGTGACTCAATTACGATGAGGTTTTTCGTCGCAAATATTTTTAAAAAATTATTTTTAAAATTAGCGACGCATGTATGTTGCATCGCAATATTGTGATGCATTTATTGCGTCATAGAGAGTCGCTGTTAAGCGATGCAATTGCGACAAATTGAGATTGCGACGACCATCGTAGCGATGCCGTAATTGCATCGCTATAGGGTGTTTAGCGACGCATTTGGGCGTCGCTATATTTAAATTTTCTTGTAGTGACGGCCATGACCGTCGCCGTGGCCGGCAACGAAGGGGGGTGGGGAAAACCCCCCTCCTGTTAATTTTTTTTTTGGGCCTGGCCATCGTGGCCAGGCCACGGCCGGCCACGACAGCGGCCGTGGCCGGCAACGAAGGGAGGGGGTGGGGAAAACACCCCCCTATTAATTTTTTTTTTTGGGCCTGGCCACCGTGGCCAGAGAAGACGGCCCCCCGTCGCCGTGGTCGGCAATGAAGGGGGGGGGGGGAAAACCCCCCTCTTGTTAAATTTTTTTTTGGGGCCTGGCCACCGTGGCCAGGCCACGACCGGCCATGGCAGCGGCCATGGCTGTCTTCTTCGGCCACGGCCGAGGTTGTGGCCGGAGAAGACGGTCACAGCCGTAGCCGTGGCCGGCAACGAAGGGGGGGGGGAACCCCTCTGTTAATTTTTTTTTGGCTTAGCCACCGTGGCCAGGCCACGGCCGGCCATGGCAGTGGCCGTGGCCGGAGAAGACAGCCACGGGAGGGGGCGGGGGAGGAAATGGGATAGATGGGAGGGAGGGAGGGAGGGAGCTAGGGGAAGTTTACTCGGAAATAGGGATCGCCGGCGAGGTGGTCGGGTGCCGGAGAGATGCCGGAGCAAGGTGCTCGGGTGCCGGAGAGCCGCCGGAGGTGGGGAAGAGGGAGGAGGAGAGAGACCGGTTGGGCGGGTGAGGGTAGAAGCCGTGAGAAGAAGAAGAAAAATGGAGGGAGGGGGGGAGGGGAGTTAATATATAAATTAGGATTAGTGACGCATAGTTGCATCGCTAATCCGTCGCTAATTAGTGATGCAAAGAATGCATCACTGACTGCGTCGCTAAATCACTCATTTGGCAGGAGCTCACGGTGGGAATTTTTTTTTTCTATGCGTCGCTATTTTTTTTTGTATGCGTCGCTAAATAGCGACTCAATTAAGTGCATCGCTGAATTAATGAATTTTTTTAATTTTCTATGATATGCGTCGCCTATTAGTCGCTAAATAGCGCCGCAACTACTGCGTCGCTGAATTAATGAATTTTTTTAATTTTTAATTTTTTTAATTTTTGGATTTATTAGTTAACGATATTTTTAAGTAACGAATTTTTAATTTTCGATCCGACGGTTGCGATCGATCCTAACCATGATCCCGATCGACAATGATCGAACGGACCGTTGCGATCCATTCGATCAGCAACGATCCGACGGTTGCGATCGATCCCAGCCATGATCCCGATCGACGATGATCGAATGGATCGTTACGATCTGTCCGATCCATGATGATCCGACGGTTGCAATCTAGCCGAGCCATGATCCCGATCGGCGATGATCAATCGGACCGTTGCGATCCATCCGTTCCGCAACGATCCGACGGTTGCAATCTAGCCGAGCCATGATCCCGATCGGCGATGATCGATCGGACCGTTGCGATCCATCCGATCGGCAACGATCCGATGGTTGTAATCGATCCAAGCCATGATCCCGATCGGCGATGATCGATGGGACCATTGCGATGCATCCGATCGGAGACGATCCGATGGTTGCGATCGATCCGAGCCATGATCCCGATCGGCGATGATCGATCGGACCATTGCGATGCATCCGATCGGAGATGATCCGACGGTTGCGATCGATCCGAGCCATGATCCCGATTGGCAATGATCGATCGAACCATTATGATCCATCCGATCGAAGATGATCCGACGATTGCAATTGATCCTAGCCATGATCCCGATCGGCGATGATCGATTGGATCATTGCGATCCATCCGATCAGCGACGATCCAAGTTGCAATCCATCCGATCGGTAAGGATCCGGTTGCGATCAATCCAAGCCATGATCCCGATCGGCGACGATCGATCGGACCGTTGCGATCCATCCTATCGGCCATGATTCGACGTTTACGATCGATCCAAGCCATGATCCTGATCGGCGATGATCGATCAGACCATTGCGATGCATCCGATCGAAGACAATCCAACGGTTGCGATTGATCCTAGCCATGATCTCGATCGTTGATGATCGATTGGACTGTTGCGATCCATCCGATCGCGACGATCCAACGGTTGTGATCCATCCGATCGGTGAGGATCCGGCGGTTGCGATCGATCCAAGCCATGATCCCGATCGGCGACGAATGATCGGACCGTTGCGATTCATCCTATCGGCCACGATCCGATGTTTGCGATCGATCCAAGCCATGATCCCGATCGGCGATGATCGATCGGACCATTGCGATGCATCCGATCAAAGACGATCCAACGGTTGCGATGGATCCTAGCCATGATTCCGATCGGCGATGATCGATGGGACCGTTGCGATTCATCCGATCGGCGATGATCCAATGGTTGCGATCCATTCGATCGGCGAGGATCCGACGGATGCGATCGATCCAAGCCATGATCCCGATCGGCGATCGATCAGATCATTGCGATCCATCCTATCAGCCACGATCTGACGTTTGCGATCGATCCAAGCCATGATCCTGATTGGCGATGATCGATCGGACCGTTGCGATGCATCCGATCGAAGACGATCCGACGGTTGCGATTGATCCTAGCCATGATCCCGATCGGCGATGATCAATTGGATCGTTGCGATCCATCCGATCGGCGACAATCCAACGGTTGCGATCCATCCGATTGGCAAGGATCCGATGGTTGCAATCAATCCAAGCCATGATCCCAATTGGCAACGATCGATCGAACCATTGCGATTCATCCTATCGGCCACGATCCGACATTTGCGATCGATCCAAGCCATGATCCCGATCGGTGATGATCGATTGGACCATTGCGATCCATCCGATCGGCGACGATCCAACAGTTACAATCCATTGATTGGCGAGGATCCGATGGTTGCGATCGATCCAAGCCATTATCCCGATTGGCGACGATCGATCAGACCGTTGCGATCCATCCTATCGGCGACGATCCGACGTTTGCGATCAATCCAAGCCATGATCCCGGTGGTGACGATCGATCGACCATTGCGATCCATCCTATCGGCCACGATCCGACGTTTGCGATCGATCCAAGCCATGATCCCGATCGGCGATGATCGATCGGACCGTTGCGATGCATCCGATCAAAGACGATCCGACGTTTGCAATTGATCCTAGCCATGATCCCGATCAGCATGATTGATTGGACCGTTGCGATCCATCCGATCAACGACGATCCAACGGTTGCGATCCATCTAATCGGAGGATCCGATGGTTGCGATCGATCCAAGCCATGATCCCGATCGGCGATGATCGATCGGACCGTTGCGATTCATCCTATCGGCCACGATCCGATGTTTGTGATCGATCCAAGCCATGATCCTGATCGGCGATGATCGATCGGACCGTTGCGATGCATCCGATCGAAGACTATCTGACGGTTGCGATGGATCCTAGCCATGATCCTGATCAGCGATGATCGATTGGACCGTTGCGATCCATCCGATCAACGACAATCCAACGGTTGCGATCCATCCGATCGACGAGGATCTGACGGTTGCGATCGATCCAAGCCATGATCCCGATCGGCGACGATCGATCGGACCGTTGCGATTCATCATATCGGCCATGATCCGATGTTTGCGATCGATCCAAGCCATGATCTCGATCGGCGATGATCGATTGGACCGTTACGATGTATCCGATCGAAGACGATCCGACGGTTGCGATGGATCCTAGCCATGATCCCGTTCGGCGATGATCGATTGGACCGTTGTGATCCATCCGATCGGCGACGATCCAATGGTTGCGATCTATCTAAACCTAGATACCGATCAGTTATTATCGATCGGACCATTGCGATCCATCCGATCGGAGATGATCCAGCCATTGTGATCGATCCAAGCCATGATCCCGATCGGCGATGATCGATCGGACCATTGCGATCCATCCGATCGGCGATGATCCAACGGTTGTGATCCATCCGATCGGTGAGGATCCGATGGTTGCAATCGATTCAAGCCATGATCCCGATCGGCGACGATCGATCGGACCATCGCAATCCATCCTATCGGCCATGATCCGACGGTTGCGATTGATCCAAGCCATGATCTCGATCGGCGATGATCGATTGGACCATTGCGATGCATCCGATCAGAGATGATCCGATGGTTACAATCGATCCGAGCCATGATCCGGATCGGCGATGATCGATCCGACCGTTGCGATGCATCCGATCGAGACGATCCAATGGTTGCGTTCGATCGAAGACATGATCGTGAAAGGCGATGATCGATTCGACCATTGTGATGCATCCGATTGGAGACGATTCGATGGTTGCGTTCGATCTGACCCATGATCCGTATCTGCGATGATCGATTGAACCGTTGCGATCCATTCTATCGATGATGAGCCAACGTTGCGATCGATCCAAGCCATGATCCTGATCGATGATGATCGATAGATCGGACCATTGCAATGCATCCAATCCGAGATGATCCGACGGTTAAGATCGATTTGAGCCATGATCCCGATCAGACCGTTGCGATCCATCCGATCGGATACGATTCGACGATTGCGATCGATCCAAGCCATGATCCCGAGCGGACCGTTGCGATCCATCAGATCAGCGATGATCCGACTGTTGCGATCGATCCAAGCCATGTTCCCGAGCGATAAATTAAAAATTATTTTTAAATTTTTTTTTTGTAAATGCTTTGCTATTGGGTCGCTAAATTAATGATTTTTAGAATTTCCTGAATTTTTGCGTTGCAATGCATCGCTAAACAGCGACGCATTTTGTTGCATCGCTAAATTAACAATTTTTTAAAATTATTTAAAATTTAAAATTAATTTTTTTTTCAATTGCGTCGCTAATGCGTCGCTAAATTAATGATTTTTTAAAATTTCTTGAATTTTTTCGTCGCTAATGCATCTCTATTTAATGACTCATTTTGTTGTGTCGCTAAATTAATGATTTTTAAAATTGTTTAAAATTTATAATTTTTTTATAATTTTTTTTTGAATTGCATTTTATTGCGTTGCTAAATTAATAATTTTTTAAAATTAGTAAAAATTAAAATTCATTTTTTTTAATTTTTTTTGAATAATGCGTCACTATTTAGCGAAGCATTTTGTTGCATCGCTAAATTAATGATTTTTTAAAATTATTTAAAATTTATAATTATTTTTTTTATTTTTTTTTTGAATTGCGTCATTAATGCATCGCTATTTAGCCACGTATTTTGTTGCATTGCTAAATTAATGATTATTTAAAATTATTAATAAAAAATTAAAATTTATTATTTTTATTTTTTTGAATTTGTCGCTAATGCGTCGCTATTTAACGACGCATTTTGTTGCGCCGCTGAATTAATAATTTTTTAAAATTATTTAAAATTTAAAATTCATTTTTTTAATTTTTTTTGAATTGCGTCACTACTGTGTGCTATTTAGCGACACATTTTGTTGCATCGCTAAATTAAAAATTTTTTAAAATTTTTTAAAATTTATAATTATTTTTTAATTTTTTTTGAATTGCGTCGCTAATGCGTCGCTATTTAGCGACGCATTTTGTTGCGTCTCTAAATTAACAATTTTTTAAAATTATTTAAAAATTAAAATTTATTTTTTTTAATTTTTTTTGAATTACGTCGTTAATGCGTCGCTAAATTTTAATTTTTTTTGAATTGCATCGTTAATGCGTCGCTATTTAGCGACGCATTTTTTTGCATCGCTAAATTAATAATTTTTTAAAATTATTTAAAAATTAAAATTTATTTTTTTAATTTTTTTAATTGCGTCGCTAATGCATCGCTAAATTAATGATTTTTTAAAATTATTTAAAATTTATAATTATTTTTTTTAAATTTTTTTGAATTGCGTCACTAATGCGTCGCTATTTAGCGACGCATTTTGTTGCGTCGCTAACTTAATGATTTTTTAAAATTATTTAAAAATTAAAATTCATTTTTTAAATTTTTTTTTTGAATTGCGTCGCTAATGCGTCGCTATTTAGGGACATTCTGTTGCATCGCTAAATTAATGATTTTTTAAAATTATTTAAAATTTAAAATTATTTTTTCTTTAATTTTTTTTAAATTGCATCGCTAATGCATCGCTATTTAGCGATGCATTTTGTTCCGTCGCTAAATAAATGATTTTTTAAAATTATTTAAAAATTAAAATTTAATTTTTTAAATTTTTTTTGAATTGCGTCGCTAATGCGTCGCTATTTAGCGATGCATTTTTTTCGTCGCTAAATTAATGATTATTTAAAATTAATTAAAATTTAAAATTTATTTTTTTAATTTTTTTGAATTGTGTCGCTATTTAGCGATGCAATTTGTTGTGTTGCTAAATTAATGATTTTTTAAAATTATTTAATAATTAAAATTTATTTTTTTAATTTTTTTTGAATTACGTGCGTCGCTATTTAGCGACGCATTTTGTTACGTCGCTAAATTAATGATTTTTTAAAATTATTTGAAAATTAAAATTAATTTTTTAAATTTTTTTTTAAATTGCGTCGCTAATGAGTCGCTATTTAGCGACGTATTTTGTTGCGTCGCTAAATTAATGGTTTTTATAATTTTCTTAATTTTTGCATCGCTAATGCATCGCTAAATTGCGGCAATTAATTTTTGCAATTTAGCGACACAAAAATGCATGGCGTCGCTATTTTAGTATTTTTTATAGTGATGCTCACGTGTAAAGATTTCGTAAAAAAATTTGTGATAATAATAATAATAAAAAAACGCCTTTCCCATTCCCCGGAAACTTTATGTGGAATCTGGCCGTTAACATCACTTTAATCTGCTGGAAATTAGTTACGTGGAACTCCCCTTCACAGCTAGAAATCAGTTTAGGAATTATAGCGTAAATAATAGCTGGAAATTAGTTCCGTCGAACTTCTGGAATTGAACTGATTGTGTTTTAGTTGGCCGTTGGTACTTTACACAATTAATAAATAAATAAATTAAAGAGGGTTGTTGGAAACGAAGGCGTTTAAGAAAAGGACTTTTGTGAGAGGGAATAAAAGAATCCCATTCTTTTATGAACATTTAATGCATGGCATTAATGCATAAATTTTGAATGTCTTTTTGGGCTTTTATTAAAAATTATTATTTTTAATTCTGTGAGCATGAACAACCTCTTTCTATACGGTTTAATTGGTTTCATAAAGCAAAGCTTTATCTAATAAGATAAATTATTTTTTTGTTATAAAAATTGAGTTGGAAATAAATTATTTTTTCTATTATAAAGATTGAGTTGGAACCATAAAATAACATATCCTTATTTTTTAAAAGGTTCAATCAAATTCATGCCTAATAAATTTGTTCATCGAAATTAAACTAATTGAAACAAGATATCACCAAAATAACATCTCTTGTGTAGATGGTTCATGAAGGATGTTGGATGTTGTGTATGTGTATGTTTCATGCGGGTATTAATCGACCCAAAGAAAGGTTAATGCTTGACCGAACTACACATATGTGATGGTAAAGATTATAAGGATCCATATGTAAGTAATAAGTCGATACAAAGATAGATTTATTATTTGATATGCATTATTATTAGTGTTTGATCATTACAACAAGAGTACTACTAGTAGTTAATATTACTGTCCAAAGACTTGATATTAATGTTGTTAGAAAACAGTTTTGTTCTTTCAAAAAATATCCTTCCTAGAAATTGCTAGAGAATTAATTTAGAAATGTGCAAAATATAAATAAAATATAAAAAGAACATATGAATCTAAGCCAGGATTTTTGCCCTTTCATGCAGGTTATTGGCGATCTGTCCCCAAGGCACAACGATCCGGCTCGATCCGATCCTCCTACCACGAGCACGATCGCATAGAGGTGCAACCCAATGATTACCTCAAGAAAAGATCAATAAAAAATAAAAATAAAATGACATGGAATAATTATTGATAAGGCTACTCAAAATAATTCTATTACAAGTCCGTATTTATAGGCTCGGCTCATAAAAGTCCAATGGCTCGGCCCATAATGACTTTAAATGCTTGATAGCCATTAGCCCCAAATCACGTTAAAAATGGCTTAAAATTAAATTATTTAAGCCGTTTTTGGACGTTGCCCCTCGTAACGTTGCATTAGTGAACGTCCGAAAAGCTTATGAGCATTTTTTTAAAACTTTTTTCAACAATCCTCCACAAAAGTTTAAATATATATATATAATAAAAATTTTAGGGCATCTTATATTGCGCAATAGATGAGGTGTTTTGTGGACTTGAACTTCACTTAGTGTTGATTGTACACTTGAAGGAACCATAGTGGATTAGACCTTGAACTAGGTCCTTTGACTCAGGCTTCTACTAATCACACACACAATATAGATCAATTGGGTTTACACGGTCAGCGCATATTAAAGGCCTTGCACTTAGTACCTTGATTTTTTATGAGAATTCTTTAAGGTTAGCCAAACCTTTAGTCATGGCCTAATATGACAATTCTCATATAGATGAATCCTCCAAGAGTATTTGTGACAATACCCTGCAGATAACCTACCTCGGATCTATTAAGAGTATGACTCAACCTTACACAAATTTACTTTATCACTTTACAAGAGCACTCATCATAGGGATCGGATTAAATTTTTTTTTTAAAAATTTATGTTCTAACACGATCACTCAATCAGCTTCGTTTCTACCACATTGAACCTCATTCATGGTATCTCCAATCATAGAGGTTGGGTATCCACTGCTGGTAACCAAATAATAGGCTTAAGCCCTATCTCCCTCGATGAATCTAGGACTCCACTCTAGATAACTCCTTGGTTAATTAATCTGCCAAATTCTTCTCAGCAAATTTCAAAGAGAACATTTTTTTTACTATACCTTAAATAAGAGAATCAAACAAAGATATATTAGGATTTAATATCCAAATACAAGATAAACAATAAGTTGGATATTCCAACAGTCATAAGATTATTTAGTAAATTATAAAAACTTTTATTAAATCTCATGGCAATATATTTCAAGAGACTCAAAATAGAGCATTTATTTATATGATATACCTTGTCACAACATCCAAATTCATCCATTCTTTGCCATTTGGTAACATAAAAGATTCACAATAGTAGGTAAGCAATAAGTATTTGCCAAATGCTGTCACTTTTGTCTAGGAGATATTAAATATTGACCACTATACTAGGAAAACTTATCTAGAATAGAAAACGTTTGCATTTATGTAAGAATGTAAATATATGCTAGTAGTTGCACTTAAAAGTTAAATAATAAAATGATATAAAAATACATCTACATACAAGCACGCATATATCATGTGCACAAGTGCAAGCATGTGTACGCACATATAATATATATAATACTTATATATACATGTGTATACCATAGAAATTTTCAAGTTTTGTAGCTGTGTGGTAAGTGATGTATAAAGCAAGACTACATTCTGCATACATGCTACTACCATCCCAATTTTATGCCAATAAAAATTATTTTAGGTTCACTTACAAAACTCAAGACAAGCATTAAAAAGACACCTGCACTTTTCTCTTTTTTCTGGATGTCTAAATTTTAATGATACAAACATAAATACCACTAGATATGCTCCCAGATCTTGCAACAAGGGATCTAATTTTGGCAACAGTAAGATTAGTCTCATTTAATGAACAAGATGACATCAGTGAATTGTTTCAGAAAGAAGCAATGTTATGCCTAAAGAAAAGTCACATGATCAATTTGAATATCTAAACTTTATGCAGTCATGGGTACATAACATTCACCAAAAGAGGGATTTTAAAAATGTATCTCCTAACCTGGAATGGAATGAAACAAGATGTTCTTCAACCTAAAAGAAATTATCGATGCTTTAGAGTCATTAGCAACATTTTTGACCCAAAAATTCATGGTTAGAATGTATAGCAACTGGTGAGTTGAGAGGAGCTTATTTGTCATTGCTAGGCAAGTGGTACTATTATATATATATATATATATAGCATGCACTAAAAAAATAATTAAGCATGTATCTACCCGCGCGTTTCCACATGAATAATACATTCATATATATAATTACATAAGGATTCTTTTGCTTGAATATATATCTATGAATATATGTGTTGATACAGGTATATATGTCTGTCTAGTATGCATATGTATATATCAATAAATGTACATTATATATTCATACAAAATATGCATACTTAAAAGAATAATTTTTTAATAACTTATAATAAAAAAAATCTAGCAACTTATAGAAAAGAAAAAAAATCTGATCCTTAACTGTTGAAAATATTTTTGATCTTTGCAAAAAAATCCTTCCTAGAAATTGATAGAAATATATTATAGAAACTTAAATATATAAATAAAGTAAAAAATAAAAAAATATGAATCAAACCAGGATCGAGGCGTGTTAGACACTGCCCTAAGGATCAAATTTTTGCCCCTTCGTGCAGGTTATTGGCGATCTGTCCCCAAGGTACAATGATCCGGCTCGATCGGATCCTCCTACCACGAGCACGATCGCATGGAGGTGCAACCCAATGATTACCTTCAGATGCCAAAGAAAAGATCAATAAAAAATAGAAATAAAATGACATGAAATAATTATATTGATAAGCTACTCAAAATAATTCTATTACAAGTCCGTATTTATAGACTCGACATAAAAGCTCCAACGGCTCGGCCCATAATGACCTTAAATGCTTGATAGCCGTTAGCCTCAAATCATGTTAAAAATGACTTAAAAATTAAATTATTTAAGCCGTTTTTGGACGTTGCCTCTCGTAACATTCACGCTCCATGTCCGAAACGCTTACGAGCGTTCTTTTTTTTTATAACTTTTTTCAACAAATGTTGCATGTATCTTGAGATGGGATTTACCATTAATTTGAATTTATTGATAATTTATGTTAATTATTTATATGAGCATGCTTTTATTTTACTTGCTAATATTTCTGCTAACCTCGGTGCCGGTCCTTAATGGTAATAACTTCAAGGGCAAGGATAAAGGCAAGAAAAGAAAGAATAAGGTGCTAAGGGTCAAGTAAAGAAGAAACAAAATTAGGATAAGGACAGTTGTTTCTTCTGCAATAAGCATGGACATATTAAAAAGGAATGTTCCAAGTATCAAGCATGACATAAAAAGAAAGGTATATTTCTTAATTTGGTCTGTTCTGAAGTGAATATAGCTTCAGTACCTAGAAACATTTGATGGTTAGATTCTGGTGCTACTACTAACATCAGTGTTTCAATGGAGGATTGCTTGAGCTACCGAAAACCAACTGATGCTGAAAGATGCATTTATGTGAGAGATGGCAAGTCGGTAGATGTGGAGGCAATTGAGCATTTTAGATTGTTATTAAGTTCTGGTTATTATTTGGATTTGAAAGACACTTTTATAGTATCATCATTTAGATGGAATTTGGTTTCTATTTCAGCATTGGACAAATTAGGATATTGTTGTTCATTTGGAAATAGTCGGTTTAGTCTTTCATTAAATTCAAATATTATTAGGATTGGTTCTCTTATGGTGTATGACAATCTATATTTGCTTGATACTATTGCTTCTTATAATGAAACCCTGAATATGGAATCAAGAGGTACTAAGCGTAAAATTTGCAATGAAAATTCAGGAACATTATGGCATAAGCGATTAGGTCACATCTCTAGAAATAGAGTTGAACGACATATAGAACTATGAAAGTCTTAGAGTTGATACATACGGATATTTGTGGACCATTTCCTACACCTTCTTGGAATGGTTAACAATATTTTGTATCATTTATATATGATTATTCAAGATATGCATACCTGTTTCTTATTCATGAAAAGTCCCAAGTTTTGGACGTGTTCAAATCATTTAAAGCTGAAGTTGAGCTTCAACTCAACAAAAGGATTAAAGGAGTTAGATCTGACCGTAGTGGTGAATATTACGGTAGATATGATGGATCAGATGAACAATGTCCAGTACCATTTGCCAGATACCTAGAGGAGTGTGGAATCGTTCCACATATACCATGCCAAGGACACCTAGCATGAATGGTGTAGCTGAAAGACAAAATAAGACTCTTAAGGATATGGTAAGGAGTATGATTTGTCATTCTACTTTACCAGAGTCACTCTGGGAAGAGGCACTAAAGACAACAGCCTACATTCTGAATAGAGTACCAACTAAAGCAGTTGTCAAAACACCTTATGAGCTTTGGATAGAACGAAAGCTTAATCTAAAGCATTTTCATGTTTGGGGATGTCCAGCTGAGGCAAGGCCTTATAGGCCACATGAAAAGAAATTGGACTCTAGGACAGTGAGTAGCTATTTTGTTGGGTATTCTGAGCGATCCAGGGGTTATAAGTTTTATGATCTCAAATCAAGGATAATTTTTGAGACGGGAACTGCAACATTCTTTGAGGATATTGAGTTTGGGGGGAGAAATAAAGTTAGAGACTTTGTCTTTGAGGAGGAATTGGAACCTACTACTCTTGTTGAAGAGCAGCTAGTTCCTATTCCTATAATTACTTTTGATAATAATCAAGTTACAATTCCAGAATAATAAGAAATTGTTGTTCAACCCTCAGAGGTACAAACTCAACAATCTCAAGAACAAGTGCATCAAGAACAAGTGCCTTTGCAGCGATCCACTAGAGAAAGGAAGAATGCTATTCCAAATGATTATATATATTTTTTTAGGAGCATGAAAAAAATAATGGCGTGATGGAAGATAATCCTGTCAACTTCCTTCAAGCCATACAAGGTTCCAATTTAGAAAAGTGGATTGAAGCAATGAAAGAAGAGTATAAGTCTAAGTAAGATAATAAAGTTTGGGAACTTGTCCTATTACCAGAAGGTGTGAAACCCATTAGTTGGAAATAGATTTTTAAGACCAAACGGGATTCAAAGGATAATATGATAAGATATAAAGCTCGTCTTGTGGCTAAAGGATATACTCAAAAGGAAGGGATTGACTTTAAAGAGACCTTCTCTCCAGTTTCATCGAAGGACTCTTTTAGGATAATCATGGCTCTTGTTGCACAGTATGATATGGAACTCCATCAAATGGATGTCAAGACGGCATTTCTCAATAGAGACATTGATGAGACAATTTATATGATGCAACCAGAAAACTTTGTGTCAGGAGACTCAAAGAAAATGGTTTGCAAATTGATAAAATCCATTTATGGGTTAAAGCAAGCTTCTCGTCAATGGTACCACAAATTTCATCAAGTAATTCTCTCATTTAATTTTGAAGTGAATGCAGTTGATGATTGTGTGTATCACAAGTTCAGTGGGAGTAAATACATTTTTCTGTTTTGTATGTGGATGACATTTTGCTTGCCACAAATGATATAGGCATGTTGCACGAAACCAAGAGATTTCTATCAAGCAATTTTTAAATGAAAGATCTTGGTGCGCCTCCTTTGTATTGGGAATCCAGATACATTGAGATCATTTTTAGAGTATCCTTGGATTATCACAAAGGAGCTATATCGATAAAGTACTTAAGAGATTTGGCATGTAAAATTGTAAACCAGATGATACCTAAAAAGATAAATTTAGTATTAATCAGTGCCCAAAAGGAAAACTTGAAGTTAAAGAGATGCAGAAGATTCCTTATGCTTCGGTTGTCACTACAAGAGATTTTAAATATTGCGACGCCCAAATGCGTCGCAATTGCATCGCTAAACATGATATTGCGACGCAATAGCGACGCAACGAGGGCGTCGCTCAACTGTCCGTGCAATACCCTTTTGTCGCAAATGCGTTGCAATATTGCGACTCTCTGCGACGCTCTTGCGACGCCACATTGCGTCGCAATATTGCGACGCATGCAAATGCATCGCTAAATTTAAAAATAAATTTAGTTAGAAAAAAAATTATTATTAAATATTGCGACGCATTAATTTGCGTCGCAATATTTAAAATTAATTTTAAAAAAAATTATTATTAAATATTACGATGCACTAAATTGGGTCACAAAATTGCGACTCATCCAGATGCGTCGCAATATTTAATAATAATAATTTTGGTATAATAGCGACGCAATTTGAGTCGCTAATGCGTCGCAAATAAAAATTATTTTAAAATATTGCGACGCAAGGTAATTGCATCGCAATATTTTAAAATAATTTTTAAGATAAAATAGCGACTCAATTGTAGTCGCTAATGCGTCGCTATTAAATTTATTTTTAAATTATTGCGATGCCAGGTCATTGCGTCGCAATATTTAATAATATTTTAAAAATATTAGCGATCCAATATCAGTCTCTAATGCGTCGCAAATTTTGTTTTTAAAATATTTAAATAATTAAAAATTAAAACAGTTAATTCAATTTCGCTAAATCTAAATATTGATACAAACATTTTTCACTCAATCCAAACAATAATATATTTCAAAAAAAATTTTATATATTAAAATTTTGAAGTTTTTACAACATAAAAAAAGAAAAAAAAAATACATCAAGAATCTGAACGATCACGTGGAGGCTGTGGAGGCTGTGGAGGCTGAAGACTCTGCGACAAGCGGCTAACCATATCCCGTAAATAATGCATCTCATCTCACATGTCTGCAACCTCCTGATCCCGGCCTTGCATACGATCCTCAAAATCCTGCTCGACCTCCTGGCGAATCTCCTCTGCAATAGATCTGCGAAGCTCCTGTAAACGCTCGGGAGGAAGATCAGCAGGAACTCGCGAGCTGGAGGCCTGATGAGGAAAAAATGTAGAAGCTCTAGTGCCCATACCATAGACCCTGCAGTCTCGTGGCTGGGCACCAACAGCCTCCAAAAACACACGTCGACTCTCCTTTGCTGAGAGTTCGACGGGCATCTCCCATCAGTAGAGTCGACCTGCGATGCCTGGGAGCGAAGCTCCTCGACTCGTGTCTTGAAATTATGAAATCAACAATAAATGAGTTAATAAATTTCTCAAAATAAAATTTTAGAAATTAAACAGATACTACATAAATCTAATATCTTACCGCAACCTCCGTGATCGCGTGTCGACCCAGGAGCCGTCCCTCCTGGTGTGTGTCGCCCTGAATAGACGAAACTCACCAGGATCTCCGCCCTCCTGCTCAGTCTATAACAATAAAAAAAAATGATATTAATACAAATATATGTAAATAACTAAAATAGTAATTAAAATATTTATGTTTTCTTACCATACGCCGTCTGTGCTCCTGAATCGAAATGGAGCCCGAAGTATGACGGGAGAGACCCGTGCCAGGACCGCCCTTCTCAGCTCGGCGGTTCATGCTGGCTGATGCGGACCTCCTGCGCCAGCCATCGGACTCCCAGGCCTGCTGCCACTCGTGCCAAATACCCTCTGGCATGTACGCAGGATGCTGACCCGATGACCTCCAATGATGAAGCATGTCGGAGTATCGGCGTCGCGTCAGAGCCTCCCATGCTGCCCTAATGGCATCATGGGTGGCAGGATCCCACGTAAACTTTTTCTGCATTAAAATAAACAGTTATTTCTGAATTTATTAACTTTAAAGAATTATATATCACTAATAAATTGTATTTAATAAGTTTACCTAAAACTCAGAAAAATAAAACTCCCTCGTGGCTGGCGATACGTGGCGCCAATCGTAGCCACTGGGATCTACACGCCTCTGAAAAATGGCGCTGATGTGGCTGGAGACATGATGCTGCTCAATGAATCTGTTAAAAAAATGCAAGTTTATAAGTAAATGACTTAAAAACATAAATAAAATATTTTTAATTAGTATATACTTACATCCCCTGAGCATCAAGTCTAAGTACAGTGCGGCCGCCGATCGCGGAAGAACTCTCGGAGGTCTGTGCCGATCGGCTGGATGGTAATACTGGTGTAGAGATCGAAGGCTGCGCCTCTGCTGGAGATCCAAACTCTCCATCTCGATGCTCATGTGATCTGATCTCGCAGGATCCAAACTACGTCTCTACCACGGCTACGATCCTTGGGGTGCTAGCAAGGACCGATGCTATTTCAGTATTATTTGCGACGCATTGGTGCGTCGCTAAATTAAAAATAATTTTTCTAATTATCTATTTTATTGCGTCGCTAATGCATCGCTATTTATAAAATTTAATTTTATTTCAATTATTTGCGACGCAATTGGTGCGTCGCTAAATTAAAAATAATTTTTTAATTATCTATTTTATTGCGTCGCTAATGCATCGCTATTTAAAATATTTAATTCTGTTAAAAACATTGCGACACAAATATTGCGTCGCAATATTTTTATTGATATTTATATTTCATAAAAAATTAATTTAAAAATATTACGACGCAATATTTGCATCGTAATATTAAAAATTTAATTTTTTTGATTTTTTGGTTAATTGAGTCGCTAATGAGTCGCTAATGCGTCGCAATATTTTGTTGTCACAAATGCGTCGCAAAGAGGTCCAATTTAGCGACGCAATTATGTGTCGCTAAATTTGCATCGCTATTTTAGTATTTTCTTGTAGTGTGTAGGGAGTCTAATGTATGCTCAAGTTTGTACGCGTCCGGATATTGTGTACATTATTGGAGTGTTAGGCAGATATTTAAGCAACCAGGTATGGATCACTGAAAAGCAGCCAAAAGGGTTCTGAGATATTTGAAAAGAACAAAAGATTACATGCTCACATATAGGAGATCAGATCATTTTGAGATCATTGGGTATTCTGACTCGACTTTGCGGGATACCAAGATAGTAAAATATCCACTTCGGGTTATGTATATTTATTAAGTGGTGGGGCTATTTCTTGGAGAAGTGTAAAACAGACACTCATAGCTTCTTCTACCATGGAAGCAGAATTTATAGCATGTTATGAAGCATCCAATCATGGGATATGGCTAAAAGATTTTATCACTGAGCTATGCATATTGGAAGGAATTGAAAGACCGCTAAAGTTATTTTGTGACAACAAGTTAGTCGTATTGTATTCCAACAATAATAGGAGCTCGATCAAGTCAAAGCATATTGACATCAAGTTTCTGGTTGTAAAGGAAAGAGTATAGAATGGTCAGATTTCTATAGAGCATATAGGGATAAACTCCAAGATTGTAGATCCCCTTACAAAGGGTGTACCGCCCAAGGTCTTTGATGAGCATATTGCTCACATGGGCGTTAAAGAGCATGACGATGCTTAGATTCAGTGGGAGTTTATATTGCTTCTATTTTATGCTTTTTGTTTGGTTTGTACACACTTATGTGTTTGTATATTTTTTGATCAGAAATAAAGTATTTCATTCAGTTCAGTACACTCTGTACAATTATGTTTAAGTTTTGATCTCACTCAAGTTTAAGAAGAACCAGTTGAAAATAGGCATATTAAGATCACATTACATGTAATTTTTATGCTACACATCCACATCATGATCCATGTCATTTAGTTGTATCAACATATGTGACCATTGATGGGTCGAGTTATGATAGATATAACAAAGGCCGCTTTGATCCTATGTTAGTATGGTTGATGGACCGGATTGGTTATAGATACATTTCAGTAATGACAGTAAAATTGATCTCATTTAGTTATTTTTGCAACATAATTATAAGGTTACATATATAGTCCAGTGGGAGATTGTTGGATTTTTATATCAACATTGGGCTATATATGTGAAATAATTATGTGTTGCATACTATCAAATAAGGTTAAGCCCAATTAAAAGTGATAAGCTAAGGTTTCAGTGATTTGGGCTTTAATGTATCTAATAAGGTGTGGTCCTTTAATGTGTAGAGACCTAAGGGGTTTCTATTTTTATGTTGGGCTAAAATAAAAATACCAAAAGATAATAATGAAATTATCTATATATAGCGGTTATGGTCCCTGGATCACACATACGACCTTCTTCTCTGAATCCCATCATCAGAAAGAATAGCCTAGAGAAAATTCTAAAGGTCTCTCTGGGAGTATGTGTTGATCTGGAAGGCCAACTGCAGGATTCTGGAGAGCAATCAAGCAATATGGATTCAGGTATTTTTTCGTTTATCGATTATGGATTCTTGATGATTAAACATGAATGATTCTTGAGCTTCATGGTGATGGTCTTCACCATAGGTTCAGATCTAATGTACAACATCTAAGCCTTCCCTCTTTATCACTTAAACTTGATTTATCTATAAATTCATTGATTGGATTGCTTCCTTCTGAAGTTGGTTCATTGAAGAGTCTAGGAATTCTTGATATTTCTGGGAACATGTTATCTAGTAATATTCTCTGCACGCTTGGTGATTGTGAGATGTTGGAGCACTTATATATGAATAAAAACATATTCCAAGGGATAATTCCTCAGTCCTTAAGCAAAATGACGGGTCTTCAAGGATTAGATCTATCACATAACAACATTGCAGGGTCTAATCCAACATTTTTGGTGGACTTGATTCTATTGAAACATTGAAACTTATCTTTCAATAATTTGGAAGGTGAAGTGTCTGTGAAGGGGATCTTCAAAAATGCAACTCAGTTTTCCATCAAAGGAAATAATCGACTCTGTGGGGGTGTTCCAGAATTGCACCTACCCACATGCCAAGAGATATCATTAAGAAAGAGGAAGTGGCTTCTGCTACTAAAAATAGTAATTTAAATAGCCGTTGGTCTTTTGTATGGTCCTTCTACTCTCTTTTCTCATCCAACGAAAGAAAAAAAGGTCAAAGATGTATGCTCTCATTGCATCTCCATTGGAAGATAAATTTTTCAGAGTTTCTTACATAGAATTGTTTAAAGCAACATAAGGATTCTCTTCTACCAATCAGATTGGCAAAGGAGGGTATGGTACCATTTGTAGAGGCATTTTGGGTGCTCCACAAACATTTGTTGCTGTGAAGGTTTTCAACCTACAATATCAAGGAGTTTTGAAGAGCTTTTTAGCCGAATGTGAGGTAGTGAGAAGAACCCGACATCGTAATCTTGTCAAGGTTGTGACTTGCTGCTCAATGGTTGGTTGTAGAGGCAATGATTTCAAAGCTCTGATTTTTGAGTATATTCCTAATTAAAGTCTAGAGAAATTGTTACATTTAGAGTTAGATGGGCATCATCATTTGGAAGGTTTAAGCCTACTTCAAAGGATGAACATAGCAATTGATGTTGCTGATGCAATAGATTACTTTTATAATAAATGTCAGCCATCTATTGTTCATTGTGATCTAAAACCCATTAATGTGCTACTTGACAATGAGATGGTTGCTCATGTGACAGAATTCGGTCTAGCAAGGTTCATGTTTAAAACTACAGTAAACTTATTTACAAACAAGAGTAGCTATCAGATAAGAAGATCTATAGGATACATAGCTCCAGGTACATTCTATTTTCATTTATCTTCTTGGTTCATAGTTGTTCAATTTAAGACGTACGTGCAAACAATCTTTCTTCTATTTCTTATTTCTTATTTCTCTTTTGGAATTGAAAATAATGGTGGAATTAGTACTTCTTTCTTAATCATGTAAATGTATGGATTGCAGAATATGCTACAGGTGGTCAGGTGTCTACTTCTAATGATGTCTATAGCTATGGCATTCTTCTTTTAGAGATGCTTTACTGGAAAGAGACCTATTGATGATATGTTCCAAGATGGTTTAAGCCTTCAAAAATTTATCGAGATGACTTTTCCTAATAGAATCATGATGATTGTTGATCCATTAATGCCACTTTCAGAAGGTGATAGTAAAACTCAAGAATGATTAGTATCCAAGGTAAGAATTAATCTTTCTTGTTCTAATGAATTTGTAAGAGAAAGAATGAACATGAGTGATTTTGCCACCACTATGCGTGCAATTAGGAATGCCTACCTTGGGAATAGAGTTTATTAGAAGGCATAGTAAAGCTTAAGTTGGAAGTTAAATTCTTAGTATCTTAACTCTAATAAATGTCTAGCTATAATGTTTAGTAGTTCTAAACCTATTTCCTAATCTAATAAATGTTGTAACTGTGTAAGGTGACAAGTAGTTTGAGTGGACACCTAACATATCCAATCAATTCCATATTAATATTTAACACAATTAGATAAACTAATTAATTTTATAAAAATAATTTAAAAATGAATCCTTCTATGGTCAACCACCACACAATGTATCTAAGTGAATGAAACAAGTAATAGAGACTTGGATGAACTTTTCATTTAGCCAAATTAAGCTCACTCGTTTATGCAAACCTAAAATACTCAAGCTCAAATTATTTATGAGCCAAACCTTAAAAAGAGTTGAAGCTCAATTCCTAGTCAAACTGAGCTCAAATAAGTATGAAGCTACTCTGAGCCCAAGCATGAACACTGCAATACTCCTTCCAACCTACTTTTACTAGATTGATACTTGTTCTGTAATTAAATGAAGAAGCATTATTATAATTTTACATGAGATAGTTCCTTTCTTTTAATCTTGTATAAGATAATTAAGATCAATATCTTTTGATCCAAAAGTAGTATTTAAAGAAATATAGGTTCGCAGGCTAACATTTGGAGAGGCAAAATGAAGAATATTGCCAGTAAGATTAGTGTTTTTCTTCCAATAAAGGATTTAGTCTCCTTTTAATTGACTACAAGATGTTCTCTTATTTTTGACCACCTTGTGAAGTACTCCATCTTCTCCTTTGAGTGTATACCTAACATATCCAATCAATTCCATATTAATATTTAACACAATTAGATAAACTAATTATTTTTATAAAAATAATCTGAAAATGAATCCTTCTATAGTCAACCACCACACAATGCAACTAAGTGAATGAAACAAATAATAGAAACTTGAATGAGCTTTTCATTTAGCTAGCTTAAGCTCACTCGTTTATGCAAACCTAAAATACTTAAGCTTGGATTATTTATGAGCCAAACCTTAAAAAGAGGTTCAAGCTCATTTCCTAGTCAAACTGAGCTCAAATAAGTATGAAGCTAATCTTAGCCCAAGCATGAACATTGCAATACTCCTTCCAACCTGCTTTTACTAGATCTAATACTTATTTTGTAATTAAGTGAAGTAGCATTATAATCATTTCACATGAGATGGTTCCTTTCTTTTAATCTTGTATAAGATTAAAAGACCAATATCTTTTGATCCAAGAAATATGGGTTAGCAGGCTAACATTTGGAGAGGCAAAACGAAGAATATGTCAGAAAGATTAGTATTTGTCTTGCAATAAAGGATTTAGTCTCCTTTTAATTTTGACTACAAGATGTTCTCTTAGTTTTGACCACCTTGTAAAGCACTTCATCTTCTCCTTCCTTTCTATCTTTGACCCTTGCAAACTCTGGATGCTGCTTGCATCCCTCCCAATTTGGTATCACTCTACATGATGCAAACAAGAAGATAATCATAAATCTAAATATTAATGGAATTTTGTAAAATTAATCAAATTGGCTGCTCTCAATTGGCGCATCCAAGAATAAATCATAAAATAATTATCATTACTATTGTATTTCCTATAAGATTATAGTACTACACTAAATAGGAGAATTCATAGATGCAACAAAAGTTCCATGAAACTATATGTTCCATCATGCAAAAGCTTGCTTAGAAGTATACATTAGATGAGAAAGAGATGCATTAAGCGTTGAAGGTACCTAGGTCACTGCTTCAAACCGTTCCTTTGAAACCTAAGTTGCAGTTATATTTTCAAACATAGGCTTGGAGTGATTGGACATAATGCAATTGCGATAATCCTCACTGCCTACAATATAATTACAAAGTCCTGCGTATAAATTGTTGCCGCCGGGATCCGTCCTCCGACTCGGGCGCAGTCGATCTCCAGTGGGGCGGACCTGCACACAAGTCCTCGCGCGAGAGGCGTTGGGGGTGGCCCTCCGCGGAAGACCCTCCGACGCTCAAGTCAGTGGGAGGAAATCGATCAACCAGAAAGTGGGGAGGTGGATCTCTCTGGGAGGCCTCTTGGGGGCGGCCAATCGGGAGCTCTAGAGGGCGAGAGCACCGACGAGCTGCCAGCGAGAGCAGGAGAGTGAGGAGTGAGGGTGTGAGCGCGCATGTGCGTACCTAAGGGAATCTGGGAGTGTCCCATTTATAGACTGTCACCTGGATCTTGAGCACCTTCTGGAAGGTTCAGAGGTTGTTAGGATACGGGAGTGGATCGAATCAGGCCGTTGTGGGGCTGTTGGGATCTGTATCTTGTTCGTTAGGGGATCGACGGCTGGGAGAGCTCCTTGATGGCTTGAGATCTGGTAGATGTGTAGGTCTCAGGTAGCCTTGATAGGTTCTAGACCACTTCTCAGCATGATTCCTTGCCTAGGGTGCCGTTACAGTAGGCTGAGGCTCTCCCGCGTCAGGTTCCGCGGAGGTGGGTATTGGATCGTGGGTCGTTCAGTGAAGCCGAGTCATGGAGGCTCGGGGGGAAACGAACTACAGAAGTTTGGGAGAGCTGAGCTATGGAAACCCGAGGAGGCGAGCTACGGGAGCCCAGGAAGGCCGAGCTGCGGGAGCCCAGGAAGGCCGAGCTACAGAAGCCCGGGAAGGCCGAGCTACAGGAGCCCGGGAAGGCCGAGCTGCGGGAGCCCAGGAAGGCCGAGCTACAGAAGCCCGGGAAGGCCGAGCTGCGGGAGCCCAGGAAGGCCGAGCTATAGAAGCCCGGGAAGGCCGAGCTACGGAAGCCCAGGGAGGCCGAGCTACGGAAGCCCGGGGAGGCCAAGCTACGGAAGCCCGGGGAGGCCGAGCTACGGAAGCCCGGGGAAAGCCGAGCTACGGAAGCCCGGGGAAAGCCAAGCTACGGAAGCCTGGGAGGGCCGAGCTACGGAGGGGGTTGGTCTTAACCTCCTCGCACAGATATTGAGGCAATGATGATTTTACCCCCAACACATGCCCTCCACTCCCTAGTTCGAAGCGTAGGTTCGGGCATAGGGAGTATAAGTCCAGGTGGCACGCTCCGGATGGGACAGTTTGGTTTAGACAGCTCTTGCAATGATGCCTTAATTAATGCGACAGGGTCATCGTGCCTTCGGGGTAAGGCTCCCCCACGAGTGACGGTTGGGAATACGCCACGTTGCGAATCCCGATTGATCCGGCATTTGTCGAGGCGGTTCTGGACGCCTTGGGCGGGATGCCCCGTCTTCTCAAGGAGGATTCCTTAGCGGGGAAGCAAGGCGATAGCCGCACTATATATGCATGTTTGCAGCATCCTTTCGTTTTGTTTTTGAAGAGTTTCGTCTTTCGCCCTTTGCGACACCCATCGTTTTGCCTGGAGTTTTCTCAGTTAAGATGACGATGAGTCCCGACGATGGTTTCAGAGATCGTCGCTGAGGATTTGAGAAGGATTCATCAGTGGTATGGCCTGCCCTCAGATGTCATTCTGCGGGTGCCGGAGCCTGGAGATAGGGTCTCGCGAGATCTGGAGTCTGGGGTCTTCGTTTATGAAGACAGCTTGAAAGTAGGCTTTTGTTTCCCTCTCCATCCCTTGGTGAAGGAAATCATGACTCATTATAACATCTGCCGGCGATGGTGGCCCCGAACAGTTGGCGAAGCATCATCGGATTTATTTCAATGTGCCATCAAATTTAAATTGTCGCCACTCTTCCCCTTTTCCGCGCTTGCTACCATTTGATACCTGGGAGGAAATCAGAGTGGCCTACATTGGACCCCGGAGGTCCTTCAATGTTATTGTGGATAAGCCGTCCTCTATTAAGGGATGGAAGAGCCGGTTTGTTATAGCAGAGGGGAACATTGGTTCCGACTTCCCTCGGAAATGGGGGAACTTTGTTAGGGATGCGGAAACAGATCCAATTTTGTCAGCGCAGGAGGAGAGGGATTTGGACGTCCTTCGCAATGGCCAAGTGTTTTCGGCCAACGACCTGTTATCGGAGGGAGCCCTTTTCGCAGCCGGCTCAGCTCCAGGACCCACGAGGTGAGTCCTCCCTTTTACCTTTTTTTTTGCTGTGTGTTTTCTCGATGAATGTGTTTGGATCCGATCGTATGTGTTTCATTCTTTCAGCCAAGAGGTCGGCTTTATCGAGCCTTGCCAAGAGGAAGAGAGGAAAGGGCCTAGGGAGAGCAGCGCAGATAGTGGTGGCCTGGGAAAAGGGCTCATACCTCCGCAAGAAGCCCGCCGAACGCCGGAGCGGTCACGACAGGAGCGCCGGGGGTGGAGGAGGATCTAGGGAGAATAGCTATGATCCCTTGCCCTCTCGTGTTGGAGATATCGGATAGTTCAGACGAGGCTCCGCTGGTTCGTCTGACTACGTCCCCTATGAAAGAGGAACCGGCGACGGATCTGACGGAAGCGGTCATTTCTGAGGGCCCTTCTGTCTCCGCGGGGCCACTACGGGCTCCAGCAGGAGAGGGAGAGGGGACAGCTACAGCCGAGGAGGTTCAGGAGAGCTACCTCCTGGTCTTTCTGCAGGGGAGTCCGGTAGTAGTGAAGCCGGGTCGCTTGCGGTAGTCCAAGAAGCGGGCCAGATAGAGGCTTCGGCGGAGCCTGCAAGGGAGGCGCAAATGGTAGGCCAGACAGAGGCCTCGGGGAGCCTGTGGAGGAGGTGCAGATGGTGGTGACCGGGAAAGGTGCGTCGGAGGAAGGGGCGCAGCAAGGTGGGAGTCCCGCAATGGGGGCTCCCTCGAAAAAGATTTTGGGGAGGCTGGCGCTTGGGCTAGCCGAATTACCTGAAGAAGTCCAAGCTAGGGCCTTTGATAGAAGAGGCTGGGAGGTTGGAGGCCTCTCAGCCGGAGGTTGCCCAGGTTGGTCCCTCAGGCAGGGATGGTCAACCCAGTAGCTCGAGCGCTGGTGTTGAGGAGGCGTTTTCCGCCTTGATGAGGTCGGCCTTGTATCCGGGTGCAGATCTTCGGCGGACAAGTTTGCAGACTTGGAGTTGGTTGATGCCATGTTCGGGCAGCAAGGCGTGGCTGAAAGTGTCCATCTCCTTCCTGATATCGACAATACGACTCTGATGAGGATGACTCGGGCCTATGCCTCGCGGGTGAGTTGCCATTCCTGGGTAGTGGATACATTCTGGCTGACTTAACTCTCATTCATTCACTTTTTATCCTGCAGAGTGTTTTGCTTTCTAGGGCGATATGCTGGCGTTTGAGTTTGGCGACGGGGGCCAGCATTCAGGCCAGGAGAGACAATGCCGAGCTCCAATCACGACTGAAGGTGTCTGAGAAGTTCGAAGAACTTATGGCTATGAGTGATAGAAGTTTGAAGGGGATAAGGGCGGCACACCAGGTCGCCCTGGCCGAGGTTTCCAAGCAAAAGCGTAGAGTGGAGGAGTTGAAGAACTCCTGGCGAAGAGCAAAAATGCGTGCTTGGAGCTGGCTAGAGTTGAGTCGAAACATTCCGCGGAGGTGGCGGCGATGCGGCGGGAGCATAGTGAAAGTTTGGGTCGGCTGGGAAGGGAAGCTGCCGACGAAAGAAAACTTGACCAGAATGCTTGGCAAAGTGGAGGAGAAGTTGAAGCGGCGCGATGGCGAAATTGCTCACTTGAGGGAGGGCGCTAAATGGCACCAAGGGACGATAGCTCAGTGAGCAACGAGTTATCCCAAGCCCGGAAGGAGGTCGGAGCCAAACAGTTAAGGATCAATAATCTGCAGGAGAGAGTTGAGCTGATCGGAGCTGACAGGACAAGAGCCAGGGGTGAGGTGAGGAGCTTACCAAGAGGTTGGCCAGACGAGAGGAGGAGGTACGATCTCATTTCCCCCCTTTTTAGCTTCTTCTACTGGTCTCTTGTGATGCCGACTGACTTTGGTTTTTTCAGATGGCGAAGTTAGAGTTGGAGCATCGGGCTCTCCAAGGTGAGCTCGTGTCCAACCGCAGTAAGAGCTCAGAACTCGAGACGCGGGCCGGCGAGTTCGAGGAGCAAAACATTATTTTGTGGGCTCAAGTTGCGGAGGCTGAGAAGCAGGCTGCTGAGGCTAAGATGCAGCTCGCCATACTCAAGGGGAAGCAGGACGCTATCGGCGTTGACGCCTTCCAACTTGGAATGGAAGAATGTAAAGATAAGATATCCAGTGAGCACCCAGAATGGGATCTTTCTTTTCTGGATATTGAAGCTCCCAATGGCGGTGAGTCCGAAGGAGAAGAGGAGGATGAATATGTTGACGTCTCCGATACCGATCCTGGTGCCGCCCCGGGTCCCAGCGAAGCCGCAGCTTATGAGGAACGATTGCAAACTGCCGCCGAAGGAGCAAAGGTATTGAAAAAGGCGAATCTAGTCACACTTCTGCGGATGTAACCGAAGGCTCTTCCAAAACTGACGTGGTTCCCGGCCCTTAGGAGCCGCCCCTGTATTTTGCTTTTTGAAAGTCTGACCGATGTTTCTTAATGAATGAAACTTCTATTTTCATTTAAGTGTTTTTCCTTGTACGGCCTGTTGCCGCCCAGTCTTGCCTCAATCGTGAGCAACTTACGGCTCGTTGATGTTCTTTGGTCATTTTTGTTCCAGGATTGAGGGAATGCATTGGCTTGGCCCAAGGTGGGCTGATAGCCTTGACCGGCGAACCGACAGGCGATCTGGCCCAGTATGAGTCTTAATTGAAACTCGAGAAATGAAGTCGGTCGGTTAAGACCGATTGGTTGGGCAAGTCGGCTTGGGCCGATAGACGGAATAGATTGGCTAGGGCCGACGAGCAAGATAGGTCGGCTAGGGCCAACAAGCAAAGTAGGTCGGCTAGGGCCGATGAGCAAAATAGGTCGGCTAGGGCCGACAAGCAAAGTAGGTCGGCTGGGGCCGACGAGCAAAGTAGGTCGACTGGGGCCGACGAGCAAAATAGGTCGGGGGCCGACGAGCAAAATAGGTCGGCTAGGGCCGACGAGCAAAATAGGTCGGCTGGGGCCGATAAGCAAAATAGGTCGGCTAGGGCCGACGAGCAAGATAGGTCGGCTGGGGCTGACAAGCAAAGTAGGTCGGCTAGGGCGACGAGCAAAGTAGGTCGGCTGGGGCCGACGAGCAAAATAGGTCGGCTAGGGCCGACAAGCAAAAATGGGTCGGCTAGGGCCGACGTATAAAGGTGGTTGCTGAAGTATTTTTTGCTTCCCTTGGTCATTTTATTTTTCATTGAAAGAACAGTTTACGTAGCCTTCATGCTCATTTTGTTATTCTGCCAGCGCCCTGCTATTCTGTAGGCAAATCGGTTTTTATTTCACCGAAATTGATGATACGGCGCTGTGGGGAACATAAAGCTGCTCTGGAGCTTTCCGGAAGGTGCTCTTTTCCCATGCAGGTCATTTCGACGTACGGCGCACGCAGTCGTTTACCATTGGAGGACATTATTTTCATAGGATGATCTCCTGAACCTGCCAGTTTTTGTAATGCTAGTGGATGATTCTGCATTTAATGATCGCGATTCAGGATTAAGAGGAAATCTCGCATGCGTCATGGTTCACACGGTGAGCTCGGCGCGCACTAGGGCGCTGCTTTCATCCTGGGAGGCCACGTGGGGGTGTGGCCCAGGTGTTCGAATCTCGGGGCTTATAGCCTTGGTGATTGCTCCTTCCATTTTTGGCCTATAAAAAAGGAAAGTGGGGTAGTGTTAAGTCATCCCCAAAAGTTTCTTTTCCACCAGAGCTTTCATCATGCTCGTTTCTCTGTTGTTGCGAGTGGGAGGACCGAGCTTTTCTTTTGCAAGCTTTTTGCCTCCGGATAGCTGGGGCGATGAAGGAGCTGCCGAAGGACGGCTCGCCCTTAGGGGATGAGTCCCGGAGATCATATGGAGAGCGCACATGGAGGGCGCAGAGATCACACGGAGAGCGCACATATACTCTTCCAGTGTGACCTTTGTGGTTCCCCTTCGAGACGTATGGTAGGGGGTGCACGTGGGCTCCCCATGGCTCGCTTGAACTTCTCCTCCTCCCATGATTTGGATCCCTGGGCTCGTCTGCCTGGGGAATCTTTCACCACATGGGGAAGGGGTGAAAGCGTGCTGCCCGCCGACGCCTTGTCCTTGAGCCATGGCAAGGTAGGGCGGCGCACATTCGGTTTGGGAGAGCGTTTCGCCGCCAGGGTCCGCTGGCTTCCTACCTGCTCGCCGGGGGGTCCCTCAGTTGGGTGGTCTAGGATGGCCACCCAGATATCTCGGTTGGGTCACCAAGATATCATTATTGACTAAAGCTGGCCGCAACGATTGGTCCATGTCGCCCGGCTATTATCAGCTCGAGCTGACTGGATGCGGCTTATCTGGTTCGGCGATCGGATGCCGAGCACCACGGTTGCCCAGGTCTGCTTTGGAGCAGTTGCCCAAGTTTTGTATTTGTCTTTATTTTATGCATTTCAATGCTGTTGTAACGCCTTTCAGGCATTTGTAACCGGTTTTAACGGCAATAAAGAGAGTTCTATTCTGTTTCTCAATCTCTATTTCTTCTGTGCCAAGTTTATTGTTGTTGTTGGGCATGGGTGCCTCACTCGTTCTTAGGCGAAGATCCCGCGCTATCCGAACAAGTCGAGGTTCGCAAGCGGCGGTTTGGAGATCGTTTGGCGGAACACGTTCCTTACTTTGGTTCGAAGCTTGGTATTTCTGTCTCGTTCGAATATTCGCGGCTCGGCCTTATCGAGGTTCGGAGAATTCGTAACTTGACACAGCCGAGGCTCAGAGATTTCATAGCTCGGTCCAGCTGAGGTTCAGAGATTTCATAGCTCGGTCCAAGTTTCGGAGAAATTTTTACTTGGCCCTGCCAAGGTTCGGACAACTTGTAGCTCGGCCCAGCCGAGGTTCGGAGAGGTTTTACTTGGCCCTGCCAAGGTTCGGAGAACTTGTAGCTCGGCCTAGCCGAGGTTCGGAGAAGTTTTTACTTGGCCCTACCAAGGTTTGGAGATTCAGAGCTCGGAGAAATGACTTAGCTGCCACCATGAGCCGTAGTGTAAGGTCTCTATTACGCTTGGTGAGGGGCGCCAGAGCAAAACGAGCGGTATGTTGTCACGCTTCTTTATTCATGACGTTATCCTTCCAGAGGGGACAAGTCACTGGCCGGACGCTAGATTTCTTCCCTCCGCACTTCCCGAAAAGAGCTTGGGGAAGTGCTGGGAGCATTTATTATGGGGGGCCGGCAGATCGGAAAATGTCCTGTTCAGGGGGTTTCCCGAGTAATCCGTACGTGTTTACCGATCTCACTCTCGGGATGGGGCGTGACCCTTTGGATTCCGCAGGCAATAAAGCGATGACACATGGCAAGTTCTCGTAGGTCGGTTGCTGCGGTGCGTCCGATCGAGATACCCGCTTGGCAAGTATAAATATGACCGAGGGGTGTGGTCTTAGTCATTCCTCGGTTCAGATCTTGAAATAGTATCAGACCATGGCTTCTCAAGGGCGATCCTCCGAAGAGTTGCATGCATCACTTGACGGACTGTTACACCTGCAGAGGGGGTGTACCACAATCACTGTTGACGGGTTGGGTCTAGCATCGACCCTTGCGAGCCAACAGCAGCTCGTAAGGGTCGTTGAAGAGTACGTGGATGTATCCACTAAGGAGGCGGAGGCCTTGCGCCGGGTTGCAGACCGGCAGAGGGAGGAGATTGCATCACTTCGCCAGTAGGTTGCCGACCTCACCGAGCGCCTGGAGGATCTGCTGGCCTCTGGGAGCGACTCCGAACCCTGATTGAGGGCCTCTGTTACTTTTGCTTTCTGTTTTTGTTTTTCTTGTCTCTTTCTGTACCCCTTTTTCCCGATCAATGAAAAAAGGCTTTGTTTGGGTAACCTTCTTTTTTAAGAGTTTTTAGCTTTAAACATGCCAATTGCGTAATAGTTGGGGAGTTGGCGTGGCTCCACTGGTTCATGCATCAAGATAGACGCTTTGTTTGATGGGTTACAGGGGCGTTTACCCAAAGATTTTAGTAGTAGAGGGGAATTCCCGTAGCTCGGGGCTTTTGGCCGATTACGTGGGGCTTATTGAACCCTTTAAGGGGTTCGCCGGAGGCGCCTTCTTTGTGCGCGTCGACGGTTTTTGTTCAGCGTGCTTCTTTTTAAACCGGCAAAATTTTGGGGACTATTTGGAAGTCCCTCGGCCTTAATCGGGGCCTGCGTATTTCGGTTTCCAGCCGGTGTCTTAACCTGAAGAATTTTTACTCGGCCTTGCCGAGGTTCGAAGAATGTTTTACTTGGCCCTGCCAAGGTTCGGAGAATATTTTACTTGGCCCTGCCAAGGTTCGGAGAATTTGTTGCTCGGCCCAGCCGAGGTTCGGAGAATGTTTTACTTGGCCCTGCCAAGGTTCGGAGAACTTGTTGCTCGGCCCAGCCGAGGTTCGGAGAATATTTTACTTGGCCCTGCCAAGGTTCGGAGAATTTGTTGCTCGGCCCAGCCGAGGTTCAGAATATTTTACTTGGCCCTGCCAAGGTTCGGAGAATTTGTGCTCGGCCCAGCCGAGGTTCGGAGAATATTTTACTTGGCCCTGCCAAGGTTCGGAGAATTTGTTGCTCGGCCCAGCCGAGGTTCGGAGAATATTTTACTTGGCCCTGCCAAGGTTCGGAGAATTTTTACTTGGCCCTGCCAAGGTTCGGAGAATTTTTACTTGGCCCTGCCAAGGTTCGGAGAATTTGTTGCTCGGCCCAGCCGAGGTTCGGAGAATTCCTGTCCAGACAAGTAGCTCGGTCGTGCCGAGGATGGGTAAGCAGCATCTATTTCTTTTTGCAACTTTTGGCAATGTAGTGCATAATGATTTGTATTGAAAAAATGTGCTGACAGGAAAATATAAGGAGGCATATGAAAATAGACTTGGAGAGGACGTACCCTATTGATAATATTTTCGGAGATTGTCCGAATTCCACGTCCGGGGAATGATTTCCCATCCAGATCTTGTAGCTTGTAGGTTCTCGGTCCAATGATCTCCGCTACTTGGTACGGGCCCTCCCAGTTTGGCGCCAGCTTTCCCTGTTCCAGCGGTTTGGAAATAGAGGCCTTTCGGAGGACAAGGTCGCCGGGTAGGAAGGCTTTCCCTTTGACTCTGGAGGCGTGATAACGGGCTACCCTTTGTTGATAAGCGGCCATTCTAATCTGGGCCTTCTCTCTGACCTCTTCTACCAGGTCGAGGTTGGTGCGGAGCTGTTCGTTGCTAGCTTCCTCCGAGTAGCTTTCCACCGCAACGATGGGAGGCCGACTTCCACAGGGATAACGGCCTATGTGCCGAAAGCCATTCGGAATGGGGTTTCACCTGTCGGGATTCTCAGGGTGGTGCGGTAGGCCCATAAGACATGATGCAGCTCCTCCGCCCACCTACCTTGGGCTCTGGATAGGCAAGCTTTGATTCCCTGAAGGAGGGTCTGTTGGTCACTTCGGCCGCTCCGTTGGCTTGTGGGTGCCCGACCGAAGTGAGGTGGTGACGGATTCCATGCTCCTCATAGAACTGGCAAAATTTAGAGTTGTCAAACTGCTTGCCATTGTTGGTGATTAAGGTATGCGGGAGGCCGAATCAGCAGATGATGGACCTCCACATGAAATCTCTGGCTCGTGCCTCGGTAATTTGTGCAACTGCTTCTGCTTCGACCCATTTGGTGAAGTAGTCGATGGCGACGAATAGAAATTTCCGCTGTCCTGTGGCAAGCGGGAATGGGCCGAGGATGTCCATCCCCCATTTGGCAAAGGGCCAAGCTGAGGATATGGAAACTAGTTCGGCGGAAGGAAGCCTTTGGATGCTTGAGTGCCTCTGGCAGGGGTCGTAGGCTCGGACTAGATCGTCTGCATCCTTTTGCATGGTCGGCCAGTAGTAGCCTTGTCGCAGCACCTTGTGGCATAGGGACCGGCTTCCCAGATGGTTGCCGCAAATCCCTTCATGTACTTCGCGCAGAGCATAATCTGCTTCGGACGGGCGAAGGCATCTGAGCAGCGGCATAGAAAAAGACCATTTGTAAAGCTGGTTGTCAATCAACACGTAGTGAGTGGCCTGCAGCTTCAGCTTTCTAGCCTCCCTTCGGTCGGACGGAAGCGACCCTTCTCTGAGATATTTGAGGATAGGGTCGAACCATGATGGTTCGGCCTCAACTTGCATTATTCGATTGGCTTCCGCGATGCTGGGCTTCTCCAAAGTCTCCAGGTGGAACTTTTGCTCAGCATCCATTGACTCCGCGTCGCCAATCGGGAGAGTAGGTCGGCGCGGGCATTCTCGGATCTGGGAATCTGAATGATTTTAAATTCGGCAAAATGGGGAAGCAGGTTCCGTACCTCCTGAAGATACCAAACCATGTTCGATTCCCGGGCTTCAAACTCTCCTCGTACATGGCCGGCTACCAGCTGAGAGTCGGTGAAGGCATTAAGCTTCTCCACCATCAGATTGCGGCGATTCGGAGGCCAGCTAACAGGGCTTCGTACTCAGCTTCATTGTTGGAGGCCGGGAAGGAGAATCGGACACCATATTCGAAGGTTAACCCCTCCGGACTGGTGAGAACCAGGCCCGCACCGGAGCATGGGCATTAGATGACCCGTCGACATGGAGGAGCCACCAGGCTCCAGCTTTTGGTTCCTCGGAGGAGTCTGGGTAGAACCGTCCTCCGGGATGGTACACTCGAGGAGGAAGTTGGCAAGCACCTGGGCTTTGATGGTTGGACGAGGTTGAAAATGTATGTCATGCTCGCTTAGCTCGACGGCCCATTTGGTCATTCTCCCGACGTCTCGGGATGGTGGATCACCGCCTTGATGGGTTAGTCAGTCAGGACCGTCACGGAATGTGCTTGGAAGTATGGCCACAGCTTCCGAACTGAGGTGATTAAGGCCAACACCATCTTTTCAATTCTGTTGTACCTTATTTCCGCATCGCGGAGTAGCCTGCTGATAGTAGATCGGCTTTTGGACTTTGCCTTCTTCTTTGATTAGTACCGAGCAAACCACACCTTCCGAAATAGCCAGGTACAAGAATAGGGTCTCCCCTAGGGCCGGACTACTGAGGAGTGGGGGCGAGCCAAGGTACTTCTTGAGATCTTGAAATGACCTTTGGCATTCGGGAGTCCACTGAAATTTTTGGCCGATCGGAGAGTTTTGAAGAAGGGGAGGCATCTCTCGGCCGACCGCGCCACGAAGCGGTTTAGGACCGCTATCCTCCCGGTTAGGTGTTGGACCTCTTTGACAGATGCCGGGGGCGCCATTTGTTGGAGAGCTTGAATCTTCTGGGGGTTGGCTTCGATACCTCGCTGGGAGACCATGAAGCCGAGAAACTTCCCGGAGTTAACACCGAAGGCACATTTGGTCGGGTTGAGTCTCATCCCGTACTTGTGCAGCGTGGCAAAGCTCTCAGTGAGGTCGTCGACATGCTGTGATGCCTCCTTGCTTTTGACCAGCATGTCGTCCACGTACACCTCCATATTTCGGTCGATTTGGTCCTTGAATACTTTGTTAACCAGCCTCTGGTAGGTGGCACCTGCATTTTTAAGACCAAAAGGCATAACACGGTAATAGTAAGTACCTCGGTCGATTATGAAGGCGGTCTTTTCTTCATCTTCAGGGGCCATTCGGATCTGATTGTAGCCTGAATAGGCATCCATGAATGAAAGCATCTGGTGGCCTGAGGTGGCGTCCACGAGCTGGTCGATCCGAGGGAGGGGGAAGCTGTCCTTCGGGCAGGCTTTGTTGAGGTCGGTGAAGTCGATGTAGATTCTCTATTTGCCGTTCGACTTCTTCACCATGACGACGTTTGATAGCCAGCTCGGATAATTTACCTCCCGGACGAAATTAGCCTTGATGAGTTTGTCTACTTCTTCAATGGCCTTTTGTCGTTCGGGGCGAAGCTTCTCTTTTTCTGCTTGACGGGCCTGTGCATCTCGTCAACATTGAGATGATGGATGAGAACTTCGGGGCTGATC
Organism: Calamus simplicifolius; assembly: GCA_900491605.1. Lineage (NCBI taxonomy): Eukaryota > Viridiplantae > Streptophyta > Magnoliopsida > Arecales > Arecaceae > Calamus > Calamus simplicifolius. The sequence continues at coordinate 4,527 of UESW01001556.1, read as the reverse complement.
CTTGGCATGTCGGAGGTGGACCAGGCGAAGATGTCAGCGTTACTCCGGAGGAACCTGATCAATTTGCGCCGAGACTCTCCTTTGAGCAGCGATCCGATCTTTATAGTTCGGTTGGGATGAGCCTCATCCAATGGACCTCCTCCAATTCCTCTGCCGGTTCTCCCCTCTGTTCGGCGAAGTCCTCGCGAGCATCCAGCCCATCAACTTCTGGCATTCTAGACTGAAGGCTTGTAACAAAGCACTGCCGAGCCATGGCCTGACTTCCCCGAACAACTCCAACTCCAACTCCTAGCTCGGTGGGAAACTTCATGGATAGATGCGGGATGGAGACAACTGCCTTGAGGGACATTAGACCGGGCCTGCCGAATATTGCGTTGTAGGGGGATGTGAGGTCAGTTACTAGGAAGTCTGTCTGGACAATGGTCACAAGGGGCCAGGTTCCCGCGCGGACTGTCAGGGTGACGACCCCTTCGGGACGACGACGTCGCCTGTGAATCCCATCAAGGTGGAATCCACGGCTCGAAGGTTTTCCATGAGTAATTTCATCCTGGCAAACACATCGAGGTACAAAATATTTACCGAACTTTCACTATCAACTAGGATTTGGCTTACATCATAGTTATTCAAATTAAGGGATACAACTAGTGCGTCATCATGGGGAAGCTGTATCCCTAGGAGATCATCATCGGAGAAGGAGAGCTCGCCCGTTCGTGCCTTCTTTGGCACCGATCCTTCACTGTCGCCCCTGGGGCTCGATCCGCCGGCCTCCTCAATCATGTTAATGCGGCCGATCACGGGCGGATTCGGTGGAGGAGGAGGTTGTTGAAGTTCGGGCTGGCGATCACCTCCTTATTGTTGTGGCTCGGGCACCCTCCTGAACTGATTCAGTCGCCCCGCTGGATCAGTCTCTCGATTTCATTTTTTAGCTGCCAGCATTCTTCAGTATCGTGACCGTGCTCCCTATGATAGCGGCAGTACTTGGTAGGATCTCTTCGGGTCGGGTTCCCTCGGAGAGGTATTGGCCGGGGGAGCTGGCGCTCTATCTCCATGAGGATTTGCGCCCGGGGCACGGTCAATGGAGTGTAGTGGTTGAATCGCCTGGGAGGGCTCCGGGAGCGATTCCTTGGCGGCAGCGGAGGGACTCTCTGGTGGCGAGGCGGACTTGGTCATCGGGCGGATGGTGCCTGTCGGGAACTTTGGGTTCCTTCTTCTTTGCCTACTCAGCGCGGGCAACTCTCCGCGATTCTTCGACCCTAGCGTACTTGTCCGCCAGGGCCATCATCTCCGAGAGGCTGGGGGGGTAGCTGACCTCCATAGCTAGGTAGAAGTCGCTCTCCTTCGAGACTCCCCCAGCCAGGGCAGACATAGCCACCTCATGATTGAGGTGGTCCACCTCTAACATGGCCTTATTAAAACGGCCAAGATAATTTCTCAGGGACTCCCCCTCTCTCTGCTTAACTTCAGAGAGGGAGTCGGATCTTCGTCGGTGGCGGCGGCTGCTAACAAACTGGCCAATAAAAAGGCGGCTCAGCTCGTCAAATGAATCAATAGAACCCGGCTTCAAAGCATTGAACCAGGTTCGGGCGGATCCTCTGAGGGTGGAGGGGAAGGCGCGACAGAGGACCACATCAGATGCTCCGTGGAACATCATTATTGATCGGAAGCTGCTAAGATGGTCGTCCGGGTCAGAAGAGCCGTGGTAAGGCTCGAGGCTGGTAACTTGACATGGGAGGGAATCACTTCCTCCACAATCCTCTTAGAGAAAGGGATGCCCTGCTCCGCCTTGGGCTGGGGCGGATGGGCCTGCTTGGCGGCGTCCAGCTCCTGACGCATTTCCTAGATCTGACGACGGATCTCCTCTTCGCCAGCCAGAGGAGGAGCTGGACGAGAAGATCGTAGAGACGGCGTCGAATCATGGTGGGAGGTCACCGGTGAAGAGACCGGGCTCGCCGAGATCTAGAAGGATCTCTGTTGTGACCGCCTCGCGGGACCGGCTTGTCCCCTCTAGGTCGATGTGGGGGGTCCGCGGATTTGTGCAGACTGGAGGAGGAAGTCGCCGTCGAAGAAGGAATCACCGCTTCCTTATGAAAGTGTGGAGCAGGAGGAGCCGTGAGGCGCTCCTGGACCAGATGGGTTAGAGTCTGAACTTGTTGGACCAGCAAAGCAAACTGGTCCTGGGTCACCGGGATGGCAGGCGGTGACGGAGTTTCGACTGGTGGTGGTTGCGGCGCTACACCGCTCATCGGATCAGGCCTCTGGGAAGTGACCTGATCTTGAGCTTCTGAGGTTGGTCTTCTCTGGTTGGCCATTAAAGAGGTTCTACTCCGGATTTAGATCCTTATCTCCTCTTTTCAAGTTTTAATGGGACTTGAGACCCTTCCTCTAGCGCCAATCTGTTGCCGCCGGGATCCGTCCTCTGACTCGGGCGCAGTCGATCTCCAGTGGGGCGGACCTGCACACAAGTCCTCGCGCGAGAGGCGTTGGGGGTGGCCCTCCGCGGAAGACCCTCCGACGCTCAAGTCAGTGGGAGGAAATCGACGATCAACCAGAAAGTGGGGAGGTGGATCTCTCCGGGAGGCCTCTCTGGGGGCGGCCAATCGGGAGCTCTAGAGGGCGAGAGCACCGACGAGCTACCAGCGAGAGCAGGAGAGTGAGGAGTGAGGGTGTGAGCGCGCATGTGCGTACCTGAGGGAATCTGGGAGTGTCCCATTTATAGACTGTCACCTGGATCTTGAGCGCCTTCTGGAAGGTTCAGAGGTTGTTAGGATACGGGAGTGGATCGAATCAGGCCGTTGTGGGGCTGTTGCGATCCGTATCTTGTTCGTTAGGGGATCGACGGCTGGGAGAGCTCCTTGATGGCTTGAGATCTGGTAGATGTGTAGGTCTCAGGTAGCCTTGATAGGTTCTAGACCACTTCTCAGCATGATTCCTTGCCTAGGGTGCCGTTACAGTAGGCTGAGGCTCTCCCGCGTCAGGTTCCGCGGAGGTGGGTATTGGATCGTGGGTCGTTCAGTGAAGCCGAGTCATGGAGGCTCGGGGGGAAACGAACTACAGGAAGTTCGGGAGAGCTGAGCTATGGAAACCCGGGGAGGCCGAGCTACGGGAGCCCAGAAGGCCGAGCTACGGGAGCCCAGGAAGGCCGAGCTATAGAAGCCCGGGAAGGCCGAGTACAGGAGCCCGGGAAGGCCGAGCTGCGGGAGCCCAGGAAGGCCGAGCTACAGAAGCCCGGGAAGGCCGAGCTGCGGGAGCCCGGGAAGGCCGAGCTACAGGAGCCCGGGAAAGCCGAGCTACGAAGCCCAGGAAGGCCGAGCTACGGAAGCCCGGGGAGGCCGAGGTATGGAAGCCCAGGGAAAGCCGAGCTACGGAAGCCCGGGAGGGCCGAGCTATGGAGGGGGTTGGTCTTAGCCTCCTCGCACGGATATTGAGGCAATGACGATTTTACCCCCCAACATAAATGATCAATGAAATACTTAGCAAATATAACCTTGCATTTCCCACCGATCGTTAACATGTATGAGAACAAATTCATTAATCTTGCTGTGAAAGACGTTCACCAGACAATGTTAAGAATTTGTCATATTAATTAAAACATGAATAGATTATTAAAAATCCATGGTGGCTGTTCACTGAGTTGAGGAAATGTTCTCATGATATCCAAAATAAAACTTTGGCAAAAGCATAAAATTATTGTTGAATTTTACCAATTCTATGTATCAAGAACAAGAATTCATCTGAGGGTTCAAACATCTGCTATTTTTCTAGATAAATATTACTGGTAAAAATATGGCCATTTGTTGTTCATTGCAGCTCAATTTGCATAGATACAAAGATAAATGTGAACAAATTTAAATAACAAACCTTCACCTAAACCACAAATATTGTTATCTTTAGACAAGACATCTGCTATCTATCATGTATAATAGGAACTTCTAAGTTGGGAAGTATATCTCTCCCTTCCTATCCGGCACACTAGAATCCCAATACTTAAATGACTCTTTAATTATAAAGATGGCACCTGTTTCTTTGTCTCTCTTATTGCTATGATTTGCTCATGTACGAAGAGAGATTGTCCAATTAAATAAAAAAATTCACTGATTATAGTACATTTTATTTTAGCCAAACATTCAAATGCATGGCATTGATTGATAAAATCCTTACGTGCATGGCATGTGCTAATTTACAAGTTGTCTAGTATATCATGGATATCATAAGATTCCATTTATGTCAATTAAGCTCGATCATTCAGCAGGTATTTATCTAATTCATCACCATATTTGAGGGGGGTCCAGCACAAGCATTTCTGTTATTTATCATTGGTTCTTAATTTTTCTCATAATTTAGAAATTTATTATATGAGTTTATTTTAGGAAATATTGAACTAATCAAGAATAGCTAAACCGAACCAATCGGTTCAGTATGAACCAAACTGAACCAACCAAAATTTGATTCGGTTTGCCCTTTTAATTCAATACATTAGCTGGTTCACCATATTTTAAAAGCTATTTTCATAGTTTTTCCTTTTTTTTA
>UESW01001555.1:406781-421797 GCA_900491605.1 Calamus simplicifolius | reverse complement strand
AAATTATGATGAATGCCATTTTCTATGCAAAAGTTTTCAAATAAATGATTTTTAAATTCAGTGCATGATCACTTCTTAGAGACACTATGGTGTTGTTTTTCTCATTTGTGACCTTCTTGAAGAATTTCAAAAACAATGGAAAGGTCTCATCTTTATGTGCTAAAAACCATATTTCTTTCCTCCTAGACTTGTGGTTCTAGTAGGTCCAAAAAGATCCATGTGAAGTAGTTCAAGTGGCCTAGAAGTGGAAACAATATTTTTAGTTTTGAAAGAATTTCTAGTTTGTTTTCCAAATTGACATGCATCGCAAATTTTGTTATTTCAAAATCTAGTTGTGGAAGTCCTTTTACTAAATCCATTCTAATTAATTTTGAAATAAGGTGTGTGCTTGCATGACCTAATCTACGATGCCATAACCAACCAATCTCATTCATATTAGCATTATTAGCAACTAAGCAATGATTACTAGTAGACAAATTGTCTAAATCAATCAAGTATACATTGCCATTTCTATTTTCAATAAAAAAATGCTATTATCAATGGGATTAGAAACAGTGCAGATTGATGCTTCAAATGATACTTTAAAACCTTTATCACATAATTGACTAATACTTATTAGATTATGTTTTAAACCATTAACATATAAGACATTTTCAATATATGTGGAGGGAGTTATTTGAATTTTACCAAACCCCATGATTTGGCCTTTGCCATTGTCACCAAATGTAACAACTCCTCCTCTTTTGCTCTCAAGGGTGATGAATTGATCCTTGTCACCCGTCATGTGTCTTGAGCAGCCACTATCGAGATACCACTTTCGCTTTGATCTTTTGGCCGCAAGACACTCCTGCAAAAATAATTAAGTCTTATATTTAGGTACCCAAGCCTTCTTGGGTCCTTCATGGTTAGTGGCATAAAAGATCGTTCCTTTGGGAACCCATATTTTCTTGCCTTTATTATTTAATTTTTGTTACTATTTCTTGCATCACATTCATAGGATTTATGACCTTTCTTGTTACAATAATGACATGTAACATTATCTCTATTTTGTTCTTTTCTAAAAAAGTTTTTGATAAATTTTTTTTAAGTTAGGTCTATATCCTAACCAGCTTTATCATATATAGCTCTTTGATTTCTTAACAATAAATTAAGTTTTTCAGAACTATAAGTAAATTTATTAACAATACTTTTATATTTATCAACTTCCATCTTTAATTTATCATTTTTATTAGAAATTGATTCCTTTGCTTTTATCAAATTATCATTTTCAGATTTTAGTATTTTAATCTCATTAGTAAGATTGTCTTTTTCTTTGATAAAAATTGAGCATCATTTTTCAAAGACTTGTATTTCTTTTTCAAAATTTTAAAGTCATCTACTAGTTCATTGAAAGCTTCAAATAATTCATCGAAAGCAAAATCATCACAAGGGTTTTCAGAACTTACCTCATCATCCTCGTTTGCCATGAAGCAAATGTTGGCAACCTCTTTTTGTTCTTCCTCCGAAGAGGATTCATCGCTGTTGCTCCAAGTTGCAACATAGGCTTTCTTCTTCTTCTTGAAAGTCTTTTTCAGTTGAGGACAATCGTATCTAAAGTGCCCCAGTTTCTTACACTCATAGCAAATCAAGGGGTCTTTCTCTTTGTCCTTGTCCTTTTCCTTTTCTTTTTCTCCTTCCATCTTAAATCCAGATTTCTTCTTTTGGAAGGGTCTCTTTCTTCTCATGAATTTTTTGAATTTTCTTGCTAGAAGAGCTGTCTCATCATCATCATCATCATCATATCACTGCAGCTTTCCTCACTTTCTGCAGCCTTAAGAGCTATAGTTTTTTTTTCTTAACATCTTCCTCTATGTGCTGCTTCATGGTTAGCTCATGGGTCATCAAGGATCCAAGTAGCTCCTCCAAGGGTAAAGTGTTGAGGTCCTTGGCTTCTTGGATTGCTGTCACCTTTGCTTCCCAAGTCCTTGGAAGTGACCTAAGAATTTTGCGAACAAGTTCAGAATTAGCATAGGTTTTCCTAGACTTCAAACCATTTACAATATCGGTGAATCTAGTGTACATGCATGCTATAGTTTTAGTTTGCTCCATGCTAAATAATTCATATTTATGAACAAGAATGTTTATTTTAGATTCTTTTACTTGGTTAGTACCCTCATGGGTAACCTCTAATCTATCCCAAATCTCTTTTGCGGAATTACATGTAGAAATGCGATTAAATTCGTTAGCATCTAATGAACAATATAAACATTCATGGCCTTAGCATTGAGCTGAGCCATTTTCCTATCATTATCATTCCAATCCCTTTCGGGCTTCTGAACAATAGAGCCATCAACAATGTGTGTGGGTGTACTAGGTCCATTAATTATAATACCCACAATTCATAATCAGAAGCTTGAATGAATATCCTCATTCTTGCTTTCCAATATGAATAGTTGGAACCATTAAATAAGGGAGGTCTATTTGTAGAATGACCTTCGGCAAATGAAGATCCAACTTGAGCTACCATTTGGATCTTTAGCTCTTGATCGTGTGATCAAATAAACAATGAGCACTTGCTCTGATACCAATTGTTGGCCCAGATGGCAACCCAAGAGGGGGGGTGAATTGGGTTCTTTAAAAATTTAAACCTTTTGAAAACTATTAGCTTTAAGTTAAATGAAATTAAATGCAAGGCAAATAAGCACAAACAAGGAGATAGAGATAGAGATAATCGAAGCATGGCAAACACAAGATTTTATAGTGGTTCGGTGTATCCAACACCTACGTCCACTCCAAGATTCACTTGGGTCCACACTATAATCGACTAGATTACAGCCGAGTTGTTTTACAAGATCACAACTCAGAACTTGTTGTTTCCCAGGGATCACAATGAACCCAGCCAGTTTTCCGGGCTCACCAGCACAAAACCCTAAACTCAAGCTTATCTAGCTTGACCCGAGTATACAACCTCCACTAGTTCAATCCCCTTGATTGAACCAGCACAAATAAGAATGAAAAGTATTTTTCAATAATACAAAGCTCCTCAAATGAGCAGATATTCAAATGAATGAACAATAAGTTAGAAAAGCCTATTTGAAGTAGATTAGAGTTGAGCTTTTCTTCTTTTCTTCTTTTCCTCTTCTCTTTGGAGATGTTGAATCAGGCCTCAGCTTTGATTCGTTGCAAATGTTGCGGATGAGAAGTTGAAAAATCTTCAAAACAGAGTTTCTTCTTCCCCTTTGAGAATCCTTCGATTTTTTCAAGATTGAATGCCTTGGATTCTCTTTGAGCTTTGTGGAGTGGAAGGATTTAAATTTGAGTACTTTTCTCTTGAGATTTCAGGCTCAGGCTTTCTCGGATTTTTGATTTGAAATTTTTTTATTTTCTGTCACTTTTCAAACGGTGTTTTCCCTTTTTATAGATTTCTTTTAATCCATTTTGGGAAGAAAACTAGCCGTTGGAATGTACCTCGAAACAAATATATCCGTTAGAAATTAGGTAAAAAGGAAATATTACCGTTAGAGCTGATCTGGCAATTTAAATTTCGTCCCAGATAGGTTGGAGTCGGCTCCAACTTTTCAGGTGTCGGCTCCAAGTCGTTTTTCCAAAAATAGAAAGTTCTGAGTTCGTCAAGGAGTCGGCTCCAAAAAAGTTAGGTGTCGGCTCTCGAATACTGTGTGTCGGCTCCAAGATGCTCAAAAAATCAACGTTCTGTCCCCGCATTGGAGTCGGCTCCAGACACTGTAAGTGTCGACTCCGAAACTCTGGGTGTCGGCTCTGAAACTCTAGGTGTCGGCTCCAGACCGTATCAAAAATCAGAAGAAAATTTGAATGGCCAGGGGTCAGCTCCAGCATTCCTAGGTGTCGACTCCAGTCTCTGAAACTTTGAAATTATGATTTGCAATTGATTCAAAACATGTTTTTTAATTTATTGAAATTGATCAAATATTTTTGAGTCCTGAAATACTTGTCAAATCCATTAATAATCAAATAAATATACTCAATTCATTTATTAATCATCAAAATCAATAGTTGGGTCAACATCCCGGATGTTGATTCAAAGTCGTCCCAGACACAATGCGAGTTCTGGATCCAAAGGTGGCTAGCCGAGGGAAAGAGAATTCTTAGTTTTGCTAATTTATATATAGTCTTTTCATCTTCTTTTGTATCTAGCCTATTATATAATCATCATAGGCTTTAAGTTGGCATTACTTACTGCTTTTTTAGCTTCTTTCTTTGCATCCCTATACTTTTTAAGACTTTCTTCATCCCTAGCCTCTTGCCAAATTTATAGTTTGTCCTTTTAAGATTGATGACAGCTTGAACTTTCTTGTTCCACCACCAAGTTTCTTCCTACTAGTCCTATCCCTTTTGATTCTTCTAGAACTTCTTTTGCTATATTTTATGCATTTAGTTATTTTTTTTCATATTAAGTTGGGATCACTATCTATATTCATCGTCATTACTCTTACTAACTTTTCTTTAAATAATTATAGTTTTTTCTTTTCAAATTTTAACATTTAATTTTTGGATTAATAGTTTTATGTTTTACTTTAGATTTCATTTTTATCCATATGTCTGCTACCATTATCCTATGTTGTGAAGTTAAACTTTCTCCTAAAATAACTTTACAGTTTTTACATGTTATTTTATCTATCTTCCTAGTTAAGAAAAAGTCTATTTGACTTTTATTAGAACTACTTTTAAATGTTATTAAATGCTCATCTCTCTTTTTAAAACAAGTGTTTGCTTATTAAATCATACGCCACTACAAAATCTAATAAGCTCAAGCCGGCTTCATTCCTATCTTCAAATTCATATCTCCATGTACCATTTCATATCCATCCCTTTATTTACCTACATGTCCATTAAAATTTCATTCCAAATATATCTTTTCTTCTTGTGGTTTTTCTTGCATTACTTCGTCTATGTCTTCCCAAAATTATGTTTTAGTTTATTGGTCTAATCCTACTTGTGGTGCATATGCACTAATTATGTTAATTAATTATGTTATTCTTAATTATAAGTTTAGTGATATAATCCGATCTTCTTTTCTAGTTACCTTAACAACATATTTTTAAAATTCTTGTCTATAATTATTCTACTCCATTTCTATTTTATATTTTTTAGTTAATATAATTTATATCATGTATTCTCTATTTCTCTAGATATTTTATCTACCCATTTAGTCTCTTGTAAGCATATTATATTTTTTTTTCCTAATCATAGTGTCTACTATCTTCATAATTTTACCTGTTAGTATTCCTATGTTCCATGTTGCTACTCTAAACTGATTATCATGGACTATCTTCTTTACTCACACTTGTCCATAGTATAGAAACCCTTGCTCACTTATCATCGTACCCGAGCATTGGTGCGGCGCTCCTTGCCCATTTTTTAAAACATTCGAAGGAAGATGCAATGCATCTCTTTACGGGAATGTCCTAGCCCTTCGCATAGTTTAATTTAACATATTCATGTTTTAAGGTTCTGACAGAGTTTTACGCTAGCTGTCAGCTACCTAACACAACCCTCCTTCATTACCTGGGCTTGGTACCGGCCTTGGAGGAGTTCTATCCTTATTCCTTTTTGGGCTCTAAAAATATCAAAGAGGATTGAACGAACCCACACTCAGTAAGTCTAATATAAACACGTCATTAAAAATTAAGTACATAACATGTTGTAAAATTTTTTGTCTTACTTGTATTATTTAATTATTTTAAACTCATATCACATGCTACATCTTAAAAGTTTTAATTCCAAGTTTTTATGTCACCACATTTAGAAATTACATATTTTCTATTAGTGTATGCCCTAGATCCAATTAGATTGAATGTCGTATACATTCTATGAATACAAATTAAATAAAATGGTTTCTTTATCTATCCAGATGTCTTTTATTTGATATTTGTCTGTGAGATAAAGTCCAAAAGAATGTAAACTGTGCATATAGAATTTGTAATAGATATTACAAATTGTGAGATCCAAATTGCACATTATGGTTCGATTCTTTAAATTTTCCTAATCGATGTGTAGATGGGACTGGACACCATCGAACACCGTGAGACTGGCACACATTGCATATCCTTACCCTTGGGGTGAGTAGCTAATTTCATAAGCTGAAGTATGAAGATACTTGGATAGGTGTGTTGATGTTCGTTATTGTAACAGTGCATTGGATGACCCGTACAGAGATCCTATATGGATATTATATATAGTGTCGATGGTTGATCTCTAATGATGGTGGTATGAGTGATCCTTTGACTTGAAATCTTCATTGCATCTCATGTATGGAATGTCATGCTTTGATGACATTCAAACGTCGCTCTAGCCATGGGTGAAAAATATGGTGTCGATTGGGTATGACATGAAGCACATAAAGGTGGCGTTTGATCAAGATAGGATTCGTCTCCCTTGATAGAAAGGGTTATATTCCACGGCCACTTGATGGATAAAATTGATTGTTAAATCCTTGCAAGGTTGAGTTAGAATTTGAAATGGTTTCGAAGTTCTAATTCATATGAGTCAATTTTTCCTGAGATCAAGTAAACAAAGATCAATTATAGGATTGACACATTCCATACCACTGATTGATCTGGGATATGTGACGAAAGAATTTGATCATACGGTAACCGTTCATGGATAGGTATTATTAATGATCACGTCAACAAAACCTTTAGCAGTTGGGTGATCATGATACTTTGCTAGAGGCCTCTCATGATCTATAATCATGTTGTTAAATTGGACAAAGAGTTATCCAATCATTCCTAGGGTATGTGATTAGGACATGATTATTGTCAACATGTTAAAGGGCCTAATGGGTCACACGCATTAAGAAGAATTTTGGATGAATTAAAATGAGAATTAAATTAGATTTAATTCAGATAAGATGATCAATTAAATAATTGGATAAGACACAATTTAAAAAAGATAAAATAATATGGATATATCCATTATAGTAGAAGGAATGTTAGAGAGAAATTATTTGCGCATATGATGAACAAATAATTGGATATCCAAATATGGCTTGTTCCATATGATGGATGGCTCTGATTATTCGGGTATGGATGGTAAATCTCAGCTAGAAGGATTCATGCCCATGGGATGACGCATGATGAATCTCTATGGTACGATGATGAACACATACAGATTGGGGCATATAGTTATGTGATAACTAACTCCTAATTTTAAAAGCCAAGATTGTGACACTTGGATTAACGTTACCATGAGAAGGGAAGTCTCTTCCTCCTTCTTGGATTAACATTACCATGACGTTACGATGAGGAGGAGAGTCTCTTCTTCTCTCTTGATTAAGGTTACCATGGGAAAGAGGTCTCTTCTTCTCCCTTGGAATGCTTCTTTCTCTTCCTCTCTCTCTATAAATATGTTCTTTCTCTTCGTCCTCAAAAGGTGTGAAGAAAAAGATTAGATGAGAGATCTTTGTTTTGAATATTTCTACAAGGGGATTCAAGAGGCGCTAGCACCCCTCTCTCCCTAAGTATCATCTTCATACCTTGAAGGTCTTCATCCACTCTTCTCCATATGGATTATCATTAAAGGATGGACACGTGGATGGCTAGTGACAGAGGATTCACCGACTTCATCCTTTCTACATTGTTGGGAAATTAATGAGAAATTAGTTACCCAATTAATTAATTTTGATGATTAATAAAAGCCATGAGTATATTCCTTGTGTTTCTGATATTTGATAAGTGTTTCAGGAATTAAGATTGGTTATTTATTCAAATGGCACTTAGAAATCAGTTTTGAACCGAGTTTCAATGGAATTTATTTAAGTTCAGAACTTGGAGCTGACACCTTAACAGTCTCGAGCCGACTCCAGAGCATATCAGAACAGTTCCAAATTTTTGGAACTGTTCAAGTCGACACCTAGAGTTTCGGAGCGACACCTAAAGTTTCGGAGCTGGCACTCAACCTGGCGAAGCCGACTCTAACCTAAGTTACAGAGACTATATTTTTCGAAGTAATTTCTGGAGCCGACACATCAGAAATTGAGAGCCGACTCCAGTCTGCGGGGAGTCGACACTTTGCAAAGTCGGAGCCAACTCCACGTCGAATTGATTTTTGCTATTTATGGAAACACGATCTGGAGCCGACACATGAAAAGTTGGAGCCGACTCCAACCTGTCAAGGACGATTTTCAAAAGTGCTAGATCGGCTCTAACGGATATATTTTCTCACCTAACTCTCAACGGATCTATTTTCTTGCATGGAGAATCATCCAAGGTACTTTGTAATAGCTAGTTTCTCACCTAATCTCGGATTAAGACTCTATAAAAGGAGGGATTCGTCCGTTTGAAAAGAAGAAACAAAAAAATAGAGAAAATAATAGAAAAATCAAGAGAAATCCCAGTGAAAAAGAAAGAGAAAAATCTCTGAGTCCAAGCCTATCAATCCAAGAGAGATTCAAGAGAAATCCTAAGCCCTAGAAGTTCAAATTCGGAGGATTTTCAAAAGGAAAAAGAAGAAGAGCAAAAGCCCTATTTCCTCAATAAGCTGTGTTCAAGATTCAAAGTTCAATCCTTGCTCATCGATTCAAAAAAGAAGAGAAAAAGAAAAGAAAAAAAAAAATCTCAAATCCACTTGGCTTCAATCAGGCTTTTCTTACTCTTATTTATTTACATTGCTTATTTGCTCATTTAAGGAGATTTACCTTGTGTAAACATTATTTTGAATTGTTGTTTACTAATTCAATCAGGGGGATTGAATTAGTTAAAGTAGTTTACCTCGAAGACAAGCTAGTTTAGCTTGGGTTAAGGTTTTATGCTGGTGAACTTGTGAAAACCGGCTGGGTTCGTTGTGACCCCGTGTAAAACAATAAGTTAGAGTTGTGAGCTTGTAAAACAACTCAACTGTAATCAGTGGATTATAGTGTGGACCCAAGAGTTGCTTGGGAGTGGACATAGGTGTGGGATACACCGAACCACAATAAATATCTTGTGTTTGTAGTGATTATCTCTATCTCTCTCTTCTCTCTCTTATTATATTTTAAATTATTGCTTCACTTCACAAGTTCACTTAATCCTTGTAAAATAGGTCCTTGTAAGATAGGTTTTAAGTTTTAAGTGTTAATTTTTTAAGAACCCAATTCATCCCCTTCCTCTTGGGTTGTCATCTGGGCCAACAATTGGTATCAGAGCTAGTGCTCATTTCTAGTTGATCTAACGATCAAAAGTTAAAGATCCAAATGGCAACACAAGCTGGATCATCTTTTGCTGAAGGTCAATCCACTAATAGGCCACCTCTGTTTAATGGCTCTAATTATTCATATTGGAAAGCAAGAATGAGGATTTTCATTCAAGCTTTAGATTATAAATTGTGGAGTGTCATTACTAATGGACCTAGTACACCCACACACATAGTAGATGGTTCAATTGTTCGTAAGCCCGAAAGGGATTGGAATGAGAACGATAGGAAAATGGCTTAGCTCAATGCAAAAGCCATGAATGTTTTATATTGTTCTTTAGATGCAAATAATTCAATAGAATATCTACTTGCATTTCAGCCAAAAAATTTGGATAGACTAGAAGTTACCCCTGAGGATATCAATCAAGTAAAAGAATCCAAAATCAATATTCTAGTGCACAAATATGAGTTGTTTAGTATGGAACAAACTGAATCAATCACATGCATGTACACTAGATTCACTGATATTGTTAATGGTTTGAAAAGTCTTGGTAAGACTTATACTAATTCTGAATTGGTGCATAAAATTCTTAGATCTCTTCAAGAACATGGGAAGCAAAAGTAACTGCAATCCAAGAAGCCAAAGACTTGAATGTTCTACCTTTGGAGGAGCTACTTGGATCCTTGATGACCCATGAGCTGACAATGAAGCAACATCAAGAGGAAGAAGTCAAGAAGAAAAGAACTATAGCACTCAAGGCTGCTGAAAGTGAAAAGAGCAGCAGCGATGATGATGAGACAACTCTCCTAGCAAAGAAATTTAAGAAATTTATGCAAAGAAGGAGACCCTTCCACAAGAGAATGTTTGGAATAAAATTGGAAGGAGAAAGAGAAAAAGAAAGGGATAAAGACAAAGAGAAAGAACCATTGACATGTTATGAATGCAAAAAGCCGGGCATTTTCGATCTAAATGTCCTCAACTAAAGAAGGGTTACAAGAAGAACAAAGCCTATGTTGCAACTTGGAGTGATAGTGAAGAGTCTTCATCTGAAGAAGAACAAAAGAGGTTGCAAACATATGCTTCATGACAAACGATGACAATGAGGTATGTACTGAAACCCCTAATGATGATTTTACATTTGATGAATTGTATGATGCTTTTAATGAATTAGTTGGTGATTTTAAGGTTTTAAGAATGAAAACAAACCTTTGAAAACTGAAAACCTAAATCTTCTCAAAGAGAAAAATGAACTAATTCTTGAGGTTAAAAATCTAAAATCTGAAAATAAAAATTTTTAAAAGAAAAGGAATTAATTTCTAAAGAAAAATTAATTTGAAGAAAGAAATTCATAAACATAAGAACATTGTTGATAAATTTACATATAGCTCAGAAAAACTAAATTTGCTTTTAAGTAATCAAAGAGCTGTATTTGATAAAGCTGATTTAGGATATAAACGACACATGAAACAAAAATATGTCAACATTTATTTGTAAAAAAAATGATATTTCATGTTATCATTGCAAGAAAAAAGGACATAAATCCTATGAATGCAATTTTAGAAAAACTAATAAGAATTTAAATATTAAAGGCAAGAAAATATGGGTTCCAAAAGGAACAATCTTTATTGCTACTAACCATGAAGGACCCAAGAAAGCTTGGATACCTAAATAAGATTTGATTATCTTGCAGGAGTATCTTGCGGCCAAAGGATCAAAACAAAAATGGTATCTTGATAGTGGCTGCTCAAGGCACATGACGGGTGACAAGGAGCAATTCATCACCCTTTAAAGATAAAAAGAAGGAGTTGTTACTTTTGGAGATAATGGCAAAGGCCAAATTATGGAATTTGATAAAATTCAAATAACTCTATCCACTTTTATAGAAAATATTTTATATGTTGTTGGCTTAAAGCATAACTTAATTAGCATTAGCCAATTATGTGATAAAGGTTTCAAAGTTTCATTGAAGCTTCTATTTGCACTGTTTCTAATCCAATTGACAATAGCATTATATTTATTGAAAATAGAATGGCAATGTGTATTTAATTGATTTAGACAATTTGTCTACTGGTAATCATTGCTTAATTGCTGATAATGCTAAAGTAAATGAGATATTGAAAAATTAATTCATGTAGTATTTGATGAGTATTTGATGATTCTTTAGCATCAAGTGCTGAAAAGATTGATGATGAGGAAGATACAATTTTGCTTGAAAGAGATATTAAAAAATTAAATATAGATGTATTTTCAGACCATGAACAAGAAGCTAAAGATGATGACTCACCTAAGGATGATGTTATTGATACTACTAGTAATGATATAGATCTACCTAGAGATTGGAGATATGCTTATGGTCATCCTAAGGATTTAATCATAGGTGATCCATCTCAAGGAGTAAGAACTAGATCATCAATGAGGAACATCAATAATCATCTTGCATTTGTGTCTCACATAGAACCCAAAACTATTGAAGAAGCTAAAAAAGATAATAATTGGATGTTAGCTATGCAACAGGAATTAAATCAATTTACTAGGAATAATGTATGGTCCTTAGTTGATAGACTCAAAGGACATTCTGTTATAGGATCTAAATGGGTATTTAGAAATAAATTAGATGAAAATGGCATAGTAATTAGAAATAAAGCTAGATTAGTTGCAAAAGGATATAATCAAGAAGAAGGAATTGATTTTGATGAAACTTGTGCACATGTAGCTAGATTAGATGCAATTAGACTATTACTTGCATTTGCATGTCATATGAACATTAATTTATTTCAAATGGATGTTAAAAGTGCATTTTTAAATGGTTTTATAAATGAGGAAGTTGTTTGTAGAACAACCACTAGGTTTTAAAGATCATGAATTTTCAAACCATTTTTAAATTACACAAAGCACTTTATGGTTTAAAACAAGCACCTAGAGCTTGGTATGATAGATTAAGCAAATTTCTAATTGATAGTACAAATCTATGTAGATGATATTGTATTCGGTGCTACTAACAATCTTTTGTGTCAAGAATTTGCAAAATTAATGCAGGGTGAATTGAGATGAGCATGATGGAAGAACTCAACTTCTTCCTAGGACTTCAAATCAAACAAGAAAGAGAGGAATTTTCATCAACCAAACAAAGTCCACAAAAGAAATTCTCAAGAAGTTTGGTATGGAACAAGTCAAACCTCTCGGAACACCAACGAGTCCTTCATGCAAGTTAGATAAAGATGAAGATGGTAAGCTGTTGATCAAAATGTTACAGAGGTATGATCGGTTCACTACTTTACTTAACAGCTAGTAGACCAGATATCATATTTGCTGTATGTTTATGTGCAGATATCAATCTGAACCTATAGAATCTCACTTAATTGCAGTAAAAAGAATACTTAGATATCTAAATGGAATTAAAAATATAGGATTATGGTATTCTAGAGACTCAACATTGAATTTGATTGCATATTCTGATTTTGATTATGCTGGTTGTAAATTGGATAGAAAGAGTACAAGTGGTGCATGCCAATTTTTAGGAAGTAACTTAATCTCTTGGTTTAGTAAAAAGCAAAATTCAGTTGCATTATCAACTGCTGAAGCTGATATGTTGCAGCTGGAAGTTGTTGTGCTCAAATCCTTTGGATTAAGCGACAACTTGAAGATTATGATATAACACTTGATAAAATACCAATTAGATGTGATAACACTAGTGCAATAAACTTGACTAAAAATTCAATCCAACACTCAAGAACTAAACATATTAAATTAGATATCATTTTATTAGAGAACATGTAGCTAATAATGACATTTGTCTTGATTATGTTTGTACTGATGAACAATTAGCTGATATTTTACAAAACCCCTAAGTGAAGAAAGATTTTGTTATCTTAGAGGAGAATTAGGAGTTTGTGATCCATTGGAATGATTTTTAAATCTCTTATGAATGATTATCTAGAATTCAATCATTTTGTTTATTTTCTTATGATTTTAAGGAAAAATTATCTAGATATTTAAACCCCTTGATTCATCACATTCCAAAGTTGATTTATCCAAAATTTGAAGACAATCTAGACATGTTTCAGATCCTTTGAGACTCTCTCTTTTTTCTAAGACTGTCTTGGAGCCAACACTCTGGTATCGGAGTCGACTCCAGTTTTATCTGAGATTTTGGAGCCGACACCTGCTTTTTTAGAGTCGACTCCACTTCGAATGCTGACTGTGTTAGTGACCTGGAGTCGACACCTCGCTTTGCGGGAGTCGACTCCAAGTGGTCCCAATTGACTATTTTAGGGCAGAGTCGACACCTATTCGGCCCCATTCCATTCCAAACTCTTCCAAATCTCTCTCAAATTCTTTCAAATTCTAAAATCTCCCTAATCCATCAATCCCTAGCTACCTATGGCACCTAAGCATCGAGGATCGATCTTTGGAGCGGCTGTAATGACAGGGAAGAGGACGGTGAGGCGTCCGACTCGTCAGCCTTCACCTAGCTCAAGCTCTTCATCGTCGTCCTCCACTCCAAGTGCCATACCTGGTCCGTCTTCCCCACCTATTGATCTTTTAGCTGGAAAGATTATAACCATGGGTAGGAAAGTGGACTTTGGATTCTTTGAAGATGAAGGTGTCTCTCTTGGTAGGCAGCTTAAGGAGATGGAACTAAAGAATGTATGTTCATTAGATGTTCCTACTTATCCTGCCCTTGTTAAGGATTTCTATCTCAATTTGTCTAGAGGAGACGGAGGCATTGTGAGTGATGTGAGAGGAACTAGAATCCACCTTACCTCTAAAATTTTGGGAAGTTTATTAGAAATTCCTGTGAATGGACCTATTGCCAACTCCCATAGTAATAGAGGTGAAGCATTATCGAGGATGCTTGGCAGAGAAGTTGCAGAATTTGAAGAAATTAGGGCTAACCAGTTGCCTCTTGAGTTAAGATTGTTACATAATACTGTAGCAGGATCTTATTCCCAAAAATCGATTGTTTTGAGTATGTATCAGAAAGAGATGTTGTTGTTATGGATAATATATTGACGGTCAGCCGATAAACTTACCTGGAATGATGATTTGGTATATGGCCGAGGCTAGCAGTAAGAAGAGGTCAACACTTCCATATGGAATGATTCTGACTATGGCTTTTAAGAGCCAAGGAGTTAACATTTTGGACAATGAGCCTTTAAAGAGCCTGAGACACACTGATTATATAATAAGGCTACTCTGCACCGAATGGGTTTTGTGAAAGTCAGTGGACACTGGGAGAGAAAAGAAAATCTGGAAGACAGAGTAGCTGAGATGGATACTGTGGCCCCTGGTACTTCAGAGGCAGAGCCTTCAGTGAGGCATACTTCACCAGGCCCCAACTGTCCTGCACCCTCAACACCTGCACCAGCTCCTACTTCTTTTGCTCAGACTTCTACTGATTTTTCTGATGCTCAGTTGGTACAGTTAAAAGAACTTCTTGCTTGTCATAAAAGAAATGAAAATTGAACTAGATATTAGACTTTTGAGTTTAAGGGAGATGTATTACTCCTTGGAAGATAGAGTCAGCAGAATTAAATCATCCTTTGGAACTTCTTCAGAAGCCTTGAGAAGTGATTTGATGCAAATTTTTGAGAAGATCAAGGATATTGGAGGAATTCTGATACTTATTCTAAGTGCAATGCGGAGTTACAAGAGAAAATTACTGTTACATTTGCTTTTATTGACATAAGACTAAATGATTTTATCAAAATCCAAAGTGAGGGCATGGGAAAGATCTTAGAAGAGCTCAAAAGACTTCTTAGATTTGATGTTATTAGCTTTTGATGTTTGACTTACATTTTGATGCACTTACTCTTTGATGTTTAGTTTGT
Source organism: Calamus simplicifolius (assembly GCA_900491605.1). NCBI lineage: Eukaryota > Viridiplantae > Streptophyta > Magnoliopsida > Arecales > Arecaceae > Calamus > Calamus simplicifolius. Next base: position 406,839 of record UESW01001555.1, on the reverse strand, counting down.
ATTTTGACTTTATAAATGATGTAATGAAGTATTTTGACTTTATGAATGATGTAATGAA
>UESW01001555.1:360005-406653 GCA_900491605.1 Calamus simplicifolius | reverse complement strand
ATTCGTCTGTTTGAAAAGAAGAAACAAAAAAATAGAGAGAAAATAATAAAAATCAAGAGAAATCCCTAGTAAAAAAGAAAGAGAAAAATCTCTGAGTCCAAGCATATCAATCCAAGAGAGATTCAAAAGAAATCCTAAGCCCTAGAAGTTCAAATTCGGAGGATTTTCAAAAGGGAAAAGAAGAAGCAAAGCCATATTTTCTCAACAAGCTATGTTCAAGATCATAGTTCAATCCTTGCTCATCCATTCAAAAGAGAAGAGGAAAAGAAGAAAAGCTCAAATCCACTTGGCTTCAATCAGGCTTTTCTTACTCTTGTTTATTTACATTGCTTATTTGCTCATTTAAGGAGCTTTACCTTATGTAAACATTATTTTGAATGATGTTTACTAATTCAATAAGGGGGATTGAATTAGTTGAGGTAGTTTACCTCGAGGACAAGCTAGTTTAGCTTGGGTTAAGGTTTTGTGCTGGTGAACCTATGAAAACTGGCTGGGTTCGTTGTGACCCCGTATAAAAAATAAGTTAGAGTTGTGAGCTTGTAAGACAACTCAACTGTAATCAGTGGATTATAGTGTGGACCCAAGAGTTGCTTGGGAGTGGACGTAGGTGTGGGATACATCGAACCACTATAAATATCTTGTATTTGTAGTGATTATCTCTCTCTCTCTCTCTTATTGTGTTTTAAATTATTGCTTCACTTCACAAGTTCACTTAATCCTTGTAAGATAGGTTTTAAGTTTTAAGTGTTAAATTTTTAAAGAACCCAATTCACCTTCCCTCTTGGGTTGCCATCTGGGCCAACATACATCGATAAAGGACTCAGGTATGAATAAATATAATGTTTTAGATTTTATTTATAATTTAATGAATATGTTCCTAAGGATCCTGGGCATCTGAAATTTTGTATTATATCTTCTACTATGTTTTTATGAATTTGATTCATATCTTGAATACATAATTCCCATAGTGGTATTAGAGCCACCTTAGGCTACAGATTCATTAATATGATTGGATACTTGAGTCAATATGATTGATAATATGAGTTTTTATTATGCTTCTTATGAAGATTAAAATCTTGAATAGTTTTCATATGTTGATAATAAATATAAAATAAAATTATATGTTTATTATTTGATGATAAACAATATTATTTAGATTTATGCATGTTCATTATCATGTTAAAATAAAGTACTTTGATATGTGATATCAGAGATAAAGATTTATTATATGATAATACAATAATTAATTTAGATTTAATCATATCTATGTCATGTTAAAATTGTAATTATTATTTATGCATGATAGATACTATGTACTGAAATCATAGAAATCATGTTTAGGATTTAATTTTAACATGATTATTGATATCATTAAGATCTGATATTTATATGATAATGAACGTTGAAAAATTATTTTGGATATTTAGATCATGATAAGATTGTGATTAAATGTAATCATATAGAATTTAAAATTTTATATTTTGAATCCAAAATCTTATCATAACAAGAATATGATTAGGGTTTGTTAGAGACATTAATTTACATGGGATGTGAAATCGATATGTTATAACATATAATTAAATGATAAGAAAATTTAAAATTTGTAATTTAAATTTTTAAAATTTGAATTAAGAATTCTTATCATAATACCCTAACAATATCACTATCTTAAGTTATCATAAAATGATGATAAAGATTTAGGAAATTTAGACTTAACCGCATCATTGCTTGATCCTATGATCCCAATATTGGTCTGATCAATTAGGCTTACATACATTGGTGTCTAAGATAAGTGTGATCATGGTTTTTAATTGATCCGTTCGCTGCCTGGAAAAACCCATTCAATGGGATCGAAGGGTATGCTAAATAGGACCCATTGATCAGCTAATCTGGCCATTGTTATGGAAAGCTCTTAATTGATTAGATCAATAAGGTTAATCAGGATAGAAGCAATAGATCTGGTCATATGATTAGGGTTTCTATATTAGATAGTGGTCAGGAATCCTAATTTGATTAGGAATCCCAAATCATAAGATTTGATCTTATATTTTTTAGGTTAATAAAGATTAATCTAAAATCTACATATAGGATATGTAATCTAGCATAGTACAAATGTTAGATATAGATGGGACCTATATGCGCTAAATCCCTCCATGAATATTAAGTCATAAGCCTTCCATTGTTCACATGATACAAAATTATTAGGTCATAAGATTTGTCGTGCCAAAGCCGAGGTCGAGTGTACTTATGAGGAGTTGATTGTGGAAAATGGGTTGACTTAACTAGATTAGCTGGCATAATAGGCCAAAGTCAGGGTCAGTCTACTCTAAAGGCAAACTTTAGGGTGATCATATATGATATGATTGACAAGACAATGTCCCCTAAATGATCTAGCAGTCACATTAGATGTGATTGATGATAATCTACCAAATTTGGCTTACGAGATTTGTTGTGCCAAAGCCAAGGTCAAGGTAATTCAAATGAGGATCCTAGCCCACTAAGGAAATTGAATGCTAATTTTTCAAGATTAATAGAGAGGGCTGTTAACCTTGATAAAATAGTGGAAGAAACCAACTTAATTAAAAATCTAGAATTACCATATTAAGTTGGTGATTAGTATTCATAGTAATTGACTCGTTCTAATTTTATGTAGGTTATCAGAGAAACTATGAGTGTAAACATCAACCTTAGGAATATTTTAGAATTCAACAAATTGACTGGACTCAACTTCCCTGATTGGCTAAGGAATGTAAGGATCATTCTTTGATCTGAAAATTTTCTTTTTGTCGTAGATGAGGTTGCACCGGAGGTCCCACAAGTGGATGCTCCGACTGAGGTTCATGTGGCATACAACCGATATAAAGATGCTAAAGAAATGGCCACATGTTTGATGTTGGCCTCGATGTCACCTGATCTTCAGAAATAGCATGAGCATATGAATGCTCAAGAGATTTTGATGCACTTGCAAGAGTTGTTTGGTGCACAGTCTCGATATGAGAGGTTTCAAACCTCTAGAGATCTGTTTCAGTATAAAATGACTAAGGATTCATTAGTGGGTGCCTACGTGCTGAAAATGATCAATCTGATTGAGAGTTGGCACGATTGGGTTTTGTGATGGATCATGAACTAAGTATTGACTTGGTTCTACAATCACTACCTCCTAGCTATTCGCAGTTTGTTCTTAATTTCAACATGAATAAGCTAGAGGCGTCTCTACCTGAGCTCGTGAATATGTTGATGAATACTGAGCCCAACATTAAGAAAGAAAAGGGGCAGGTTATGGTCATGGAGTCCTCTGGCGCTCGTAAGAAGCGGCCAAAGAAGAATAAGGTCCAAAAGGCCAAGAGACTAAACCAAATAAGGGCATTAAGAAAAACAAAGTAGCCAAGGAGAAGTGTCACTTATGTGGCAAGGAAGGGCACTGGAAGCGAAATTGCAAGGCCTATCTAGCTAACCTGAAAGAAAAGAAACATTCAGATGCTTCTACATCAGGTATATTTATGATTGAGATGTTTTCTTCTGTTACTTCTTATTCCACTTGGGTATTGGATACCGATTGTGGATCTCATATTTGTATTAATATACAGATGATAAGAAGTAGTAGAAAGCTGGAGAAAGATGAAGTGATCCTGCATATGGAAAATGAAGCAAAGGTTGCTGCTTTAGCTGTAGGATCTTTTTCTTTATGTTTGCCCATTGGTCTTGTAATGGAGCTTAGTAATTGTTACTATGCTCCAAACATAACAAAGAATATTATTTCTGTTTCATGTTTTGTAAATGATGGATATACATTTGAAATTGGAAATAAAGAAATTTTAATTTTTAAAAATAAAATATTCTTTGGTTCCGCTAAAATGTTTAACAGGATTTATGTTTTGAATTTACAATGCCCTGTTCTCAATGTAGAAACTAAGAAATTAAAATCAAATAATTCTAATAACTCGTTCCTATGGCACTGTCGTTTAGGCTATGTAAATGAAACACGTTTAACCAAGTTACATAAGGATGGCTACTTGGGCTCATTCGATTGAGAATCTTTGAGGAATGTGAGTCCTGCTTACATGGCAAAATGACTAAGTCATCCTTTACTAAAAAGGGTGAGCAAGCAACTGAATGTTTAGGACTAGTACATTTGGATGTATGTGGTCCTATCAATATTCAGGCAATAGGAGGTTTTTCTTACTTCATCACATTTATAGATGACCATAGTAGGTATGGTTATGTATATCTGATGCACAAATCTGAAGCCTTTAAAAAGTTCAAAGAATTCAGATCCGATGTAGAATAACAAAGTGGCAAAAGTATTAAGATACTTCGATCAGATCGAGGTAGGGAATACTTAAGCCATGAGTTCTTAGAATATTTGAAGAAGAATGGAATTCTCTCTCAGTGGACTCCTCCTAGTACGACACAACATAATGGTGTACCAGAAAGGAGGAATCACATATTATTAGATATGGTGCGATCAATGATGAGCCTTGCAACTCTTCCAAAAATATTTTGAGGTTATGCGCTACCCACAGCCGAATACACTCTAAACCGAGTTTCGTCTAAGTCGGTCAGTTCCACTCCCTATGAGATATGTTGTGGAAAGAAACCAATCCTTAGTCATCTAAGGATTTGGGGTTACTACGCTTATGTAAAGCGTAATGAGTCAGACAAGCTTGGAGCTAGTCCGATAAGTATAATTTTGTGGGTATTCTAAAGAAATAAAATGATACTACTTCTACCACCCACTCGAGCAAAAGGTTTTTGTCTCAAGGCATGCCATATTCCTAGAGAATGTGATTTTTCTAAGAAAGGACAGTGGGAGAAATATTGAGATTAGTGAAACTCAAGAACCACAAATTGATACAGACCGATTAGATGACATGGAGCAAATGCCAAATGCAGTAGGAGTTGAGCAGGAGACTCAATTCACATTCAGGCAACATTTACGTGAGCCTCTATTAGAAATGATGGAGCAATAGGTAGCTCCAAGTACACATCAGCTACATAGGTCTAGTAGAACATATCATATTCCTAAGAGATATGGATTTCTTATAGAAGATGATGAGCCTACTAACTACGAGGAAGCAATATGTGACATTGACTCCAAGAGATGGCTTGAAGCCATGAAGTCTGAAATGGACTCCATGTACGACAACCAAGTATGGACTTTGGTTGATCCACATGAAGGGATAAAACATATTGGGTGCAAATGGGTCTTCAAGAAGAAGACTGACATGGATGGTAATGTGATTACCTATAAGGCGAGGCTAGTAGCAAAAGGTTACAAGCAAAGACAAGGTGTTGACTTTGATGAAACCTTTTCTCCTGTAGCCATGCTTAAGTCCATAAGGATTTTGCTTGCGATTGCAGCTTATTACTATTATGAGATATAGCAAATGGATGTCAAGACCGCCTTCCTAAATGGTGATTTAGTGAAGGATGTGTATGACACAACCTAAGGATTTTGAGTCCATTGAATCTCAAAAGGTATGCAAGCTGCAAAGGTCCATTTATGGACTTAAGCAAGCTTCTAGAAGTTGGAACATCCATTTTGATGAAACAATTAAAGAGTTTGATTTTATAAAAAATGAGGATGATCCATGTGTGTACAAGAAGGTTAGTGAGAGTGTTATTATTTTCTTGATATTATATGTAGACGACATATTATTGATAGAAAACAATGTATCCTTGCTGCAAGAAGTGAAGGATTGGTTGTCCAGCAAGTTCTCCATGAAAGATTTGGGAGAAGCAGCCTACATACTGGGTATTAAGATCTATAGAATTAGATTTAGGAGGTTGCTTGGATTGTCCCAATCAACGTACATAGATAAAGTGCTAAAATGGTTTAGCATGGAGGAATCTAAGAAGGGATTCATATCGGTATCGCATGGGGTACATCTCTCCAAGGACATGAGTCCTAAGACCAAAGTGGAGAGAGAGCACATGAATAGGATTCCATACGCCTCAACAATCGGATCCATCATGTATGCGATGTTATGTACGAGACCTGATGTTTCTTATGCTTTGAGTATCACTAGTAGATACCAGGCAAACCCTTGTGAGAAACATTAGATGGCCATTAAGAATATCCTTAAGTACTTACGAAGGACTAAGGATATGTTCTTGGTTTATGGAGGATCAGAACTCATAGTTTAGGGTTATATGGATTTTAGTTTTTAGTCTGATAAAGATGATTATAAATCTCAATCAGGCTATGTCTTTACACTTAATGGCGGTGCAGTTAGCTGAAAGAGTTCCAAGTAGGAGATGACTGCCGACTCTACGACCAAAGCCGAGTACATCGCAGCATCAAATGTAGCCAAAGAAGCAGTTTGGATCAAAAGTTCATCACTGAACTTGGTGTGGTTCCAAGCATTGCTGATCCAGTACACATGTATTGTGACAATAATTGAGCTATTGCGCAAGCTAAGGAGCCAAGGTCTCATCAGAGGTCCAAACATGTACTCAGGAGATACCATGTAATTAGAGAGATTATTGGTAGAAATGATGTAAAAATAGAATGAGTCCCCACTAAGGATAATGTAACTAATCCACTCACTAAAGCCCTGCTGTAGCAGAAGCATGATAATCATGTTAAGTCACTCGGTATTAAATACATGGGTGAATGGCTCTAGTGCAACTGGAGATTGTTAGTGTATGCCCTAGATCCAATTGGATTGAATGATGAATACATTCTATGAATACAAATCAAATAAAATGGTTTCTTTATTTATCCAGATGTTTTTTATTTGATATATTTGTCTATGAGATAAAGTCCAAAAGAATGTGAACCATGCATATATTGTAATAGAGATTACAAATTATGAGATCCAAATTGCACATTATGGTTTGATTCTTTAAATTTTCCTAGTCGATGTGTAGATGGGATTGGACACCATCGAACACCGTAAGACTGGCACAATTGCATATCCTCACCCTTGGGGTGAGTAGCTGATTTCACAAGCTAAAGTATAAAGATACTTGAATAGGTTGTGGATGCTCGTTATTATAACAATGCATTGGATGACCCGTACAGAGATCTCATATGGATATTCTATATAGTGTCGATGGTTGATCTTTAATAACGGTTGTGTGAGTGATCATTTGACTTGAGATCTTCAATGCATCTCATGTATGGAATGTCATGCTTTGATAACATCCAAACATCGCTCAAGCTACGGATGGAAAATATGGTGTTGGTTGGGTATGACATGAAGCACATGAAGGTGGTATTTGATCAAGACAGGATTCGTCTCCCTTGATAGAAAGGGCTATATCCCACGGCCACTTGATGGATTAAATTGACTGTTAAATCCTTGCAATGTTGAGTTAGAATTTGAAATGGTTTTGAAGTTCTAATTCATATGAGTCAGTTTTTTCTGAGATCAAGTAAACAAAGATCAATTACAGGGTTGACACATTTTATACCACTGATTGATCTGGGATATATGACGAAAGGATTTGATCATACGGTAACTGTTCATGGACAGGTGTTGTTGATGGTCACATCAACAAAATCTTTAGCAGTTGGATTGTCATGATGCTTTGCTAGAGGCCTCTCATGATCTATAATTATGTTGTTGACTTGGACAAAGAGTTGTCCAATCATTCATAGGGTCTGTGATTAGAATATGATTATTGCCAACATGTTAAAGGGCCTAATGGGTCAGACGCATTAAGAAGAATTTTGGATGAATTAAAATAAGAATTAAATTAGATTTAATTTAGATAAGATGACCAATTAAATAATTGGGTAAGACCTAATTTAAAAAAGATAAAATAATAAGGATATGATCCATCATAGTAGAAGGAATGTTAGGGAGAAATTATTTCGTATATGATGAATAATAATTAGCGCATATGATGAACAAATAATTGGATACCCAAATATGGCTTGTTCCATTTGATGGACGGCTCTGATTATTATAAGAAGGGGAGTCTCTTCCTCTCCCTTGGATTAACGTTACCATGGGAAAGATGTCTCTTCTTCTTCCTTGGAACGTTTTTTCTCTCCCTTTCTCTTCTGCTTTGAATATTTCTATAAGGGGATTCAAGAGGCGCTAGCACCCCTCTCTCCCTAAGTATCATTTTCATATCTTGAAGGTCTTCATCCATTCTTCTCTGCATGGATCACCGTTAGAGGCCGGACACGTGGACAGCTAGTGACATAGGATTCAGTAGCTTCATCCTTTTCTATATCGATAAAGGACTCAGGTATGAATAAATCTAATATTTTAGATTTTATTTCTAATTTAATGAATCTGTTCCTAAGGATCCTGGGCATCTGAAAATGTTATATCTTCTGCTATATTTTTCATAAATTTGATTCATGTCTTGAATACATAATTTACATCATTTTCATGCATTAGAATTTACATGACATCTTATTACGCATATGCCATAGTCTTAAATTACAGTTATATATCTTTGTGACAGAATTAGAACACCTCATTTAACCCTATGGAGAAAGGTATATCTTTTACATATATCCCCTATGAATATGGGTTCTGGTATCAAACATTATGCCATCAAGTCATATCATAATGGATCAGGAGTAACATATTTTATTATTTAAAATTTAAAATTTATTTTTTTATTTAATTATTATCCATGAAATTCTTTTGATTAACATAGATAATATATATTCATATCATAATAGTTATGATATTATTATTAATACAATAGATTATTACTGTTTTATGGTTTTACAATAAAATAGCTATTTAGTTTGCATTTTCTTCATATTTGCTTTAGCAATTTATAATTATTTTCAGTATTATCAACATATACTAATATTATTATTACCATATTATTATTACTATTGAAATAATAAATTATGCAAAAATTAACTAAATCTAAAAATAATAATATTTAAATGATATATTGAAGCAACGAAATTTATTTTATAAAATAATAAACAATAATAAACAATATTTAATTAGAATTGAATTTATGTATAAATTGCATAATTTAAGAATTTACTAGAATTACTAATTATAATTAGCTTACTAATCTTCTATCACTAATCCACAGGGCAAATCTAACTAATTAAGCTACTAATACCTACAATATAATATTTAAATTTTAATTTCTAAAAATATGATAGCTCAAAATAATTCTAATATTTTACTAGGTTTAGTCTTGGCTTTTACTTGGGGCTTGATTACCTTAATTTATATAACCTAAAACTAAAGAAATGGCTGACAAACAAATTATATTGATCCTGTATCTAATCCTTAACCTTTGCGATTGGTGCATCGCCAACAATCTTGAATGGTAATATGGATTACCTACAAGATAAATTATCACTTGATAGATTACCAGTAATGTTGATTATTGTGTTTGGTATACATAGGTAATGCAACAGTAATATTAATTACTGTGTTTGGTATAACAAACAGATTACCAGTCATATAACATCAAATTTTCAAAGTACTCCTAAATTAATTTATTAAAATTTTATATATTATTATATATTTGATTTAAAAAATTATATTTATAAAAGATAATACTTAAAAAATTATATTTATAAATGATATTCGAAGCGGCTGATGAAGATGCTGGAGGCCACCGATTGTAAGAAGTTTCTTGACGTTTGGAGATGGCCGTAGGGCCACTGGGCGGCGGAGATCCATAGCCCGACTCCGCAGAAGAGGGTGTGACTCGAGACCTTCAACACGAAGGCTCCAACAAGATCGATAGAAGAGGATGCGAGTAAAGAGGAAGAAAGAACAATTTTATCAAAATAATAATTTATCAAATTACCACTTCTCTAATGTGGATAACCACCCTTTTCTGAGGTGATCTGGATTACCTTATGAGAGGTGATCCAGATTACCACTACAAGATAGATTGTCATTCAAAATATGTACTAAATATGATTATCTGGTGGGCTCCATTTAAATGACCAACAATCTGAATAGATTACCTACTATCAAATGCCCCTTAAACACTACAAAAATACTGAAATAGCGACGCAAGTTTAGCGACGCATAATTGCGTCGCTAAATTACGACCACTTTGCGACGCCTCTGTGACAACAAAATATTGCGACGCAATTAGCGATGCATTAGTGACTCAATTAACCAAAAAATTAAAAAAAAATAATATTTTAATATTGCGATGCAAATAATGCATCGCAATATTTTTAAATTAATTTTTTATAAAATTTAAATATCAAAAAAAATATTGTGACGCAACTCAGTGCGTCGCAATGTTTTGAACAGAATTAAATATGTTAAATAGCGACGCATTAGCGATGCAATAAAATAAAAATTAGAGAAATTATTTTTAATTTAGCGACGCACCAATTGCATCGCAAATAATTTAAATAAAATTAAATTTTATAAAATTTAAATATCAAAAAAAATATTGTGACGCAACACAGTGCGTCGCAATGTTTTTAAAAGAATTAAATATATTAAATAGCGACGCATTAGCGACGTAATAAACAAAAATTAGAAAAATTATTTTTAATTTAGCGACGCATCAATTGCATCGCAAATAATTTAAATGAAATTAAATTTTTAAAGTATAAATATTTAAAAAATATTGCGATGCATTTAGTGCGTCGCAATGTTTTAAAAAAAATTAAATATTTTAAATAGCGACGCATTAGCGACGCAATAAACCAAAAATAAATTAAAATTATTTTTTAATTTAGCGATGCAATAAATGCATCGCAATTATTTTAAATAAAATTAAATTTTATAAAGTATAAATATGAGAAAAAATAATTGCGACGTAACACAGTGCGTTGCAATGTTTTTAAAAAATTAATTATGTTAAATAGCGACGCATTAGCGACGTAATGAACCAAAAAATTAATTAAAAAATTATGTTTTAATATAGTGACGTACTTATTATGTCGTAATTATAATAATTAAAATTATTTTTTATATATATAATTATCATATAAAAAATTACCACGCTACCCTTTGCATCGTATATATTTAAAAAATTAATTATGTTAAATAGTGATCGGTCCAAAATCGATCGTGGCCGATCGGAATAAGGGCTTGGATCGATCGCAACCCTCGGATCATCGCTGATCGGATCGATCGCCACGGTTCAAGATCGGTCGTGGCCTATCGGGATCATGGCTTGGATCGATTGGAACCGTCGGATCGCCAGCAATGTCGGACCGATCGCATCGATCTGGAATCGGTCATGGCCGATCGGGATGAGGGCTTGGATCGATCGCAACCGTTGGATCATCACCGATCGGACTGATCGCCATGGTCCGAGATTGGTCATGGCCGATCGGGATCACGGCTTGGATCGATCGCAACCGTCGGATCGTCGCCGATCTTGGACCGATCGCAATGGTCCGGGATCGGTCGTGGCCGATCGGGATCAGGGCTTGGATCGATCGCAACCGTCGGATCATCGCCGATCGAATCGATCGCCACGGTCCGAGATCGGTCATGGCCGATTGGGATCACGGCTTGGATCGATTGAAACCGTCGGATCGCCAGTGATGTCGGACCGATCGCATCGGTCTGGAATCGGTCATGGCCGATCGGGATGAGGGCTTGGATCGATCGCAACCGTTGGATCGTCACCGATCGGACTGATCGCCATGGTCCGAGATCGATCGTGGCCGATCAGGATCACGGCTTGGATCGATCGCAACCGTCGGATCGTCGCCGATCTTGGACCGATCGCAATGGTTCGGGATCGGTCGTTGCCGATCGGGATCAGGGCTTGGATCGATCGCAACCGTTGGATCATCGCCGATCGGACCAATCGCCACGGTCCGAGATTGATCGTGGCCGATCGGGATCATGGCTTGGATCGATCGCAACCGTCGGATCGTCACCGATCTTGGACCGATCGCAACGGTCCGGGATTGGTCGTGGCCGATCAAGATCAGGGCTTGGATCGATCGCAACCGTCGGATCGTCGCCGATCGGACCGATCGCCACGGTCCGAGATCGGTCGTGGCCGATCGGGATCATGGCTTGGATCGATCGCAACCGTCGGATCATCGCCGATCTTGGACCGATCGCAACGGTCCGGGATCGGTCGTGGCCGATCGGGATCAGGGCTTGGATCGATCGAAACCATCGGATCGTCGCCAATCGGACCGATCGCCACGGTCCGAGATCGGTCGTGGCCGATCGGGATCACGGCTTGGATCGATTGGAACCGTCGGATCGCCAGCAATCATGGATCGATCGCAACGGTCCGAGATCAGTCGTGGCCGATCGGGATCAGGGCTTGGATCGATCGCAACCGTCGGATCTTGCCGATCGGACCGATTGCCACAGTCCGAGATCGTTGTGGCCGTTCGGGATCAGGGCTTGGATTGATCGCAAATGTTGGATCGTTGCCGATCGGATCGATCGCCACGGTCCGAGATCAATCGTGGCCGATCGGGATCAGGGCTTGGATCGATTGCAACCGTCGGATCGCCAGCGATCTTGGACCGATCGCAATGGTCCGGAATCGGTCGTGGCCGATCGGGATCAGGGCTTGGATCGATCGCAACCGTCGATCTTTGCCGATCGGACCGATTGCTACAGTCCGAGATCGGTCGTGGCCGATCGGGATCAGGGCTTGGATCGATCGTAACGTCGGATCGTCGCCGATCGGACCGATCGCCATGGTCCGAGATCGATCGTGGCCGATCGGGATCACGGCTTGGATCGATCGCAACCGTCGGATCGTTGCGATCGGATCGATCGCCACGGTCCGAGATCGGTCGTGGCCGATCGGGATCACAGCTTGGATCGATTGCAACCGTCGGATCGCCAGCGATCTTGGACCGATCGCACGGTCCGGGATCGTCGTGGCCGATAGGGATCAGGGCTTGGATCGATCGCAACCGTCGGATCGTCGCCGATCTTGGACCGATCGCAACGGTCCGGGATCGGTCGTGGCCGATCGGGATCAGGGCTTGGATCGATTGCAACCGTCGGATCGTCGCCGATCGGACCGATCGCCACGGTCCGAGATCGGTCGTGGCCGATCGGGATCACGGCTTGGATCGATCGCAACCGTCGGATCTTTGCCGATCGGACGATTGCGTCCGAGATCAGTCGCCAATCGGGATCAGTGCTTGGATCGATTGCAACCGTTAGATCGCCGATCTTGGACCGATCGCAACGGTCCGGATCGTCGTGGCCGATCGGGATCAGGGCTTGGATCGATCACAACCGTCGGATCTTTGCCAATCGGACCGATTGCCACGGTCCGAGATCGGTCATGGCCGATCGGGATCAGGGCTTGGATCGATCGCAACCGTCGGATCGTCGCCGATCTTGGACCGATCGCAACGGTCCGGGATCGGTCATGGCCGATCGGGATCAGGGCTTGGATCGATCGCAACCATCGGATCGTCGCCGATCGGACCGATCGCCACGGTCCGAGAGCGGTCGTGGCCGATCGGGATCACGGCTTGGATCGATCGCAACCGTCGGATCGCCGATCGGACCGATTGCAACGGTCCGAGATCAGTCGTGGCCGATCGGGATCAGGGCTTGGATCGATTGCAACGTCAGATCGCCGCGATCTTGGACCGATCGCAACGGTCCGGGATCGGTCGGCCGATCGGGATCAGGGCTTGGATCGATCACAACCGTCGGATCGCCAATCGGACCGATTGCCATGGTCCGAGATCGGTCGTGGCCGATCGGGATCAGGGCTTGGATCGATCACAACCGTCGATCGCCAATCGGACCGATTGCCACGGTCGAGATCGGTCGTGGCCGATCGGGATCGGGGCTTGGATCGATTGCAACCGTCGGATCGCCAGCGATCTTCGACCGATCGCAACTGTCCGGGATCGGTCGTGGCCGATCGGGATCACGGCTTGGATCGATCGCAACCGTCGGATCGTCGCCGATCTTGGACCGATCGCAACGGTCCGAGATCGGTCGTGGCCGATCGGGATCAGGGCTTCGATCGATCGAAAACGTCGGATCACTTATAATTACTCAAAAAAAAGTTATAAAAAGTTTTGAAAAATATTTTAAAATTATTGCGACGCCGTAGCGACGCATTTTAGAAGAAAAATTAAACAAATATTGCGACGCAATGTATGCGTCGCAATATTTTAGTCAATATAATTTTTATCAGTATTAATAAATAAAAAAATATAATATTGCGATGCATAATTTGCGTCGCAATTATTTTTAAATAAATATATCTAATTAAAAATATTAAAAATTATTGCGACGCAATAAGGCATATCATAAATTATTAATATTAACATTAATAAATAATTAAGAATTTTTGTGACACCGTAGCGACTCATTTAGAAAAAAATAAACAAATATTGCGACGACACTTATGCTCGCAATTATTTTAGTTAAATTTTTTTTTCAGTATTAAAAATAAAAGCAATATAATATTGCGACGCATAAGTTGCGTCGCAATGTTTTTAAAATAAATTTATGTAATTAAAAATTTTATAAAATATATTGCGACGTAATTTTTCGTCGCAATTATTAACATTAATTATAAATATTATCATTTATAAATATTAAAAAATATTGCGACCCCTTAGCGACACATTTTTTTTAAAAAAATAAACAAATATTGCGATGAAATATATGCATCGCAATTATATTATTAAATACATATAGCTGATTAAAAATATTAAAAAATTATTGCGATGCATTTTTGCATCACAATGCTTAGAAAATAAAAATAAATTTCCCATCGGATGTTGGCGCCAAGTTAGCGACTCATTAGCGACACAATTATTGGCGTCGCTATTTTTTATAAATTAATAATAAAACATATTAACGATGATTAGCGACGCACTAATGCATCGCTAAGACAGAATAAATTAAAAAAAATATTGCGACCATATAGCGACGCAAATAATTGCGTCGCTAAGTACATATATATAAACCGGCCTTCTCTTCTTCTTCTTCCCCGTCTTGACCTAGCCGCCGCCGCCGCCGTGCTAAAAATTTCCGGCTCCCACCTCGCTCCTCCGGCTCCCCGGCGTTCTCATCCGACTCCGGCTTCTTCTCTCGACCAAGGTAAGCCCCTACACTCTAAAAAAAATTTTTTTAATGATTTCCCTCCGATCACGGCCGCTGCCGTGGCCGTCTTCTCCGGCCACGGTGGCCAGGCCACTGTCAAAAAAAAAAATTTTTTTTCTTAACAGGGGGGCCGGGGGGAAACCCCCCCCCCCCCCCCCCCTTTTATTTCTTGTCCGGCCATGGCCGCGGCCGGACAAGGCGGCCACGGCCGCTGCCGTGGTCGGCAGTGGCCTGGCCACGGTGGCCAGGCCACTGTCAAAAAAAAAATTTTTTTTTTCTTAACAGGGGCGGGGGGGGAAACCCCCCCCCCCCCCCCCCCCCCGCTTTTATTTCTTGTTCGGCCACGGCCGTGGCCGCGGTCGGACAAGGTGGCCACGGCCGCTGCCGTGGCCGTCTTCTCCGGCCACGGCCGCTGCCGTGGCGGCAGTGGCCTGGCCACGGTGGCCAGGCCACTGTCCAAAAAAAAAATTTTTTTTCTTAACAGGGGGGGGGAGAAACCCCCCCCCCCCCCCGCTTTTATTTCTTGTCCGGCCACGGCCGTGGCCGCGGCCGGACAAGGCGGCCATGGCAGCGGGCCGGACAAGGCGGCCACGGCCGCTACCGTGGCTGGCAGTGGCCTGGCCACGGTGGCCAGGCCACTGTCAAAAAAAAAAAATTTTTTTTCATAACAGGGGGGGGGGGGGGGAAACCCCCCCGCCCCCCCCCCCCTTTTATTTCTTGTCCGGCCACGTCCGTGGCCGCTGCCGGACAAGGCGGCCACGGCCGCTGCCGTGGCCGGCAGTGGCCTGGCCATGGTGGCCAGGCCACTGTCCAAAAAAAATTTTCTTAACAAGGCTAAAAAAATTTTTTTTTCTTAACAGGGGGGCCGGGGGGAAACCCCCCCGCCCCCCCCCCCCCGCTTTTATTTCTTGTCCGGCCACGGCCATGGCCGCGGCCGGACAAGGCGGCCACGGCCGCTGCCGTGGCCGTCTTCTTCGGCCACGGCCGCTGCCGTGGCCGGTAGTGGCCTAGCCACGGTGGCCAGGCCACTGTCAAAAAAAATTTTTTTTTTCATAACAGGGGGGGGAAACCCCCCCCCCCCCCCCCCCCCCCTTTTATTTCTTGTCAGGCCACGGCCGTGGCCGCGGCTGGACAATGCGGCCACGGCCGCTGCCGTGGCCGTCTTCTCCGGCCACGGCCGCTGCCATGGCCATCTTCTCCGGCCACGGCCGCTGCCGTGGCCGTCTTCTCCTGCCACGGCCGCTGCCGTGGCCGGCAGTGGCCTGGCCACGGTGGCCAGGCCACTGTCCAAAAAAAAAAATTTTTTTCATAACAGGAGGGGGGGAAACCCCCCCCCCCGCCTCCCCCCCCCCGGCCGTGGCCGGCAGTGGCCTGGCCACGGTGGCCAGGCCACTGTCAAAAAATTTTTTTTTTTCTTAACAGTGGGGAAACCCCCCCGCCCCCCTCCCTTTTATTTCTTGTCCGGCCGTGGCCGCGGCCGGACAAGGCGACCACGGCCGTGGCCGCGGCTAGACAAGGCAGCCACGGTGGCCAGGCCACTGTCACAAAAAAAAAATTTATTTATTATTTAATTTGTATAATGTATTATTTAATTTGTATAATGTTTATGCAATAATTAATTTAAGCAGAATGTTTATGCAATAGTATTTGTGCATTTGTAATTATTTACATTTGTTATGTCTTGATTATTTATATTCTGCTGCAAACTAAATGATGCATTAAATTATGTAATGCTAAATAAAAAGTCTTGTTGTAATATTATTTAATTTTCAGCAACAAATTAGTAGTTTCAATGATTTACATTTTAGTATTCGCAAACATTTGTATTTGACACAATAATCTTAAAAAGTTAGTGATTACATGTATAATTCATAAGAAGTTAAGAATAACAAGCATAAGTTCGATTGTCTTCGGACTTCCATAATCACAACACTTTAACCTTTAGACCCGTTTGAGAATTTGTAAGCCTTAGTCTTGCAAATTCTCAAATTGTCCTGGTGGACAGTTTGAGAACATTTCTTGCGACATGTTAGTCTGCTAGTAATCATCGTGGAGTGAGATTTCGGTTTATATTTGCTCATTCGTTCTCCTAGTGTGGCTTATATACCACACATTTAGGAGAACATATGGGGAAATGCTGCCGAAATTTAATGTAACCGATCGATGATAATTAATAGCAGAATAATATATCACAAAAAATATTCTTGAATCAATGATAATTAATAGCAGAAGAGTGGTAAGCAGTCATGGTTTGATAACCATAGGAAGTTCTTGCCCCCAAATCATCCTTACAGGCATAACTTGATCGCCTTCCGGAAGAACAAAGCAGTCACAAAATTTGCCGAACCGGTGAGGTCCGGCACGGATCTATTTGATTCTATAGAGCATTTGGGGTTGATGTATGCATGGGAATCGGATGTAGATAGAATAAATGGCCGTATATGTAAAGAACATAACTGGAAGAAGCGAAGTATATTTTGGGATTTGCCTTATTGGAGCACAAATCTCATCCGGCACAACTTGGATGTTATGCATATCGAGAAAAATTTCTTTGATAACATATTTAACACGGTGCTAAACATCTCGGGAAAAACAAAAGATACTGCAAAGTCAAGAGAAGAACTTAATCAGTACTGCAGAAGAGGTGATTTGAGAAGGAGTGCCGATGGGACCTATCCTAAAGCATGTTACACTCTTGACAGAAATTCACGAGAAGTTTTATGTAACTGGCTTAGAGGGTTAAAATTTCCAGATGGTTATACCTCAAATATCGGTAGGTGTGTGGACATGCATAAGCTCAAGTTGTTCGGCGTGAAGAGTCATGACTGCCATGTTTTCATGCAACGGTTATTACCTATAGATTTTCGTGAGTTGCTTCCGCAACATGTCTGGAAGGCAATTACGGAGCTCAGCTTATTCTTCAAGGAGTTATCTGCCGCAGTCATTACTTCTGCATCCATGGCAAGGCTTGAGGAGAAAATTCTAATTATTTTATGCAAGCTTGAGCGAATATTTCCTCCCAGTTTTTTTGACTCAATGGAGCATTTACCGGTTCACTTGCCATACGAAGCGAGCATAGCTGGTCCCGTGCAGTATCGCTGGATGTATCCTTTCGAGAGGTAAATATATACATCATTAAGATATGTTGACATTTTAAATATTATTTCATTGCTTGAAAAATTCGTTAATTTTTTGTTGCAACTTTACATATAGGTATCTTAAGAAGTTAAAAAATAATGTGCGTAATAAGGCAAGGGTTGAAGGTTCTATATGCAATGCACACTTGGTCGAAGAAGTTTTAGCTTTTGCCTCACATTACTTTGAGGGTCACGTCCACACGAGGAGCCAAAATCATGGTCGTAACGATGACGTATGTGTGGACGAAGCAGAAGCTAATGACGGTAGAATATCAATTTTTAAAGCTATCGGCCGTTCATTTGGTGGGCAGAAGTCAAGAAATCTTAGCGATATGGAGTATAATGCAGCACATTATTACATCCTAATGAACTGTCGAGAAGTTGATCCATATATTGAGTAAGTGTATACTTCAATGCTAAATTGGAAATTTAAATTTAAATAACAATATACCATAATATTTAATTTTTAACATTAGTTTTCATCCTTTTCATACCATAAGGATGTTTTGTGATAGACAACGACAGATGAATCCCGACATCAGTCAAGTTGCAATTGGGCAGAAATTAGAAATGGAGTTTGCTTACTGGTTTTATGAATTTGTGAGTAGTATCACTCAATCAATTTCGATAATGGCTATTATTTTTTGAATTGGATGTCAATAGCTTATTAATTTATAGGTCAACGGTCCATGGTCCACAACTGACAATATTTTCATTAAATGTCTATCACAATGGCCATTGAAGACCGTAACAACCTCTACTGGCTATTTTGTCAATGGGTACAAATTTCAGATTGAATGATTAGCAGCTTCAAGAGGCACGCAGAACTGGGGCGTGTGTGTGAAAGGAGAAAGTGTTGCAGCAAATATGCAGGGTTATTATGGAAAGTTAGTAGAGGTGGTTGAAGTTGAATATCCCGGTTGACCTATGAAATGAACCGTATTGTTTCGTTGTGGCTGGTTTGATCTGATAGTTCCTGTGGGCAAAAGGGTTCATAACGACTACAATTTGGTTGAAGTGAACCATCGACGAAGATTGCAGAAATATGACCCATTCATCCTTGCATCCCAAGCTCAGCAAGTCTTTTACTGCGGATATCCAAGTTTGCGCAATGACAAGCGAGATTGGTGGGCCGTTTCTAAAATTGTCCCACATTCAACAATCGTATTAGAGGAGAGTTCATCAAGTCAATCAGCCGAGTGCCCTGCATTTCAAGAGGATGAGATGGAAATGCATGCAATTGAGGATGACACAAGGGCTCCTGAAACATCACTTAGAGATCCAAATGGTGATGTCCAAGAATTGCGGATGCAAATGTTCGGTTTCCTTCCGATGATAATGAAACTAATTCGCAATCCGATACGGCATCGGATGTTGAACCAACATTTCACGAAACAAATGACACCGATTAAACATAGAGGTTTTTTAAATTTTTACTTTTTTTTATAAGTGTTAAATTCTTACATAGTCAATCATTAATCGTAATTTAATTGTGTGAATCTTTAGTATTTTCAGTATGACGGGCAGAGGTAGATCTACCGACGACAGACGGAGTGAGCAGAGACGTAGCCCTGCTACATCAGATCACATGAGCATCGGAGATGGAGAGTTTGGATCTCCAGCAGAGGCGTAGCCTTCGATCTCTCCAGCAGTATTACCATCCAGCCGATCGGCACAGACCTCCAAGAGTTCTTCCACCCTCGGCCGCACTGTACTTCGACTTGATGCTCAGGGGATGTAAGTATATACTAATTAAAAATATATGTTTATGTTTTTAAGTCAATTACTTATATACATGCATTTTTTTAATAGATTCATTGAGCAGCATCATGTATCCAGCCACATCAGCGCCGTATTTCAGAGGCGTGCAGATCCCAGTGGCTACGATTGGTGCCACGTATCTCCAGCCACGAGGGAGTTTTATTTTTCTGAGTTTTAGGTAAACTTATTAAATATAATTTATCAGTGATATAAAATTTCTTAAACTTAATAAATTCATAAACTAACTATTTATTTTAATGCAAAAAAGTTTACGTGGGATCCTGCCAGCCATGATGCCATTAGGGCAGCATGGGAGGCTCTGACGCGACGCCGATACTCCGACATGCTTCATCGTTGGAGGTCATCGGGTCAGCGTCCTGCGCACGTGCCAGAGGGTATTTGGCACGAGTGGCAGCAGGCCTGGGAGTCCGATGGCTGGCGCAGGAGGTCCGCATCAGCCAGCACGAACCGCCGATCTGAGAAGGGCGGTCCTGGCACGGGTCTCTCCCGCCATACTTCGGGCTCCATTTTGATTCAGGAGCACAGACGGCGTATGGTAAGAAACATAAATATTTTAATTACTATTTTAGTTATTTACAAATATTTGTATTAATATCATTTTTTTATTGTTATAGTCTGAGCAGGAGGGCGTAGATCCTGGTGAGTTTCGTCTATTCAGGGCGACACACACCAGGAGGGACAGTTCCTGGGTCGATACGCGATCACGGGAGGTTGTGGTAAGAAATTAGATATATGTAGTATCTGTTTAATTTCTAAAATTTTATTTCGAGAAATTTATTAACTCATTTATTGTTGATTTCATAATTTCAAGACACGAGTCGAGGAGCTTCGCTTCCAGGCATCGCAGGTCGACTCTACTGATGGGGAGACGCCCGTCGAACTCTCAGCAGAAGAGAGTCGGCGTGTGTTTTTGGAGGCTGTTGGTGCCCAGCCACGAGACCGCAGGGTCTATGGTCTGGGCACTAGAGCTTCTACATTTTTTCCCCATCAGGCCTCCAGCTCGCGAGTTCCTGGTGATCTTCCTCCCGAGCGTTTACAGGACCTTCGCAGATCTATTGCAGAGGAGGTTCGCCAGGAGGTCGAGTAGGATTTTGAGGATCGTATGCGAGGCCGGGATCAGGAGGTTGCAAACATGCGAGATGAGATGCATTATTTGCGGGATATGGTTAGACGCTTGTCGCAGAGTCTTCAGCCTCCACAGCCTCCACGTGATCGCCCAGATTCTTGATGTATTTTTCTTTTCTTTTTTTATGTTGTAAAAACTTTAAAATTTTAATATATAAATTATTTTTGAAAATTTATTATTGTTTGGATTGAGTGAAAAATGTTTGTATCAATATTTAGATTTAGCGAAATTGTATTAACCATTTTAATTTTTAATTTTTTATATTTTTTTAAAAATAAAATTTGCGACGCATTAGCGACTAAAATTGCATCGCTAATATTTTTAAAATATTATTATTAAATATTGTGACGCAATGATCTGGCATCGTAATAATTTAAAAATAAATTTAATAGCGATGCATTAGCGACTACAATTGCATCGCTATTTTATCTTAAAAATTTTTAATAAATATTGCGACGCAATGACCCTGCGTCGCAATATTTTAAAATAATTTTTATTTGCGACGCATTAGCGACTCAAATTGCGTCGCTATTATACCAAAAAATATTATTAAATATTGTGATGCATCTGGATGCGTCGCAATATTGCAACGTAATTTAGTATATCGTA
Source organism: Calamus simplicifolius (assembly GCA_900491605.1). Taxonomy (NCBI): domain Eukaryota; kingdom Viridiplantae; phylum Streptophyta; class Magnoliopsida; order Arecales; family Arecaceae; genus Calamus; species Calamus simplicifolius. The sequence goes on along the minus strand of UESW01001555.1, from coordinate 385,009 downwards.
ATATTTAATAATAATTTTATTTTTAAAAATTATTTTTAAATATAGCGATGCATTTGCATGCGTCGCAGTTGCGTCGCAGAGAGTCACAATATTGCGACGCAATTGCGATAAATAGGTATTGCGACGGACAGTTGAGCGACGCCGTCATTGCGTCGCTATTGCGTCACAATATCATGTTTAGCGACGCAATTGCAACGCATTTGGGCGTCGCAATATTTTATTTCTCTTGTAGTGTAAGAGGTTAGGCCAAGATTAGATTGGGCTTCAAAATGAGGTCCAATTTGGGTCCAAATGGGTTGAACCTAATCCTGGATGAAAAAGACTTTGTACATCGCATCCGGTGTAGCAAGTTCTACGTGAACTGCCGCCCCTCTTTATTGGTCCACATGCATACGATACTCATTAAAAAATGTTAAGACAGCTTTACGATATCCTGAGGGAAAAAATTATGATACCCCAGTTTTAAACTTACAACACCGTAGTTATAAAATTAAGACACCCATTCAGAAAGTAAAAAAAAAATTACGATACTCCAGTTTTAAACTTACAACACCCATTCAGAAAGCAAAAAAAAAATTCCGACACCACCGTAGCTATAAAATGACACCCACTCAGAAAATGTATCAGTACACAAATTCCAAAAAAAAAGCTATCTGACGTGCATTAATACCTATTCAGCTTTTTTTTGAAATTTGTGTACAGACGCGTTTTTTAAATGGGTGTCATAATTTTATTTTTTTTGACTTTCTTAATAGGTGTCTTAATTTTATAATTACGGTATCGTAAGTTTAAAACTGGGTGTCATCTTAAATTTTGACGTGATATGCATTAATATCCGTTCAGCTTTTTTTTTGAAAATTGTGTATAGGTACATTTTCTGAATATGTACCGTAATTTTATAGCTATGGTGTCGTAAGTTTACAACTATGGTGTCGTAAGTTTACAACTATGGTGTCATAATTTTTTTTGCTTTATGAATGGGTAATGTAAGTTTAAAAATGGGGTGTCATAAGTCTAAAACTGGGATGTCATAATTTCTTTCCTCGAGATGTCATAAAGCCATCTTAACATTTTTTAATGAATGTCATACACATACATACGCATATGGACTAATAAAGAAGAGCGGTGCAGTCCACATGGGAATGCAGTATACAAAGTCTTTTCCAACCCCGGATACAGACCCATTCTTCATTCCTCCCACTATTTTTATTTTTTTCTTCTTTCTGCTTTCAGAAAACCATGCTCAAACTCGCTAATCGCCGTTGGCGCCTTCCCCCCCCCCCCGGCTGGCCGATCGCCATCGCCAGCTGCTTTAGTGCTGGCCGACCTCCACTCTATCTCTCTCTCTCTGGTAGCAACATCCAACCACTGCTGGCTGATCTGGGCAGCTTGGCTGGCCCTCCTCGATTGGTCGGCTGCCACCAAATCCTATCCCAACGCCGGCTGGGGCCAACGCTTAGGCCGAACAAGCCGGCGTGCTCATCTGACTATGCAAAGCCAGCCGCGATTGCACCAGGCCAACTGCGGCCGCCTAGCGAATTGGCCATGGGCCGCCTGGATTCTGACAGCCCCCTTTCGGCCGATCACCGGCTTCCCCTGCCGAAGCATCCAGCCCGTGGTGGTCCGGTGGCCGCTAACCACTGCAAAAGGCTTTCTAAAACTCTATCCATAGGTCCAAAAATAGGGCAGACAGACTTTCTCCCCCATTTTTCATCGATCGCCACCGTAAGCCCAAACCATGCTGCCCTATGAAAGTACCAGCAAGAGGAAAGACAGTGACAAGGGTATATGTTGGAAGAAATCGCCGGCAATGGAGAAATAGCCACAGGAAACCCACCCCTTGCTGTAGCCAAAACAGAGAAAACTATGTAAAAGCCCAACTTTAAACTCCAAAATCCGATGACTGGGGGCTACACCTGAGATAAGGGAAAAGGAGATCACCTGCCGGGGGTTGTTGTCCGATAGTCAGAGCACCAGCGACGATTCGATGATGCGGTGAAGATAGAGAAGAATAGGGATATAAGAATGCTAGGGAGTTTGCCAAATATAAATACAAAAGAAAAAAAAAGGGGAAGAAATTTAATCGCTCCCACCGTTCTGGGGATTGATGGAACGGATGAGGCGGCGAACGCGGGTGTTGCGCAGGTTTAGGCCTAGCCCTTTTTTTTATTTATATCTTCATATTACGTTGTGAACCTCAACATGTACTCATGGTTTATTACTTTTGTGAGGCATTAACAATTCTAAAAGGCCAACATATATTGTAGATTTGGATTTGTTGGATGCCATTGAGAATTTTAAATAATATCATCAGAATATTTATCATTTTGTATGCATGGCTTTAAAATTCCCATTTGCCAGTACTTCTTTTGTGATGCGTCATTGAGCAACATATTATAAATTGTGTATGAAGACCAATATTTATAAAATCTTTCAAATGGATTTTGTATTGATTTGATTTATGACCATTCAATTATTAAAAAATAATTACCATCGGCAGCTGAAAACGTTTCAGAAATTATTCAACATCAATTATAAAATTGTCACCGTGGGGGTATTATTGGCATTTGAAAGCGTTGGTAACTCTATTTCTTGGGAGCTTCTATTTACACTGCAAATATTACTCTCTCCACTCCCAAATTTTTTTTTAAAAAAATAATTTTTTAAACTATCCTTAAAATCCTCACTCTTTCCTTCCCTGTTCGCTCCGATGCCTCCATTCCCTCTAGCGCCCGCCCTCCCCCATTCACTTCGACAGCCCCCTCCCTCCTCTAGAGCATCGACCCCCTTCCCCAGCTTTTTCTTGCCCGGTGCACGGAAGGGAGGGATCGGAGCGACTGGACCGAGAAAGAGAGTCGATGCCCGGAGGGAGAGGAAGCTAGAGGAGCTATCGAAGCAAACGGATGGAGAGGGAGGGAGAGGAAAGCTAGAGGGAACGAAGGCGAGGGTTTTAAGGATAGTTTAAAAAATTAATTTTTTTTAAAAATATTTAAGAGTGTAGGGAGTAATTTTTACTGTGTAAATAGAAGCTCCCCTATTTCTTATAACTACTAAACTATCTAGAAGTCTTTTATTAGCATTTTAAATTTCTATTGAACTTTTGTCACCGACATCAAAATGTCGGTAATTCCATTCCTCAATGCGATGGTAGGGTCTAAAAAAGGACACTTTGAACTGCTATTAAAAAGCTTTTAAGGATTTTTTTTTGTGCTGCCATCGGCACTCGTGGTGTTAAGAAAATACAAGGAAATAAAAAAAAAAATTGCTGCTAAACGGATATTTTTTTAAAAAAAATTGCTGCTAAAATAATCTCATTTAGCAGCATTCATACAAAGCGTCAGTGATTAACGAGTCTATTCTCCATCAACTTCAAGTCTTGTGGATCAATTTAGACGGTAACATGATGGAATTTGTTCAAATTAGTCAACTAGTCCAAACCTTTCAAAGTATACCATGAAGGCACTTAAATAATGACAAATCCAAGCAACTTCTATTTAGAAAGAAAAAGTAACCATGGATATAGTATAATTCTTGCTGGATGCTTATTATAATGTAGCATGATAAAACATGAAGCTTAAAACCATAACCAACAAGCAAGACTCAATAAGGCTACATTATTTGGAAAATTCCATAACCCAAGCACCGAAAAAACCATACAAAACTTCAAATCAGAAAAGCCAGCTTCCCTTGCTAAAGACTCGTACTCTTTTTCGGTCCTCTCTTTTCCTCCAGGATTATGGGCCAACATGATGAGGTCAAGATGGAAGACAACTTGCGCTACTGGGAGAATAGATTCCACAACTATCACCTTAATTTCCAGCTTTTGATAGAGCTTTCCAACAATTCTTCAATAACTTTAAGCAGCAATCATCATTCCAACCATGAAGAATCCACTACAAGAATCAAAGTTCATATCATTAGTCGCTATTGAAGCTAATTGCACATTATGGTTATATTTCATATTCATTACTTGTTTTCTTTGTTTATATTGTTAGCCTTATTGTTTTTATATTAATAAAACCATGTTAACTATTTAATATGCATTTCTAGATTTGTACATTTTAGTTAAATTTCTAATGTAGTGCTCTTGGTGTTCCATCTTATCCACATTTTATCCAGGGCTAGGAGTTCCATCTTTCATGCTAGCAGCTTACTAGATGTTCAACCAACCATTTATTAATTTATTCTTCTTTCTTTTCTGCCTCTGAAGCTATATGTTTGCCCATGAGCAAGTGCAAATATTATATTTAAAATATTAATTTTTTTAAAAAATAATTTTTATACTAAAGATATTTAAAATTAAAACAAGCCAGTAGGTCTAATATTAAAAAAAACTTAAAAATTAAAAGAATAGCCCTACAAATCTAGACTGTGCTGATCCAGTTAACTAATGGTAGCCAGGCGGCACGACTCGACAGCCCATATAATTTAATACGTTGATGTCCAGTTCTCTCATGCATAAAATTTAATACATTGATGTGGAGTTCTCCCACCAAAAAAACATTGAAGTCGGTCAGTCCAATAGGACCGGCTAGATCTGGCTAGTAAACATTGGAGAGACTCAAAGAGTTTTGGCCTGCGCTTCTTCAACTAATATTTTAAAAAAAGAACAAAAATGAAAGGATGTGATGGAAGGAATGGAAAAAACATTCAAAAATCAAATTTTATAGGACTTTCTTAATAAAGAAAAAAATTCAGCCCAAAAACAACCCAAGGGACCTTCCATCTAAACAAACTTAATCCAAACATAATTTCACCATGCTCTTTGGTATCTCCTTACTTCTAGAAAGGTTTAAATCCATTTTATCTGCTAATTTTAGCCTTCTTTAATTCTACATTGATGTTTGGCCTTTCGAATAAGGCAAAAGGCTCCACTTGCAAATTCAAAAAGTTGGGTTCAATGTTTGTAGCCGAATCAATGATGCCTGAAAACTATTTGAGAGAATGCCAATATAAAATTTGGATGTAATTGTCTCAATATAATTCCCACCATGGCCATTTAAATAGTTGAATGTAGTCTCAATGTACTCTTAGTACATTTAACCCTCACTACTCTCTATATCAAAATCCTACTGGTTCCATTATCAAAGAACTTCTACTTCATTATTTCTTAAAAAAAAAAACAATGATGAACTAAGAATAATTGAAAGGTTCCCAAGTCCTCATCACCCACTATTCATATGTCACCGTGGGATCAATGTTTAGATATATAGTGTCTTTATAGTTTCTTCATTTTCTCCTAGTTCAATCTCAATCTCTAGCTATTTTAAAATGCATTGATGGAGACTAGACCTTAAGTTTACCCATACAGTGAAAGGAGATTTATAAATCATTTAGGGCTTAAGCTTTTTTATCCTTTTATCTCCTTCCTGCTCTCCTCTTCATCATGCTCTTCTTCTATTACTATTTTATGAAGCACAGCACATGCAAGAAATAATCCTTTAGAGAGCCTCCCAGTAAAATAAGCCTCTTCTAAATAGTTAAGAATAAGATCAAATACTAAAATGAGCAACGAAGCTAATGCTAACAAGCCCAACCAACATTATCACCATGCCTTACAGTGTCATCGCTAACAACCCCAAGAATATCAAACATCTTCAAAACCAACTTCTACACCTAACAGGTGACCATTATGTTGCCATCTTCTCGAAATTGCTTGAAGGTGGCACTAACATATGCAGCAATATGGGACGAGTTTTAGTGGCAGGTATAGGCTGCTGACAATGTAATGTCACTCGACGATTTTGACACCTACTTTGATGGATCCATTGTTGCATCAACAATAACAATCATGTTTGTAAAAAAGAACATGTGCTGCCAGCGAAACAATGGAATTTGAACATAATGCTACCAGCGAAATGATGAAGTCGATAGCCACCCCTTCCTCTCTTTCTCTTCATCATGTTCCTCCAATCAGTTGAACCATATCCCATTATCTATCTAGAGTAGTTTGAGCGAGATGACGAAGTTGACAGCCACCCATTGCTCTCCTCTTTCATCCTCTCGTCTTATTACTCTAGTCAATTGAACTAGGTCTCATCATCTACTTTGGTTTTTGGTTTGACTTGAGAAGATTTTATTTTTCAAATAACAGAAAAAAAATAACATTTTGAATTGGTGTATAACAAAAGCTATCAGACATGAAAGAAAGCTTACTTAAATGGGTTAAGTAATACTTTTCAAACCATGAATAGGCTAAGTGAAATCAAACTATTCATCAAGTAGATAAAGTGCATTATTCCTTATATTAATATTAACTATATATTGCATATATGATATTATTAATAATTATAATTATTAATATAATAAAAACATAAAGTTTATTGTTAAAAATGTTTGGTTACACTATTTTGACTTTTATTTTTTAAAATAGCTTTTTAGGAGGGAACCTAAGATAACTTTTAAGAAATGTAACAATAAATATTATTAATATATAATTATAAATATTTTTTATTTTTATTTTTTGATCTCTAAAAATGGTAGGTGAAAAAAATATTTTCTATTCATTGTTTTATTATAAATAATATCTTTGAAAATAATAACAAAAAATAATAGAATTATATGATATTATAATATTATAAAATATAATATTATAATAACATAATATAATAGTTTATATTATATTATAAACAATATATTATATATTAATAATTATAATAATTAATAATATCATAGATACAATATAATTGATATTAGTATAGTAAATATAAATAAAATAATAATATTATATTATGTTATTATAACATTACAACCTTATAATATGTAATATATTATAATATTACAATCTTATAACTTTTATTATATTATATATTATATATATATTATGTATCATATAAATTACATTTTATATATAGTAAATAAAAACAATAATATAATAGCTATGATATCGTGGTAATATATAAGTAATAGTATATTATTAATATTAGAATATAATATAATGTGTTAATATTATACTATAATAAATAATAATATCATTATAAATATAATATAAACAATATATAATTATCTTAAAATATCATATATGAAATATATAATTAATGTTGATGTAATAGATATAAATAATAATATCATATTAATTATTCATTAATGAAATATCATTAAAATTATATTATTAGTATTATTATAATATGTTAATATTATATCATCAAATTAAATAATATATAATATTACATATTATAATTATCAATATTATTTAATTATAATAATTTAATATTCTTAAAAATCAAGTATAGCCTAAACTTTTAATCATAGAAAAGCTGGAAAGGATGCATAATATTTTTAAGATTGGTGGCACAATCTCTTGTGACTAAGTTTGTTGGCCATTTATTTGGACCATAACAACGTCATAAGGGAGCATGGCACAACCAACTGCAGGACAAACATATCGATAAAGAAAGATTGGATCCAATCTTTACGAGCCTTTCTGCCTTGAGATATATCGAATTAACATTATACTCAATATAAAAGTAGTGCACATTACTCAATATAAAAGTGGTGCTGAGAAGCCTTTTATCATCCAATACACTACAAGAGAGAAAAAATATTGCGACGTCCAAATGCATCGCTAATGCGTCGCTAAACATGCTATTGCGATGCAATTGTGATGCAATGACGGCGTCGCTCAGATGATCATCGTAGTCTCAATTTGTCGCAATTGCATCGCTTCATAGCGACTCTCTACGATGCATCATAAATGCGTCGCTAATTTTAAAACTAATTTTTAATATTTAATAATAATATTTTAGATATAGTAGTGACACAATTTGAGTCACTAATGCATCGCTAATTAAATTTTTTTTAAATATTGTAACGCTAGGTCATTGCATTGCAATATTTAATAATAATATTTTAGATATATTGCGATGCAATGTGAGTCGCTAATGCGCCGCTAATTAAATTTTTTTTTTAAATATTGTGACGTTGAGTCATTGTATCGCAATATTTAATAATAATATATTTTAGATATATTAGCGATACAATTTCAGTCGCTAATGCGTCGCTAATTAATTTTTTAAAAATATTGCGACTTCAGGTCATTGCGTTGTAATATTTTAATAATATTTTGAAAATATTAGCGATGCAATTTCAGTCACTAATGCATCGCTAATTATTTTTTTAAAAAAAATAAAATATTAAAAATTAAAACGGTTAATACAATTTCATTACATTTAAATATTGATCGAAACATTCTTCACTCATATTGATCCAAATAATAACAATTTAATTTTCAAAAATAATTAATATATTAAAATTTTGAAGTTTTCATGTACAAAATATAAAAAGTAAAAAAAAATATATCAAGAATCCGCGCGATCATGTGAAGGCTGAAAACCCTGCGACATGTGGCTAACCATATCCTGCAACTAACGCATCTGATCTCGTACGTCTGCAAGATCATTCTGATGGCCTCGCATACGCTGCTCGAACTCGTGCTCGACCTCCTGCTGAACCTCCTGACGAACGTCCTGCCGAACCTCCTCTGTAATAGATCTCTGAATGTCGTCTAAACGCTCAGTAGGAATATCAACAGAATATCGTGAGCTGGAGGCCTAATGGGGAAAATATGCAGAAGCTCTAGTGCCCAGACCATAGACCATGCGGTCTCATGGCTAGGCACCAACAGCCTCCAAAAACACACACCGACTCTCCTCTGCTGAGAGTTCGATGGGCGTCTCCCCATCAGTGGAGTCGACCTGCGATGCCTGGGAGCGAAGCTCCTCGACTCGTGTCTTTGAATTATAAAATCAACAATAAATGAATCAATAAATTTCTCTAAATAAAATTTTAGAAATTAAACAGATACTACATAAAACTAATTTCTTACCGCAACCTCCCGTGATCGCATATCGACCCAGGAACCGTCCCTCCTAGTGTGTGTCGCCCTAAATAGACAAAACTCACCAGGATCTTCGCCCTCCTGCTCAGACTATAACAATAAAAAAATTGATATTAATGCAAATATTTGTAAATAACTAAATTAGTAATTAAATTATTTATGTTTTCTTACCATACGGCGTCTGTGCTCCTGAATCGAAATGGAGCCCGAAGTGTGGCGGGAGAGACCCATGCCAGGACTGCCCCTCTCGGATTGGCGTTCGTGCTGGCTGATGTAGACCTCCTGCGCCAGCCATCGGACTGCCAGGCTTGCTGCCACTCATGCCAAATACCCTCTAGCACATGCGCAGGATGCTAACCTGATGACCTCCAATGATGAAGCATGTCGGAGTATCGGCATCCCATAAGAGCCTCCCATGCTGCCCTAATGGCATCATGGCTGGCAGGGTCCCACGTAAACTTTTTCTGCATTAAAATAAATAGTTAGTTTCAAAATTTATTAAGATTAAGAAATTTTATATCAGTGATAAATTGTATTTAATAAGTTTACCTAAAACTCAAAAAATAAAACTCCCTCGTGGCTGCAGATACGTGGCGCCAATCGTAGCCACTGGGATCTGCACGCCTCTGAAATACGGAGCTGATGTGGCTGGATACATGATGCTGCTCAATAAATCTGTTAAAAAATGCATGTTTATAAGTAATTGACTTAAAAATATAAAATATATTTTTAATTAGTATATACTTATAGCCCATGAGCATCCAATCGAAGTACGGTGCGGCCGATGGTGGAAGAACTCTCGGAGGTATGTGCCGATCGGCTGGATGGTAATACCAATGTAGGATCGAAGGCTGTGCGATGTATGGAGATCCAAACTCTCATCTCCAAAGCTCATGTGATCTGATGTAGTAGGGCTACGTCCCTGCTCACTCCGTATGTCGTCGGTAGATCTACCTCTGCCCGTCATACTGAAAATACTAAAGATTCATGCAATTAAATTATGATTAATGATTGACTATGTAAAAATTTAACACTTATAAAATAAAGTTGAATTTAAAAAACCTCTATGTTTAATCGATGTCATTTGTTTCGTGAAATGTTGGTTCAACATCGATGCCGTATCGGACTGCGATTCAGTTTCATTATCATCGGAAGGAAACCGAACATTTGCATCCACAATTTCTTGGACATCACCATTTGGATCTCTAAGTCATGTTTCAGGAGCTCTTGTGTCATCCTCAATTGCATGCATTTCCATCATCCTCTTGAAATGTAGGGCACTCGGCTGATTGACTTGATGAACTTTCCTCTAATACGATTGTTGAACATGAGACGATTTTAGAAACAGCCCACCAATCTCGCTTGTCGTTGCGCAAACTTGGATATCCGCAGTAAAACACTTGCTGAGCTTGGGATGCAAGGATGAATGGTCATATTTCTGCAATCTTCGTCGATGGTTCACTTCAACCAAATTGTAGTCGTTATGAACCCTTTTGCCCACAGGAACTGTCGGATCGAACCAATCACAACGAAACAATACGGTTCATTTCATAGGCCAACCGGGATATTCAACTTCAACCACCTCTACTAACTTTCCATAATAATCCTGCATATTTGCTCCAACACTTTCTCCTTTAACACACACGCCCCAGTTCTGCGTGCCTCTTGAAGCGCTAATCGTTCAATCTAAAATTTGTACCCATTAACAAAATAGCCAGTAGAGGTTGTTACGGTCTTCAATGGCCATTGCGATAGACATTTAATGAAAATATTGTCGGTTGTGGACCATGGACCGTTTACCTATAAATTAATAAGCTATTCACAACCAATTCGAAAAATAAAAGCCATTATTGAAATTGATTGAGTGATACTACTCACAAATTCATAAAACCAGTAAGCGAACTCGTTTCTAACTTCTGCCCAATTGCAACTTGACTGATGTCGGGATTCATCTGTCTTTGTCTATCACAATGCATCCTTATGGGATGATAAGGATTAAAACTTATGTTAGCAATTAAATATTGTAGTATATTATAATTTAAATTAGAAGTTCCAATTAAGCATTGAAGTATACACTTACTCAATATATGGATCGACTTCTCTACATTCATTAGGATGTAATAATGTGCTGCATTATACTCCATATCGCTAAGATTTCTTAACTTCTGCCCCCCAAATGAACGGCCGATACCTTTAAAAATTGATATTCTACCGTCATTAGGTTCTCCTTCATCCACACATACGTCATCGTTACGACCAAGATTTCGGCTCCTCGTGTGGACGTGACCCTCAAAGTAATGCGAGGCAAAAGCTGAAACTTTCTTTGACCAAGTGTGCATTGCATATAGAACCTTCAACCCTTGCCTTATTACGCACATTATTTTTTAACTTCTTAAGGTACCTATATGTAAGTTGAGACAAAAATTAACAATTTTCTCGCAATGAAATAATATTTGAAATGTCAACATGTCTTAATGATGTATATATTTACCTCTCGAAAGGATACATCCAGCGATACTGCACGGGACCAGCTATGCTCGCTTCGTATGGAAAGTGAACCGGTAAATGCTCCATTGAGTCAAAACAACTGGGAGGAAATATTCGCTCCAGCTTGCATAAAATAATTAGAATTTACTCCTCAAGCCTTGCTATGGATGCAGAAGTAATGACTGCGGTAGATAACTCCTTGAAGAACAAGCTGAGCTCCGTCAATGCCTTCCAGACATGTTGCGGAAGCAACTCACGAAAAGCTATAGGCAATAACCGTTGCATGAAAACATGGCAGTCGTGACTCTTCATGCCGAACAACTTGAGCTTATGCATGTCCACACACCTACCGATATTTGAGGCATAACCATCTGGAAATTTTAACCCTCTAAGCCAGTTACATAAAACATCTCGTGAATTTCTGTCAAGAGTGTAACAGCTTTAGGATAGGTCCCATCGGCACTCCTCCTCAAATCACCTCTTCTGCAATACTGATTAAGTTCTTCTCTTGACTTTGCAGTGTCTTTGTTTTCCTGGGATGTTTAGCACCATGTTAAATATGTTATCAAATAAATTTTTCTCGATATGCATAACATCCAAGTTGTGCGGATGAGATTTGTGCTCCAATACGGCAAATCCCAAAATATACTCCTCTTCTTCAGTTATCTTCTTTACATATACGGCCATTTATTCTATCTGCATCTCCAAGCATACCTCAATCCCAAATGCTCTATAGTATCAAATATATCCATGCCGACCTAACGGTTCGGCAAATTTTGTGACTGCTTTGTTCTTCCAAAAGGCGGTCAAGTTACGCCTGTAAGGATGATTTGGAGGCAAGAACTTCCTATGATAAGATTAAAACTTATGTTAGCAATTAAATATTGTGGTATATTGTAATTTAAATTAGAAGTTCCAATTAAGCATTGAAGTATACACTTACTCAATATATGGATCGACTTCTCTACAGTTCATTAGGATGTAATAATGTGCTGCATTATACTCCATATCGCTAAGATTTCTTAACTTCTTCCCCCCAAATGAACGGCCGATACTTTAAAAATTGATATTCTACCGTCATTAGGTTCTCCTTCATCCACACATACGTCATCGTTACGACCAAGATTTGGCTCCTCGTGTGGACGTGACCCTCAAAGTAATGCGAGGCAAAAGCTGAAACTTTCTTCGACCAAGTGTGCATTGCATATAGAACCTTCAACCCTTGCCTTATTACGCACATTATTTTTTAACTTCTTAAGGTACCTATATGTCAAGTTGAGACCAAAAATTAACCAATTTTCTCGCAATGAAATAATATTTGAAATGTCAACATGTCTTAATGATGTATATATTTACCTCTCGAAAGGATACATCCAGCGATACTGCACGGGACCAGCTATGCTCGCTTCGTATGGCAAGTGAACCGGTAAATGCTCCATTGAGTCAAAAAAACTGGGAGGAAATATTCGCTCCAGCTTGCATAAAATAATTGGAATTTCCTCCTCAAGCCTTGCATGGATGCAGAAGTAATGACTGCGGTAGATAACTCCTTGAAGAACAAGCTGAGCTCCGTCAATGCCTTCCAGACATGTTGGAAGCAACTCACGAAAAGCTATAGGCAATAACCGTTGCATGAAAACATGGCAGTCGTGACTCTTCATGCCGAACAACTTGAGCTTATGCATGTCCACACACCTACCGATATTTGAGGCATAACCATCTGAAATTTTAACCCTCTAAGCCAGTTACATAAAACTTCTCGTGAATTTCTGTCAAGAGTGTAACAGGCTTTAGGATAGGTCCCGTCGGCACTCCTCCTCAAATCACCTCTTCTGCAATACTGATTAAGTTCTTCTCTTGACTTTGCAGTGTCTTTGGTTTTTCCGGGATGTTTAGCACCGTGTTAAATATGTTATCAAAGAAATTTTTCTCGATATGCATAACATCCAAGTGTGCCGGATGAGATTTGTGCTCCAATAAGGCAAATCCCAAAATATACTCCGCTTCTTCCAGTTATGTTCTTTACATATACGGCCATTTATTCTATCTGCATCGGGTTCCCAAGCATACCTCAACCCCAAATGCTCTATAGTATCAAATATATCCGTGCCGGACCTAACCGGTTCGGCAAATTTTGTGACTGCTTTGTTCTTCCGGAAGGCGATCAAGTTACGCCTGTAAGGATGATTTGGGGCAAGAACTTCCTATGATTATCAAACCATGACTGCTTACCACTCTTCTGCAATGTAAATGCATCCGAATCATACATGCAATGAGGGCATGCCAGACGTCCAGCAGTGCTCCAACCAGACAACATTGCATATGCCGGGAAGTCACTTATTGTCCACATCAAAGCAGCTCTCATGATGAAATTCTGTTTCATAGAAATGTCGTAGGCTACGACTCCTGTTTCCCACAACATTTTCAATTCGGCCACCAACGGTTGCAGGAAGACATCAATCTTTTCCTTTGGATTTGATGGTCCTGGAACCAAAACTGTCAAAAACATTGCAGTATCTTTCATGCACTTCCATGGAGGAAGGTTATATACAGTCAGTATCACAGGCCAACATGAATACTGTTGCCCCGCTTGACCAAATGGTTGGAAGCCATCGGTACAAAGACCTAATCTCACATTCCTTATATCTTCAGCGAAATCAGGATGATTTTCATTGAAATGCTTCCAAGCTTTTGAATCTGATGGATGCCGCATTTCATCCTCTTTAGATTCATGTTCGGCATGCCATCTCATATCAGCAGCTGTAGCCTCAGATCTGTATAATCTCTGCAGGCGTGGAGTAAGAGGAAAGTAATGCATCCTCTTGTAAGGCACACTTTTCCTCCTACTTGTACTAGCTCCCCTTCGCCATTTTTGTACCTCGATTGCCCACAAATCTTACACCATCTCAGCTCTGAGTCTTCACCCCAAATATCATACAATTGTTCAAGCAACAATCGATCTTATTAACTGGGAGCCCAAGCCCACGCAACAACTTCTTCGTTGAGTAAAAACTGTCTGCTACAACATTATCATTTGGCAAAATTTCCTTGATTAACCCAGCTACATAATTGATTAATAATATGGAAATCCGAAGACAATCGAACTTATGCTTGTTATTCATAAATTCTTGTCAATTATACATATATAGGAATAGTGTTCTATATATATAGTCACTGACTTCTTAAGATTATTATGTCGAATATAAATGTTTGTGAAGACTAAAATATAAATAATTGAAACTACTAATTTGTTGCTGAAAATTAAATAAAACTACAACAAGACTTTCATTCTAGCATTACATAATTTAATGCATCATTCAATTTGAAGTAGAATGTAAATAATAAAGACATAACAATTGTAAATAACTACAAATGCACAAATATTATTGCATAAACAACTATAAAGAAATGAAAAGCTACGACTGCTATTTTAAATTAGCTAATCTAAAGAGTTATGGTTAATGAGCTAAATTAGTTGACCTAAATATCTAAGCTAATTCAGCTTGACCTATCTAAAGAGTTTTGATTGATGATCTAAAGAGCTAAGGTTGATGGTCTAAAATCAGCTTACTTGAAAAGTTAAAACTGATAAGCTAAATTAATTGACCTAAATAGCTACGATTTATGAGCTAAATTAGTTGATTTAAAGAGTCATGATTGATGAGCTAAATCAGTCTATCCAAAGAGCTACGACTAATGACATAAATTAATTAATTTATTAGAGTGATCATTCTCCATATATATATATATATATAGTATACTATTATATGACCATTTGAATTAGTCCTATCAAAGCATGTATCACTTAGTATCACTATTGTGTGACATAAATTAACAGGGTGGGGAAACCCCCTCCCTTTAATTTTTTTTTTCGTGGCCTAGCCACCGTGGCCAGAGAAGAAGAAAGGGGGGTATGGTGGGGAAAACCCCCCTGTTAATTTTTTTTGTGGCCTGACCACCATGGCCAGGCCACAGTCGGCCACAGTAGCGGCAGCTGCCGGAGACCATGGCCGGAGAAGATGAAGGGGGGGTGGGGAAACCCCCCTGTTATACTTTTTTTTTTTGGCTTGGCCACCGTGGCCAGGCCACGGCCATGGCCGTGGCCGAAGAAGACCAAGGGGGGTGGGGAAACCCCCCGTTATACTTTTTTTTGGTGGTGGCCAGGCCACGGCAATGGCCGTGGCCGAGAATACGAAGGGGGGGGGGGAAAAACCCCCCCTAGCTATTTTTTTTTTTGGTGGCCTGGCCACCGTGGCCAGGCCATGGCCGACCACGGCAGCGGCCGTGGCCGAAGAAGACGGCCACGACAGCGGCTGTGGCCGGAGAAGACGGCAACGGCCGCGGCCGTGGCCGAGAAGACCAAGGGGGTTGGGGAAAACCCCCCTAGCTGTTAAAAAAAAATTTTTTTGGCCTGGCCACTGTGGGCCAAGCCACGGCAGCGGCCGGCCACGGCAGCGGTCGTGGGAACCTAGTTTTTTTTAAAAAAAATGAGGAGGAGGGGGGGCTTACCTTGGTCGAGAGGGGACGCCGCCAGAGTGGGGGGAGCTGCCGCCGGGGAGAGGACGGGGGGAGCCGAAGGAGCGGACGGCGGCGGTTAGGGTAAGAACAGGAAGAAGAGAAGCGGGGGGGGGGCGGCTCGATAGAGCTTATATAGTAGTGATTAGCGATGCAAATTTGCGTTGCTAATCACTCGCTATTTTTTTTTTTAAATTTATTATGGATTAGCGACGCAACAACGCATCACTAATCTATCGCTAATTTGGCCTTTTTATTATTTTATACAAAACTTAGCGATGCAACTAATTGCATCGCTAATGAGTCGCTAATTTGGCGCCAATGTCCGGCGGAAAAATTATTTTTATTTTCTAGGAAATTGCATCACTAATGCGTCGTAATATTTTTTTAATAATTATAACCGATAAAAATTATATTTTTTGAAAATAATTGCGACGCATATATTACGTCGCAATATTTTTTAAAAATTTTATTACATTTATTTTTCTAAAAAACATTGCGACGCAATATATGCATTGCATTATTAAAAATTATTTTCTCTGAGAAAACTATTTTTATTTTCTAGAAAATTGCATCGCTAATGTGTCACAATATTTTTTTAATAATTATAACTGATAAAAATTATATTTTCTGAAAATAATTGCGACATATATTGCGTCGCAATTTTTTTTTAAATTTTTTTATTACATTTATTTTTCTAAAAAACATTGCAACGCAATATATGCGTTGCAATATTAAAAATTATTTTCTCTTAAAAATTATTTTCTAGAAAATTGCATCGTTAATGCGTCGCAATAGTTTTTTATTAGTTTAACTGATAAAAATTATATTTTTGAAAATAATTACGATGCATATATTGCGTCGCAATGCTTTCTTTTTAAATTTTTATATTACATTTATTTTTCTAAAAAATGTTGCGATGCAATATATGCGTCACAATATTAAAAATTATTTTCTCTGATAAAATTATTTTTATTTTCTGGGAAAATGCATCACTAATGCGTCACAATATTTTAAATAATTATATTTGATAAAAATTATTTTTAAAAATAATTGCCACGCATATATTGCGTCGCAATGTTTTATATTTAAATTTTTTTATTACTTTTTTTTCAATTTAATATTGTGATGCAATATTTGCATCGCAATATTAAAACTTGTTTTCTCTGGAAAATTATTTTTATTTTCTAGGAAAATGCATCGCTAATGCGTCGCAATATTTTTTAAATAATTATAACTAATAAAAATTATATTTTTTGAAAATAATTGGGATGCAAATATTGCATAGCAAATATTTTATTTTGAAATTTTTTACAACATTTTTTTTTCTAAAATCATTGCAACGCAATATATGCGACGCGCGGTCATGCATATCTTGCTTCATCGCCACGACGAACTCGACCACCTTGGCGAACTTGATCGCAAGATTGTATCTAATGACCGACGAGCGTCGCACGCCTGCACTGAACTTCGCCATTGATCTCTGTGATGTTTAGGGAGCGAAGGTCGACGAGGGAGTGGACGGTGGTGCGGCGATCGGTTGCCCATAGGAAAGGAGGAACGACGGTATTGGATTTGTCGGCGCGGCAGGGACCTTGGGAGCGGTTGCTACGGGCGCGAAGCTTGTGGACTGGCGGCACTAACGGCGGTGGGGGCGGCATCGGCGGAGGGGCCAGAGGTGAAGCGGGGGAGAATAAGAGGTGGCTAATGGGCAGGGGGAGGAGATGAGAGGTTTTGCGGTTGTGGTGGCAGTGGCGGCGGGTGGGGGAGGGGACGGAAGGGAAGGGAACCTGGTGTTTGGAAGTGTAATGCTGCGGCAATTGAGAGGAGAGAGGTAGAGGGCGAGAGGATCGTCGTCTTGGTTCTCGCTATGCTTCCTCTCTCGGTTTGTTTCGTCCATGATGGCTCTTCAAGAGAATGAACACAAACAAGACACAACTGGAAATAACGAAGAGTAATTAGCGTTAAGGTTAGGGTTCAAGAGGCTTGGAGGAGGAGGAGGATGATGATTAGCGTTATTGAAAGAGGGAGTAACAATAGAGAAAATAGAAAGATTTGTGTTCTTGAAAGAGAAGGA
The DNA here is from genome assembly GCA_900491605.1 of Calamus simplicifolius. Taxonomy (NCBI): domain Eukaryota; kingdom Viridiplantae; phylum Streptophyta; class Magnoliopsida; order Arecales; family Arecaceae; genus Calamus; species Calamus simplicifolius. The sequence continues at coordinate 367,094 of UESW01001555.1, read as the reverse complement.
AATAAGAGGAAAGATCTCGGACCATCGCGATGGATCCGATCGGCGACGATCCGATGGTTGTGATCGATCGAAGCCATGATCGATCCCGGTCGGCGATGGCCATTGCGATCGATCCGATTGGCGACGATCCGACGGTTGCGATCGATCGAAGCCATGATCGATCCCGATCGGCGACGATCGATCTCGGATCGTCGCGATCGATCCGATCGACGATGATTCGACGGTTGCGATCGATCGAAGCCATGATCGATCCCGGTCAGCGACGACCGATCTTGGACCATCACGATCAATCCGATCACGATGATTCGACAGTTGTGATCGATCGAAGCCTACCGTCGCGATCAATCCGATCGGCGACGATCCGACGGTTGCGATCGATGAAGCCATGATCGATCCCGGTTGGGGACGACCGATCTCGACCGTCGTGATTGATCCGATCGGCGATGATCCGATGGTTACGATCAATCGAAGCCATGATCGATCCCGATTGGGGATGACCGATCTTGGACCGTCGCGATCGATCCGATCGGCGATGATCCGACAGTTGCGATCGATCGAAGCCATGATCGATCTCGGTCGGTGACGACCGATCTTGGACCATCGCGATCGATCCAATCGGTGACGATCCAACGGTTGCGATCGATCCGACGGTTTGGATCATTTCTTTGTTCTTTTTGGCCCCTGTTTATCTGTTTGGATCGAAGTCTTTCTTTAGATGCTAGTCATTTAACTTTCGTTCTTCTTGTATCTTATCTCGCTCCAGTTCTCATATGATTAGAGTTTAACACACACACACATGTGCGTCGCAATATTTTTATTTCATAATTCTTTTTAATATTTTTATAAAATTTATTTTTTAAAAAAAACATTGCAATGCAATACTTGCATTGCTAAATAAAAAATTATTTTTATTAATTTACTATTTTATTGCATCACTATTTAACATAATTAATTTTTTAAAAAACATTGCGACGCATAGGATTGCGTCACAATTTTTTTATTTATAATTATATTTTATAAAAATTAATTTTATTTAAAATAATTGCGATGCAACTAGTGCATCGCTAAATTAAAAATAATTTCTCTAATTTTTTGGTTTATTGCATCGCTAATGCGTCACTATTTAACATAATTAATTTTTTTTAAAACATTGAGATGCATAGGGTTGCATCGCAATTTTTTTATTTCATAATTATATTTTATAAAAATTAATTTTATTTAAAATAATTGTGATGCAGTTAGTGCGTCGCTAAATTAAAAATAAATTTTCTAATTTTTGGTTTATTGCGTCGCTAATGCGTCGCTATTTAACATATTTAATTTTTTTAAAAACATTGCGACACACTGAGTTGCATCGCAATATTTTTTTCATATTTATATTTTATAAAAATTAATTTTATTTAAATTATTTGTGATGCAATTGGTGCGTCGCTAAATTAAAAATATTTTTTCTAATTTTTTGGTTTATGTGTCGCTAATGCGTTGCTATTTAACATAATTAATTTTTAAAAATATTGCGACGCACTGAGTTCATCGCAATATTTTTTTCCATATTTATTTTATAAAAAATTAATTTAAAATACTGCGATGCATTATTTGCATCGCTAAATAAAAAAATTAATTTTTTTTTATTTTCTTTTTTATTGAGTCGCTAATGCATCGCTAATTGCGTCGCAATGTTTTGTTGTCACGGAGGCATCGCAAAGTGGTCGCAATTTAGCAACGCATCATTGCGTCGCTAAATTTGCATCGCTATTTCAGTATTTTCTTATAATGATATGAGTTTAAAAACTATAGAAAGTTGAAATATTTTGAAACATGTAAAATATAAACAACCAACAATCCCCATATGTTCGGCACGAAGAAAAATCATGCATAGCAATAATACATCTTAAATTTAAACATAACTTAGATAAATAAGTTTAGAATCATAAAATTATGTTGGAGCTAAACTTATTTAACCAAATTTTTTTAGTATGACAAACCAAGCTTATTATTTACATAACATTGTTAACCAAAAAAAATTCAATGAGTTCACATGATTATGGTTATGTGCCTTTTAGATGTTCATAACACTTACTCATGCTTATATCTTGGTTTTTAAGGAGTGGCCATACCCTCATGCTCATATAGAAGACACCCATTATGGGTGCACTAACACCCTACCCTAAGCTATGGAGCTGTTTTCCAAACTGGTGTCAAACGACACCGGTTTTACAACAACGCGCACGTGGTAGGCAAACATTTTGCAAAAAAAATGTTAAAGTAAAAAATGCCATTTCAAATGACGTTTTTCATTTCATCATGGCAGTCAAAAAGTGCCACTTAAAATGACACTTCCATTTCTCATTTTCATTCCACTTCCACGCAAAGATTTTTTTCACATGAAGAAATGGTGCTTCTTAAAAGGCATTTTTTGATTTCCATGGTGAAATAAAAATATATTTAAAATAGCATTTTTCACTTTAACCCTCTTTTTACAAAATCTTTTCCTCCCAAGCCATTGTTGTAAAATGGGTGTCAAACGACACTAGTTTAAAAAATAGCTCACTGCTACAGTAAGCATGGCATGTCAGGATGCTGCCATGATAAATATTAGTCTGATTGTAATGTAAAGGGTGTTGGAACTATTAAAACATATTTTATTTTTCATAAATACTCTTCCAAAAATTTCTAAAAAATTAATCTAAAAATTTAAATATGTAAAGAAATTAAAATAAAAAGAAGATAAGAATCAAGCCTGGACCGAAATGTGTTAGACACTGCCCTAAGGATCAGTTTTTGCTCTTTCGTGAAGATTGTTTCAAACTATCCCTAAGGTACAACGATCCGGCTGATCCGAACCTCCTACTATGAGCACAATCATGTGGAGGTGCAACCCCATGACTCCTTCAGATGCCCAAAAGAAAAGATTAATAAATAAAATAATAAAAAATTAAATTTAAAAGAAATGAGTTGAGAGAGCTCTATTTCTTCAGACTCCAATGCAGCCCTTTCTCTTTCTCTCCTTTCTCTCTCGGCTGCCTCCATCTTGCCAAGAGGTGATCAGGTGTGAAGGCCGATAGCCAATGATGCTCTATACTGGTAATAGATGCTGCCCTTTTCCCTTCACAGACAGACTGACGCGGAATGGCATCAAAATGATGGAGTGAGAGGCAAAGAACATGAGACATTCTGGGAGAGATTGAGCAAGAGAGTGAGTGAGAAAGAGAGTTTTTTTTTTTCTTTTAACACCATGAACGAGCATTCGCGAATGCTCACCACGCGAACATTCATGCAACACTCGCGAGAGCGTTGCGCCACTCACTCGAGCGAATGCTTGCGTGAGTCCAGTGAACGTCGCTAGCATTCCGCTCATGGTGTTCCATTTTTTTAACTTTTTACTAACAATCCTTCACAAAGTTTTAAAATAAAAAAAAAATAAAATCAACATAACAAAGATTTTAGGGCATCTTATACTGCACAATAAGTGAGGTGTCCTATGAACTTGAACCCCACTTAGTGTTAATTGTATACATCTGAAGGAACCATGGTAGATTAAATCTTAAACTAGGTCCTTGACTCAGACTTCTACTAATCACACACAGTATGGATCAATTGGGTTTAAGTGGTCAGTACATATTAAAGGCCTTGCGCTTAGTACCTTAATTTTTCATGAGAATTCCTTAAGGTTAGCCCAAACCTTTAGTCACGGCCTAATATGATGATTCTCATATAGGTGAATCCTCCAAGGGTATTTGTGACTAATACCCTGTAGATAACCTACATCGGATCCATTAAGAATATAACTCAATCTTACACAAATTTACTGTCACTTTATAAGAGCACTCATGATAGGGATGGATGAGAATTTTTTTAAAAAATTATGCTCTAACACGATCACTCAATCAGTTTTGTTTCTACTACATTGAACCTCTTTCATGGTTTCTTCAACCACAGAGGTTGGGTATCCACTGTTGGTGACCAAATAATGGGCTTAAGCTCCATCCTTCTCAATGAATCTAGGATTCCACTCCTAAATAATTTCTTGGTTGATTGATTCACCAAATTTTTCTTAGACTTGACAAATTCCAAGGAGATAACATTATTTTTTAGACTAAGACCTCAAATAAAAGAATTAAATAAAGATATTTTGAATAGTAATGTGCTTGCTTCTAAAATGGACCATCATAGCCATAAAGAATAAGCCTTATTCTTTATATTAAAGAATGATAATTACATAAAATGCAAATAAATTATCATCATCCATGTAATATTCAAAAGCATCATGTAGTAAAATATGCAAATATAGCTGTAAGTACTAACAAATCAAACTAATGAAATGCTGCTAGTTTACTTTCTGTCATAACTAGCACAACATCATGTAAATGTCCAAGAACATCATTGCTTAGCTATGTGAAATTGTAGTCCAAGGATCACTTGTAGCATAAAATATGATAAGCAAGCATCGTTCCATGTTCTTTTCCTACATACTGGTTTTTCAGGCTTAACAGCATGGTGTTGTTATATATTCCTTATAATTTATGGTGTCCATAAATATGACCTGAAGCAAGTAATATCAGTTCACATGCTACAATACAAAGATATACCACAAGTAGAAAGAGCATATAGCAGTCTGACTACAACTTCCAGTAAATATTATACTTGTCACTGAAGTACCTAAACAATGTTGCTTTATTGCTAGATTGCGGATTAAAATTGCTAATATAGCAAATCAAGCTTATCTTAGTCACATTTAATGGCATTAAACATGCATAATTGATTGAAACATGCACAATTGATTGCTAAGCATCAGAGAGCTAAATTTAAAATATGAAATCCAATCTTTTTAGAAAGTATCAAAGTAAAAAGGGTGATAGTAAAGTCAATTGAAGGCCCAAATATTTAACATGGTAGACATCTATAATGATATGTTCGTATATGAAAAAATAAGTTAATCTTTTCTTATGCTCATTTAAATTACCCATAATAATATCTTTCTTAATGGGCCAGCCTAACTAAATATTGGCCAATAATTAATGCATCGCACTCCTTGATTTTCTGTATGTTGAACTAAACCAAAAAATCACATGAAATTGACAAAGCAATATAATAACTCATGAGGGAGGATAATTAAGCTATAACTAACAGCTAAAAACTAGCAATAATACCATTTGAAGGTTTCGTAGGATTTTTGCAAATAACAAGAAGGGAGTATGATAATTATAATCAAATGCAAATAAATATTATATGTAAGTTAATCATATGCATAATAATCTTTTTAAAGTAAGATAGTATAAAATATGATTTCTTCAATAATTTCTAACTAGAAAATTGAGTTCACAATACAAACTATACTACTATTTGACTCCAACATAACAAAATAAAGTTTCAAATGCTGGTCTGTGCTAGGCCAGATTGTTTTTGCTCACTGTTTTAAAATGCAATGCATAAGGCTACATGTACCGATGAATGTGTATGTAGTCCCTTGACCTCACTATTGGGTAATGGGCCAAAAGGCCTTGAATACCCTAATGGGCCTTGAAAGCCCATTACTTCCTTATGTGTGTGAATAAGAAATTGAGAGGACATTTAGTCCCACATCGAAAAATTTAAGAAAAGAAGGTTCACTTATATGGAAACCTCTTTCTTTACGCTTAAGTTTCTTAGGCTCACCATAAGTTGAGAGCTTGAGGATGATACATAGCATCACCCCCACGCACGCGCGTGTGAGAAGGGCGCAATGGGTACTTTGTAGGCATTTTGCACTTCGCAGGATCCGACTCGTCGCGAGGAGCTTTAAATTTTTTTCTTGATCATTAGGATCCGATGATGGAGACTGATTGGATTAAGATAAGAGGCTAAGATCAATTGATCGCTGATCATCGGATCAGGATTAGACTGATCATTGATCGATCGATGAAGGGTCAAGATCGAACACTGAGATATGGTGATCAATCATGATCGCGATCATGGCAGTGTCGATCCAACGGCACACATGATCAGCTGATCGATCAACTATCGACCGCTAGTGAACCGTTAGTGATAGGCGCCCATCCACGATAAGGCATCGCTCCGATCAAGCCGTTATGATAAGTCAACATTCCAATCTTGAAACAGCATATAAAAACCATGCAACCACCTATTTGATAATGTGATCATCAGATCATGATGGTGAAACAGCATATCGGGACGTGGATTAGCTTATCTGATCGGCTGATCATCAGATCACGGGGTGAATCGGTATATCAAAGGCTTCCTTTGATCAAATCGATTAACCAATTTAGATCGGATTAAATCCGAATGGATGTATCCAAAAGGCACCTAAAACCTATAAATAGGACCTTAGACCCTTGCATTTCATTAATTCCAAATTGAATCCAAATACAATCCAATTCTTTCCTCTCTTAGGCATTTGCATACTCTCCTTAGGGAAGTACAGCTATAATGCATTAAAAAGAGAGATGCATTCTTGGTTCAATATTTTTAGTAAATTGTAGTGCTGCTTTTATCAAAAGAAGACTGTTGTATCCTGAGAGACAATCATCATACAGACCGTAAGCATCGTTATGGGACAAAATTATCTTAAGGATATAGAATGTAACTCTAGACTCAGTCTTATCAATTAGATAGCCACAATTTGCACCAACAATCTTAAGACAATTTATTGCTATCACGGAAGTGCTGCTGTAAATGGCTACAATGACTACATCCATTCAAACTGAGAAACCAGAGAAGTTCTCCAGCACTGACTTCAAGAGGTGACAACAGAAGATGCTGTTCTACTTACAACCTGAATCTGGTCAGAGTACTGAATGAAGATCCACCAGTCTTGAAGGAAGGAGAGACCAACAAGTAAGTGATTGCTGCGGTGGAAGCATGGAAGCATTCAGACTTTCTTTGCAAGAACTATATCCTCAATGGTCTGGATAATACCCTGTACAATGTGTACAACAGTATTGCTACTACCAAGAAATTATGGGCATCCCTGGATAAAAAGTATAAGACAGAGGATGCTGGACATAAGAAGTTTATAGTTGGAAGGTTTTTAGAGTACAAAATGGTTGACCACAAAACAATTATGGAGCAAGTCCAAGAGCTCCAGATCAT
>UESW01001555.1:334315-353808 GCA_900491605.1 Calamus simplicifolius | reverse complement strand
AATCATGATCGCGATCATGGCAGTGTCGATCCAACGGCACACATGATCAGCTGATCGATCAACTATCGACCGCTAGTGAACCGTTAGTGATAGGCGCCCATCCACGATAAGGCATCGCTCCGATCAAGCCGTTATGATAAGTCAACATTCCAATCTTGAAACAGCATATAAAAACCATGCAACCACCTATTTGATAATGTGATCATCAGATCATGATGGTGAAACAGCATATCGGGACGTGGATTAGCTTATCTGATCGGCTGATCATCAGATCACGGGGTGAATCGGTATATCAAAGGCTTCCTTTGATCAAATCCGATTAACCAATTTAGATCGGATTAAATCCGAATGGATGTATCCAAAAGGCACCTAAAACCTATAAATAGGACCTTAGACCCTTGCATTTCATTAATTCCAAATTGAATCCAAATACAATCCAATTCTTTCCTCTCTTAGGCATTTGCATACTCTCCTTAGGGAAGTACAGCTATAATGCATTAAAAAGAGAGATGCATTCTTGGTTCAATATTTTTAGTAAATTGTAGTGCTGCTTTTATCAAAAGAAGACTGTTGTATCCTGAGAGACAATCATCATACAGACCGTAAGCATCGTTATGGAACAAAATTATCTTAAGGATATAGAATGTAACTCTAGACTCAGTCTTATCAATTAGATAGCCACAATTTGCACCAACAATCTTAAGACAATTTATTGCTATCACGGAAGTGCTGCTGTAAATGGCTACAATGACTACATCCATTCAAACTGAGAAACCAGAGAAGTTCTCCAGCACTGACTTCAAGAGGTGACAACAGAAGATGCTGTTCTACTTCACAACCTGAATCTGGTCAGAGTACTGAATGAAGATCCACAGTCTTGAAGGAAGGAGAGACCAACAAGTAAGTGATTGCTGCGGTGGAAGCATGGAAGCATTCAGACTTTCTTTGCAAGAACTATATCCTCAATGGTCTGGATAATACCCTGTACAATGTGTACAACAGTATTGCTACTACCAAGAAATTATGGGCATCCCTGGATAAAAAGTATAAGACAGAGGATGCTGGACATAAGAAGTTTATAGTTGGAAGGTTTTTAGAGTACAAAATGGTTGACCACAAAACAATTATGGAGCAAGTCCAAGAGCTCCAGATCATCTTGCATGAGATACATGCAGAGAAAATATCTCTCAGTGAGTCATTAGGTAGCTGCCATCATAGAGAAGCTACCACCATTATGGAAAGACTTCAAGAACTACCTAAAGCATAAGCGAAAGGAGATGGACTTAAAATCTAATTGTTCACCTGAAGATCGAGGAAGACAATAAAAGCCAAGACAAGAAGACAGGAGGACAACCTGCTGAGCCTAAGGCTAACTTCGTAGAAGGAAAGAAAAAATGCAAGTTTCCAGACGAAGGCTTTAAACAGAAGAAGGTCAATCCAAAGAAATATAAGTTCAAGGGAAAGTGCTTTGTCTGTGAAAAGCAAGGACACAAATCCAAGGACTATCGTTTCAAGGAGAAAGAAAAGAAAGAGGTCAATATTACTGAAACCCTATTCGAAGAAGTATCCGAGATGATGCTGACAGCTGTTGTGTTTGAAGCAAACATGGTTGACAAAGCTAATGAGTGGTATATCGATACTGGAGCTACCAGACATGTCTGCTCTGATAAAAGTATGTTCTCATCATATACTCCTATCAATGGTAAAAATCTGCTCATGGGTAACTCCGCTACATCCAAGATAGGACTTGGCCACATTATTTTGAAGATGACATCTGGCAAGGAGCTTCTACTAAATGATGTGCTACATGTCCCTGACATCTGAAGAATCTTATATCAGGCTCCTTCCTAAGCAAATATGGATTTAGGATGGTATTTAAGTCTGACAAATTTATACTCACTAAGGGAGGGATTTATTAGAAGGGATTACTTTAATAATGGATTATTCAAGGTAAATGTAATGAATGTACACATAAACCTTGAAATGAATAAAGCTTCTTCTTCTGCTTATATGGTTGACTCTTCTTGTTTATTGTTGGGATATGTGCCCATAAACAAATGACATTTATTATTTTGCTGAATAATTTGAAATTTTTTAATATTATACTTGCATGCATGTTTTGATGCTTTATAAATATCAAAAATCTGGATTATTTAAATGTAACTTTAAATATTGTATATAAGTGTTATATACAGAGGATAATATTTAAAGTAAAATAATCTAAATTTATCCATAATTATAAATTAAAGTTGCAATCGGGATCTTTAATTTAAAATTACTAGCGCGGTTCATTACATTCTGAATAAAACGATCTTATCCAGATTGTTGATAATGAGATTATCAGAATGAAAGCGCTTTATATAATTTGATTATATAGGACTGGAACACGATTAATTATGAATCTCTAATAAATTCGTTGTTAAAATAGAGCATTCAAAATTAATCAATGATGGTCATATATGTATCAATCTTAATTCTGAATAATTACTAGACTCCTATTTATTGTATTATATTTTTTGACATGCCGAGTAATGACACAGAAACATAGTGTCAAATTCTTGGTATATTAGAAATATAATAACAAAGTAGCCAGAAATATTAATATACAAGATGAAATCCATTCCTTCGTAAAGAAATCAAATGGACAGTTTGATTCAGGACTTGAATAATAAGAGCGCTTAATTTATGATTGGATCATAAATATATTATTCATTATAGAATCAATAGTACTTATGGATAAAGATATAATTAAAAAGGTTAACAAAAATGCCTAGTTTTAATCATGAACCGTTTATGGAGGATTGATTTATATGTAGTGAATATATCAATGGACAATTCAAATCCTTTTGAATATAGTTAATTTTATAATTTTAAGAGTGAAGTTCCAAATTTTTAGTGAAGTAATTTGGAATTGATAATTTTGATATTTTACTTAAGATGTTAATTGAATGTCAAAATTATTGGAGCTTAAAATTATAATGTCCATAGTTCCTCTGTACGGTTCATTAAATTATGTGAACTTTATGATATGTTGGGTTAAGTTAATTAATTTGAAATTAAGAATTCTAAATTAATTTTTATAAAAATTATTTGAATTAATTTCTATTTTAAATAATAATTATTTAAAAATAAATTTAAAATTACTTTAAATTTAAGAATATACGGTGTGCTAGGGAACATATCATAGGCATATTCCACAAGAAGAGTCTACTTAAAAATTTTGTTGTTGAAAAAATATATGGGATATGGGAGAGCTTTTCTCTCTCCCATTTCATTCCACAATAAATATATCGAAACAAACCAACAATTGATTGTTGGATAGATATACGTTAAAGTAATTCCAAGAGTTAAAAGTTATCTTTAAATTTAATTAATTGATTAATTAATTAAAAAGGTTGATAGTTATTATTCTCTTAGAATATAAGAGAAAGACAATGATCAACCACATAGAGTTCTTTTCTTCAACTTCACTTTATCTCATGAGTTGAGAATACAAAGTGAATAAAAACTCAGTTGTGTGATCTCAACCCAAAAAAAAAGAATGCCCACTCGTTCGCGTTCATCATAATTTGGAGAACGTTTGGAAAGATTCGTGGTGATCAAAAGGATTTGGCGATTCCAAGGTAGTGTTGGTGGAGAACGTTTGGAAAGATCCATGGTAATCAAAAGGATTTGGTGATTCTAAGGTAGTTTAGCGGATTAAATTAATATGGGTATATATCGCTAACTCAATTTTTTAAGATATGTGATTTGATTCTTATCTTGCTTCCACTAAGATATGTGATTTGATCCTTATCTCGTTTCTGCAAACATCTCAAAATCGTTCTGAGATATCCAGCAATTGGTATCAGAGCAGGTTATACCCCTATTAATTTAATAATAAATTATATGATAATCTTTATATGATTGGATAGGCACTCCTGCATAATGGCTTATGCTTTTAATATTTTCATGATGATGAATGTATGTGCGAATGGTTTGGCGTTAATATTTTTTGATTCCATGGAATAAGTTAATTTTCTTTTGATTAGATCAATTGAATATATGATTCCTTTTATATTGATGAAGAAGGGTTCTTATGGTTTTGAGAAAAGTTCTTAATTAGAATGTTTTTTTATATTATTAAAGAGTCCTATTTTATTGAGAAATTTTTCAAAGACTGTCAGATAGAATTTTTTTTTCAAAAAGGTTTTGAGTGAGGAGTCGAACCTCAGGAATGTCTCCCTCAAAAGACATTAAAGACATTAAGAGTCATGTATGAGAAGTTTTTTTTTCTCGTTTCACTTCTTATTGAATGTCTTTGTTATTTTGATAATAATTACATTTACTCTATTAGAAGTTTTTCCGTTTTGGTTTTTATAGAATGTTTTTTTATATCAACATTTCCATGCATATTATATGCCATATTAGATAGAAAAGTGCCTACCTATTTATTATATGTCATGCATCTATGTGCATTATTATTTTTATTATTTACTAAAAAGGTTTTAGTAAATTATATTTAATGTGCTTTGTAATAAATTTAATGAGATTAAATTTGTAAATTAATTTAGCAATTGAATTTGCAAAATTAATGTGCCAAATGTGATGTTTTAAATTTAAGTGTTATATTTAAGTTATCACATTAAGCTTATTTTATAATTTTAAAGTGTTTAAAATTATAAAATCTTAGTAATTTAAATTGTTTAAATTAACTAAGGGTTTATGAAACAAAAGTTGTTTTATAAATAAAATACACTTTTGCAAAATAATGAGTGGGAGGGGTAATATGACAATAAAAACCCTTTGTCTCCATCGTTAGTACAACACCGTGAGTTATTAGTAGCACTTCGAGACGCTTTGATTTCGTCCCTACGGAGGGTGTCTACTAATGGCAATAACAAGGTTGTCTTCCATGAGATTTTAAGATGTATTTTAGAATTGACCTACCCTACGGCGGTAATTTCTAAGTTAAGTCTCAAAAAGTCTGATACGATGGGTCGCACTCATGAAGAAATAATTAAATGAGTTAATGAGAAATATGAGATATTTCGGGAGATACTTATTAATTGAGAAATCTCATTTTAATTAGTAACTATTTGACCTACCCTATGGTGGCACTTAGTTGTGGAGATTAAAATTCCTTAGGCCTTTCAAATAAACATGTTTTTGTGTATTTTAACATGTGCATCATATTTACTTTGCCTTAAATTTGTAATGATATTTATGTAATTATTTATTAAAATTTTCTTTATTTTTCAGCAAATATGTCAAACCCGATTTTCTCACTTCTCGCCTCTCAAGTTTTAACTGGTAAAAATTATGTTAAGTGGAAAAGCAACATGAATATCCTCCTCATTAATGAAAACTAGCACTATGTCCTTAAGGAGGATTGTCCTCAAGTGCCTCCAACCAATGCCTCCAAGGTTGTTACTAAAGAGTACAACCATTGGGTTGTTGCAAACAACAAAGCCCGCTGCTACTTGTTAACAGCAATAAATGAGGTGCTTAGAACTAATCACGAGGACTTTGAAACTGCAAGAGAGATTATGGAATCTCTGCAGCAGATATTTGGATGCCCATCTGATCAGGCTCGCTATGAAGCTGTAAAAAGCCATATGAATGGCAAAATGAAGAATGGTTCTTCTGTTCGTGAGCACATCCTCAAAACGGTCAGTCATTCCAATGAGGTTGAGATCAATGGAGCTAAAATTGATGAAAAGACTCAGGTTGGCATGATCTTGGAGACACTATATCCCGCTTTTCTCCAATTCAGGACTAATTACATTATGAATCATAAAAAGTGTAATATGACTGAACTCCTAAATGAGCTGCAAATATATGAGACTCTTATAGATGATAAGGGTGGTAAGGAAAATTGCTGAAGCCAACGCAGCTGAGGAAAAGCCTTCTTCTTCAAAGAAAAAGAAGAAGAATAATGTGGGAAAGAAAAAGGATAACAAGAAGAAGGTCCAGAAGAAGAAAGGAAAGCTGCTCAGCCTAAACCTAAAGGAAAGTGTTTCCACTGTCATCAAGATGGCCATTGGAAAAGGAACTATAAAAAGTACCTTAATGAGCTGAAACAAAAAAGAAACAAGATAAATTAGATTTACTAGTCATGGAAACATGCTTAGTTGAGAATGATTTCTCAAGCTGGATTATTGATTCAGGAGCATCTAACCATGTTTGTGTTTCTTTGCAGATGCTTGAGTATGCCTGAGATCTTCAAGTGGGAGATTTCACGATGAGAGTAGGTAGTGGGGAAAAGGTGTCAGCGACAGCAGTAGGGATAGTTCGACTATCATTTGCTAATAATAAATATTTGCTTTTGCACAATGTTTATTATATTTGAATTTAAAATGGAATTTGATTTCGGTGCAAAGTTGCATGAACAATTTATTTTTGTTTCTTTTAGTATTGACTCTGTTTCAATTTATAGGAATGGAATAAATATTTGTTCTGGGTATGTTGAAAATGGTCTATATTTTGTTAAACCAAATTCCAACAACTTGCTTCAAATCGAAATGTTTAAAGTCGTTGAACCAACTCCTAAAAGAAGAAAAGTTGCGAATAATGACAATGACACATATTTATGGCATTTGAGGCTTGGTCATATTAATGTAGACAGAATAGAAAGACTAGTGAAGGATGGTCCTTTAAGAGAGCTAAGAGTTGGTACTCTACCACTCTGTGAATCCTGTTTAGAAGAAAAATGACCAAAAGACCTTTTTCAGTAAAAGGTGAAAAGCAAAAGCACCTTTAGAGATCATACATACTGATGTATGTGAGCCTTTGAATGTCAAAGCTAAAGGGGGCTATGAATATTTCATCACATTCATTGATGATTATTCTAGATATGGATATGCATATCTGATGCAAGGAAAATCCGAGGCCTTTGAAAAGTTCAAAGAATTCCATGCTGAAGTAGAAAAATAACTCAGTAAATCAATCAAAGCTCTTTGATCTGATCAAGGAGGAGAGTACTTGGATTATGAATTTAAGGACCACTTGATTGAGAATGGAATATTATCACAGCTCACACACCTGCGACACCACAGCAAAATGGTGTAGCTGAAAGAAGGAATCGCACTTTGCTTGATATGATAAGATCAATGTTAAGCTATTCTTCTTTGCCTACTTCATTTTGGGGATATGCATTACAAACAGTTGTATACATTCTAAACTTTGTTCCATCTAAGTCAATCCCTAAGACTCCCTTAGAATTATGGAATGGTCGCAAACCTAGTTTGAGACACATCCGCATATGGGGATGTCCAGCCTATGTGCTGAAGGGAAAGACTGGAAAATTGGAACCTCGTTCAGAAGTATGCATGTTTGTTGGATACCCTAAGGGAACGAGAGGAGGTCTATTTTATAGTACTCAAGATAACAAAGTATTTGTGTCGACAAATGCTACTTTTCTCGAGTACAATTATATGACAAATTCAAACCTAGAAGTAAAGTAGTTCTGAAAGAGTTGCTAGCTGATGAGATCAGCTCCACACCAACAAAAGTTGTTGAATGATAAAAAGTTGAGACCACTACTCAAGATCAAATACCACCACCACCACCATGTAGTGGGAGGGAAATAAGATTACCCATCCGCTATGGTTAGGATGGAGAAGCACAAGTTGCAGTCACGATGGCAGTGATGATGATCCATTGACATACAAGATGGCAATGGAGGATGTTGATCAAGCCATGAAACTCGAAATGGAATCAATGTATTCTAATTCAGTCTGGAAGCTTGTAAATCTACCAGAAGGCATAAAGCCTATTGGATGCAAATGGATCTATAAGAGAAAAGAGGAGCCGATGGAAAAGTAGAGACTTTCAAAGCTAGGTTGGTGGCAAAGGGTTTTACCCAAAAGGAAGGAGTAGATTATGAAGATACTTTTTCGCAGTAGCCATGCTAAAATCCATTCGGATTCTCTTGTCCATTGCTGCTCATTATGATTATGAGATATGGCAAATAGATGTCAAGACGCATTTTTGAACGGCCATCTTGAAGTGACTATTCATATGGTCCAACCATAGGGTTTTACGGTTAAAGGCCAAGAGCAGAAAGTCTGCAAATTGCAAAGGTCCATTTATGGGCTTAAGCAAGCTTCTAACTCTTGGAACATCAGATTTAATGAAGCCATAAAATCTTATGGTTTCGAACAAAATTTAGGTGAACCTTGTGTCTATAAGCAAAAGGAAGGAAATAAAGTGGTCTTCTTAGTTCTTTATGTGGATGACATTTTACTCATTGGGAATAATGTAGGATCTCTGTCCAAAATAAAGAACTGGCTAGCCAGCCAATTCCAAATGAAGGATTTGGGAGAAGCAAGCTACATTCTTGCATCCAAATTATACGGGATCGTAAGAATAGGCTTTTGGCTTTATCTCAGGCATCGTATATTGACAAGGTGCTTGTCAGATTTGTGATGCAAAACTCTAAGAAAGGTAATTTACCTACTCGACATGGAGTTCATCTTTCTAAAGAGGAGGAAGATATGAGACGGATTCCCTATGCTTCGGTAGTTGGTAGTTTGATGTATGCAATGTTGTGTACAAGACCCGACATATGCTTTGCAGTGGAGTGGTTAGCCGATACCAGTCAAACCAGGATTGGATCACTGGGTTGTGTCAAGCATATTCTCAAATATCTGAGAAGAACGAGAAACTATATGCTGGTATATTCGTAGGGATTTGATTCCTGTTGGATATACAGATTCTGATTTTCAATCAGATAAAGACTCTCGGAAGTCTACCTCTGGAGCGGTGTTCACTTTGGGAGAAGGAGCCATTATATGGAGAAGCGTCAAGCAAACTTGCATTGCTGACTCAACCATGGAGGCTGAATATGTAGCAGCTTGTGAAGCAGCTAAGGAGGTAGTCTGGCTTCGAGAATTCTTGAAAGATCTAGAAGTTGTTCCAGATATGCATGAACTAGTTAGACTCTACTATGATAACAGTTAAGCTGTAGCCAATGCCAAGGAACCCAGAAACCACCGTAAAGGAAAGCATATAGAGAGAAAATTTTACTTGTGAGAGAGATTGTCAGTAGAGGAGACGTTTCAGTTGAGAAGATCGCATTTCAATATAGCTGATCCGTTTACTAAGACATTACCGGCTCAGGGTTTTGAGCTACATCTTGAAGGGATGAGACTTAGAGACATGTCTCATTCGCTTTAGGGCAAGTGGAAGATTGTTGGGATATGTGCCCATAAACAAATGATATTTATTATTTTGCTAATAATTTGAGAAATTTTTCAATATTATACTTGCATGCATGTTTGATGCTTTATAAATATCAAAAATCCCTGGATTATTTATATGTGACTTTAAATATTGTATATAAGTGTTATATACAGAGGATAATATTTAAAGTAAAATAATCTAAATTTGTCCATAATTATAAATTAAAGTTGCAATCGAGATCTTTAATTTAAAATTACTAGCGGTTATTACATTCTGAATGAAACGATCTTATTCGGATTGTTGATAATGAGATTATCGGAATGAAAGTGCTTTATATAATTTGATTATATAGGACTGGAACACGATTAATTATGAATCTCTAATAAATTCTGTTGTTAAAATAGAGCATTCAAAATTAATCAATGATGGTCATATATGATATCTTAATTCTGAGTAATTAATAGACTCCTATTTATTGTATTATATTTTTTGACAGGAAACATAGTATCAAATTCTTGGTATATTGAAATATAATAACATAAGTGGCCAGGAATATTAATATACAAGTAAAGAAGTCAGATGGACATTCGGACTTGAATAATAAGAGCGCTCAATTTATATTGGATCATAAATATATTATTCATTATAGAATCAATGGTACTTATGGATAAAGATATAATTAAAGAGGTTAACGGAAAATGCCTAGCTTTAATCATGAACCGTTTATGGAGGATTGATTTATAGTAGTGACTATATTAATGGACAATTCAAATCCTTTTGAATATAATTAATTTTATAATTTTAAGAGTGCAGTTCCAAATTTTTAGTGGAGTAATTTGGAATTAATAATTTTGATATTTTAATTAAGGTGTTAATTGAATGTCAAAATTATTGGAGCTTAAAATTATAATATCCATAGTTCCTCTGGATGACTCCATTAAATTATGTGAACTTTATGATATGTTGGGTTGAGTTATTAATTTGGAATTGAGAATTCTAAATTAATTTTCATACAGAAATTAATTGGATTAATTTCTATTTTAAATAATATGATTATTTAAAAATAAATTTAAAATTGCTTTAAATATAAGCATATAGGCATATTCCACAAGAAGAGTATGTGGAAAATTTTTGTTATTGGAAAAATATATGGGATCATGGGAGAGCTTTCCTCTCTCCGTTTCATCCAAAAATAAATATCAAAACAAACCAACAATTGGTTGTTGGATAGATATACGTTAAAGTAATTCCAAGAGTTGAGGTTATCTTTAAATTTTAATTAATTAATTAATTAATTAAAAAGGTTGGTAGTTATTATTCTCTTAGAATATAAGATTCATGAGAGAAAAATAATAGAGGAAGACAATGATCAACCACAGAGAGTTCTCTCCTTTAACTTCACTTTATCTCATGAGTTAAGAATACAAAGTGAATAAAAACTCAGTTGTGTGATCTCAACCCAAAAAAAAGGAACGCCCACTCGTTTGCGTTCATCATAATTTGGAGAACATTTGGAAAGATCGTGGTGATCAAAAGGATTTGGTGATTCCAAGGTAGTGTTGGCGGAGAACGTTTGGAAAGATCCGTGGTGATCAAAAGGATTTGGTGATTCCAAGGTAGTGTTGGCAGAGAATGAAAGGTTAATTTCTTAATCTCCTTATTGTTCTTATTATTAAATTAATATAGGTATAGATCACTAACTCAATTTTTTAAGATATGTGATTTGATCCTTATCTTGCTTCCGCTAAGAGATGTGATTTGATCCTTATCTCGCTTCCGCAAACACCACAAAATAGTTTTGAGATATCCAGCATTTATGGCATAATAGATTAGGACATGTGAATTTTAATTCATTACAAAAATTAATGAAATTAGAATTATTACCTAATCATGAAATCGATCCACATTACAAGTGTGAAGTATGTGTTGAAGCTAAGTTAGCAAAACACCATTTCCTTCAATAGAAAGAAATACTGAACCTCTTGACTTAATTCACAATGATCTATGTGATTTAAAGTCAGTTCAAACTCGAGAAGGTAAAAAATATTTTATAACATTTATTGATGATTCAACTAGATACTGCTATGTGTATCTACTAAAGTCTAAAGATGAGGCTTTAGAAATGTTTAAATGTTATAAGAATGAAGTTGAAAATCAACTTGGTAAAAAGATTAAGGCTATAAGGAGTGATAGAGGTGGAAAATATGATGCACCTTTTGACGAATTCTGTTCATCAAACAATGGATCCTTATTCGCCTCAATCTAATGGAATTGCATAACGCAAAAATCGCACATCAAAAGAAATGATGAATGCTATGTTAATAAATTTTGGTACACCACAGAATTTATGGGGAGAAGCAATTCTCTCAAAAATTATATTCTTAACAAGATATCTCTTAAGAAGAAGGATGTTACTCCTTATGAGTTATGGAAAGTGTTGACCCACTTATTGATTTTGATGATTAACAAAAGCCATGAGTATATTCCCTATGATACTAATGAAATTGATAAGTGTTTCAAAAATTTATAAAGGTTAAATATTCAAAATTTGTATAAAAATGGGCTTGAATCAGTTTTTAATGGTATATGCCAAAGTTCAGAGTTTAGAGCCGACACCCAGAGTCATTAGAGCCACTCTAGAGTGTATCAAACTGTTTGGCACTTTCGACACGGTTTAGAGTCGACACCCAGAAAATTAGAGCCGACTTTAACCTGAGATACAGTGAACTATTTTTCTGCTTCAGAATTTAGAGTCGACAGCAGAATTAGAGCCGACTCTAACCTGAGAACAAAGACTACATTTTTGAGATACTGTTAGAGTCGACCCCAAGGAAATTAGAGCCGACTCCAGCTCACGATGTGTCGACCCCACAGAATTCCAGAGCCAACTCCACGATGAAATTTTTCTTACTATTTTGGGAAACCCGACTTAGAGCCGACACCTTGAAAGTTTGGAGTCGACTCCAACCTGTCAGAGTCGATTTTAGATTTGTCAGAATCAGCTCCAACGGTCATATTTCTTTACCTACTCTTCAACGACTCTTTGCCTTTGCATGTTGAACTAATCTAAGTACTCTCAATGGCTAGTTTGCATCAAAAAACATGGATTAAGAGAGATTATAAAAAGGGGATTCCGACCGTTCAAAAACAACGAGAGAAGAAAAAAAGAAAAAGAGAGAAATTTCAAAGGGGGAAATCTGTGATTCAGAGCCTAACTGTTCAAAAGAGATAGAAGAGAAATCCAAAAGCTTTCTAAGATCAAATCCGAAGGATTTCCATCAATTTGAAGAAGAAAAGCAAGAGCCCTAGTTCTTCAACCTTCTCTTCACCAAGCTTTCTTCAAGTGCCTAAGTTCAAGCTTTGAAAGATCATTCAGAAGAGAGAGGAAAAGAAGAAAAGCTCAACATCAAATATCTTCAAATCAGGCTTTTCTATTCTAATTTTATTTATATTGTTTATCTGCTCGTTTGAGGAGCTTTTAAATTGCTATAAACAATTACTTGAGTTATTTGTTTTCTAATTCAATCAGGGGATTGAATCAGTTGAGGTAGTTAACCTCGGGCAAGCTAAGATTAGCTTTTGTTATGTTGTGTGCTGGTGAACCTGTGAAAACCGGCAGGGTTCATTGTGATCCATTGTAAAACAACAAGTTCGGGTTGTGATCTTGCAAAATAACTCTGCTGTAATCAGGGTAATTATAGTGTGTACCGAAGAGTTGCTTGGGAGTGGATGTAGGTGTAGCTAACACCGAACCACTATAAATCCTTGTGTTTATCATGCTTATCTTCTTCTCTCTCACCTTTTATATTGTGCTCAGCATTCATAAGCATCACACTCTTCTCACTTTACTTGTGCACATTCATCTTATGAATTAGTTTTAATTGTAAATTTTTAAAGAACCCAATTCACCCCCTCCTCTTGGGTTGCCATCTGGGCCAACAGAAAGGAAAGAAGCCTTCTTATAATTACTTAAGAGTGTGGGGGTGTCTAGCTAAAGTAGCTATTCGGACCTCAAAAATGAAAAATAGGACCTAAAATTGTTGATTGTATTTTTATCGGTTATGCACATAATAGTAGTGCATATCGCTTTCTTGTGTATAAATCAAATATATCTGATATACAGAAAAATACAATCATGAAATCAAGAAATGCATTATTCTTTTAAAATATATTTTCAAAAAAAAATTAATAATAAGTTCAAATAAAAAAACTTATGCAATACTGCTAGTAGTAGTCATCAGAAAAAATATCTTGAAGATGAACCCAGACGCAGTAAGAGATCAAAAGTTACAAAGTCCTTTGGTCCTGATTATGTAACTTATATGTTACAAGATGAACCTCAGACATTCAAAGAGGCAATATCTAATTCAGAAGCACCCTTTTGGAAAGAAGCTGTTAATAGTGAAATTGAGTCCATCATGCACAATCATACCTGAAGTTGGTAGACTTACCATATGGTATGAAACCTCTAGGGTGCAAGTGAATTTTTATGAAAAAGCTTGTTGCCCAGATGTAGTAACCTAAGAGGGGGATGAATTGGGTAATTAAAAAATTAATTACTAGCGCAGATATATGTTTTAACACTAATTTAAATTTAATTGGCAGCGGTGAAGTGAAGTGCACAGAACAATATCATAGAAAATCAAGCAACCACAAACACATGAGAGTTTATAGTGGTTCAGTGCCAAACTCAGCACCTACGTCCACTCCCCAAAATACCCTTTGAAATTTTACTCCAATCGTATCACAACGATTAAACTCTAGCCTTCCCGGCTTGCCCTCTTGTTTATACGCACAAGGCAGCCAAACCCCTAGCCTTACCCAGCTAGTCCTCTTGTTTCACGGCACAAGGAAGCCAACCCCTAGCCTTACCGGCTAGTCCTCTTGTTTAACGGCACAAGCCAGCCAAACCCCTAGCCTTACCTGGCTAGTCCTCTTGTTTCACGGCACAAGGAAGCCAACAAGAACCAAGGGTTAAATCTAACCCTTTTACAAAAATGTTTAGAATAGATAAGAACAATTAGCTCCTACAGTAAGCAAATATTTAAAGAAAATACTTTACAACTTTTGTAGCAAATCTTCAGCAATAAATGAAGAGCTCCGAGGTAGCTGAAGCTTTGACTGCTTGAGGGCTTTAATGGATCTGGACGACTTGAGCAATGAATGATCTTTAAGATTTATCAACTTCAATGCACACGAACTTGCTTTTCAACACTCTAAAAAATATGCAATAAAAGCTCTTTTTCTTGGATTTCTTTCTCTTCTTTTTCTTTCAGATTCGTCATTTTGTTCTTCTAATTTCAGCTATTTAAAGCATTCCAACATCAAAGATATCCGTTAGACACATTTGAAATAAATGGAAAGTAAAACGAGAAGAAAATATAACCGTTGAGATTATTTCCTTGAGCATTGAATGCACTGAATCCATTTGCGAAGGAAGATCTCTGCCATAATCCAAGAGATCAAAAATTAGTATAGCTAAAAATAAAATTAATTAAAGAAGAGAGAGAGAGTACGCCCAAAAAGCAATGAGGTAGTTGACTAGAATTTAATTCAAGTTAGCTGAAGCTTGAAGATGCTCGGCTATGAAGAGGAGTGAGAAGCCACAAGCTAGCTAAAGGAAGATCCCAGCTAGCTAAATTTGAAAGCTCCACAGCATGAGGGAAAAACATCAGATTCAATAGATAAAGTAGTTAGCTCTCCAGCTAACTATCCATAAAGAGCACACGGCTTGACATGCATCCCAAGAAAAAGTAGCTAGCTCCTTTGCTAGCTAACCAAGGAGTCATACGGCCAGGAGTCCATTCCAAGAAACACTAGTTAGCTCTCTAGCTAACTAAACCAAAAAGTAGTTAGCTCTCTAGCTAACTAAGCAAGCATCCCAATCGTTCATGAAGAGAAGAACCTTAAAAGGTAGTTAGCTCTCTAGCTAACTAGAAAAAAGGAAGCTCACGGCTTGGAGAAAGAATCTGCCAACAAGAGAGGAAGAGTTAGCTCTTTAGCTAACTAAGTTCAAATTTTCATGGCAAGAGAAATCTTCCATCCAAGAGAAAGAGAGGCAGCTAGCTCCTTAACTAGCTAAGAAACTCATCCACACGCCCAAGGAGAAGATTAGTTAGCTCTCCATCTAACTCAAATTGGCAACCGCACGGCTTGGTGTGGAACCTGCAAAAAATAGTTAGCTGACAAGGAAGACTAGTTAGCTCCCAAGTCAAAGCAGTTAACTAACAGGGTATGCCAGCTAGCTAAGAGAAGCACCCAGCTAGCTCGCCAGTTAGCCAAAAATAAGAACCGTTCGGCCATGCAAAGTATCAGGGAAAAATAGTCAACTAAAGGATGAAGCCAGCTAGCTAAGAGGGAGGATGAGTTAGCTAGTCAGCTAACTGAATCCAATAGCATTCGGCCAGCACAGAGATCATACAAAAAGTAGTTAACTAAAATAGAATTCCAGCTAGCTAAAAAGAGGCCAAGCTAGCTAACCAGCTAGCTAAAAATGAGCATGGTTTGGCTAGCATAGAACAGGGAGACATAGTTAGCTAAAATGAAATTTCAGCTAGCCAAGGAAGGGACAAGCTAGCTATCCAGCTAACTAAGGAAGGTAACCATTCGGCCAGGCCACAGTAAGATCATGTTAGTTAGCTAATAGATGCATCAGCTAGCTAGACGAAAGGATAAGCTAGCTAGCTAGCTAGCTCACATAATAATGCAAACGGCAAGGGAGAATGGATCAAATTGCTAGCTTCTAGGTAAGCAGAAAAATGAAAGGATATACTTCCATAAGGTTTTACTTGATAACGTTCATTTGTAAAACACCTGTACTTCCCTGCTTCAAGCTTAGTTTCCATAATAAATAGAATTAGTCTTTACTTAATTGTTTTGTAATCATTAAAATCAATTTAGGGTCAACAAAGCTAAAGGCTGATGGATCAATTGACAAGTATAAAGCCAGATTAGTGGCTAAGGGCTTCAAACAAAAAGAAGGTATAGACTTCTTTGATACCTATTCACCAGTAAGTAGAATAACATCTATAAGAATGTTAATCACTTTTACAGCCATTACAATCTTGAAATTCTTCAAATGGATGTTAAAACTACTTTTCTAAATGGTGAATTAGATGAAATATATATATGGTACAGTCTAAGGGATTTATTGTTCCTGGACAAGAAAAAGTGTGTAGACTTATTAAATCCTTATATGAAAAACAAGCTCCTAAACAATGACATATAAAATTTGATAATATCATGTTATCAAATGAATTCAAAATAAATGAATGTGATATATGTATATATGTCAAAACCCTGCATGAAGGGTATGTGATAATTTGCTTATATGTAGATGACATGTTAATCATTGGTAGTAATACTGAAATGATTAAACAGACAAAGAAAATGTTGATCAAACATTTTGACATGAAAAATATGGGTGTTGCAAATGTTATACTAGGAATTCGAATCATTAGAACATCTAAAGAAATAATATTATTTCAATCTTATTATATAAGAAAATATTAAATAAGTTTAAAAAGTATGATACTAGCCCAGTGAAAATACATGTAGATGTTAATCTACATTTGGCTAAGTTTACTGGAGAACCCATATCTCAGTTGGAATATTCATGTATAATTGGCAGTTTAATGTATGTCATGAATTGCACTGGTCCTGACATAGCATAGGATGTCAATAAGTTGAGCAGATTCATTAGTAATCCAGGTCCAAGTCATTGGACAGCTCTAATAAGGGTATTAAGATATCTACGATATACCTTAAGTTATAGATTACATTATCAAGATATTCATCTGTACTAGAAGGATACAACATGCAAATTGGATATCTAACACAGAAGATATAAAATCCATAAGTGGATATGAAATACCTTAGGAGGAGGTGTTGTGTCATGAAAATCTTCTAAGCAAACATGTATAGCTTGATCCACTATGGAATCTGAGTTTATTGCTTTAGAAAAGGCTGCTGAAGAAGCAGAATGGCTTCGAAACCTTTAGAAGATATTCTATGTTGGCCAAAGCCTGTGTCTGCAATATGCATACATTGTGATAGTCAATCGGCAATTTGTAGAGCACAGAATAAGATGTATAATGGTAAGTCTAGACATATACGTCGTTGACATAATATCATTAAGCAGTTACTTAAAATTGGTATAATTTCTATTGACTATATTCAGTCAAAGAAAAACCCAGCTGATCCATTAACAAAGGGGTTACCAAGAGATCAAGTAAACTGTTTATCGAGGGGAATGGGTTTAAAACCTATAACTGAAAAATTTTTATAGTGGATACCTAACCTAGCTGACTGGAGATCCCAGGATCTAGGTTCAAAAGGGACAACTAAATTATGAAGAGACTTACATAGCACTAGGGATGTCCAATCCTACTCATTCCTATGATAATTGGTGCTACCTGCTAAAGATACTAGGATAAGCATTGCTTTTAATGATTCTTATGACATAAAAACCATGTGGGGTATAGCAGAATACTCTTAATAAGAATCACCTATGTGAGTGTAACTGGGCCAATTCTATGAGAATTTTAAGGTTTAAATTCTCTATAGCACTCATGAAACTAGGAGATGTTCGGGGCCAAAATGAACACAACCATGAGAACCAAAAGAATGCTCGAAAAGAAGTTGTGTGATTGTTATTATTTTGGTTTACACAAAATGCCAAAAAGTTTAAGACATCATGTTCACTTTTTAGTAAGTAAACTCGATAACAACTCACTAAGAATGTTCAAAGCCACAAGCTACCTATCCTGATACAACTTCATCCCACTATACTCTCTTTAGTGTCTGCATATTCATTTGCATTAAAATCCTTTTATGTGAGGGATCGCCTTTGCTAACCTTTGATGATCTTTGATATAGATCAATTTTCATTCATGTCGGGGATTGTTGGATAATGGGCCAAAAGGCCTTGAATACCCTAATGGGCCTTGAAAGCCCATTACCTCCTTATGTGTGTAAATTATGTGTGTGAATGAGAAATTGAGAGAACATTTAGTCCCATATAGAAAATTTAAGAAAGAAAGGTTCACTTATATGAAAACCTCTTCCTCATCACCCCTGCGTATGCGCGTGTGCTAAGGGCACAATGGGCACTTTGTAGGTGCACTTTGCACTTCGTAGGAACCGACTCGTTGCGAGAAGCTTGAGGGGCTTTAAATTTTTCGTTGATCATTAGGATCCGACGGTGGAGACTGATCGGATTAAGATAAGGGGCTAAGATCAATTGACCGTTGATCATCGGATCAGGATCAGACTGATCATTGATCGATCGGATGAAGGGTCAAGATCGAACACTAAGATACGGTGAACAATCACGATCGTGATCTCGACAGTATCGATCCAATGGCACACATGATCGGCTGACCGATCAATTGTTGACTGCTAATGGACCATTGGTGATAGACGCCCATTCGGGATAAGGCATCGCTCCGATCAAGCCATTGTGATAAGTCAATATTCCGATCTTGAAACGGTGTATCAAAGTCATGCAACTACCTATCTGATAACGTGATCATCAGATCACGATGGTGAAACGACATATCAGGACGTGAATTGGTATATCTGATCGGCTGATCATTAGATCACGAGGTGAATCGGTGTATCAAAGGCTTCCTTTGATCAAATCTGATTAATCAATTTAAATCGGATTAAACCCGAATGGATGTATCCAAAAGCACCTAAAACCTATAAATAGGATCTTAGACCCTTGCATTTCATTAATTCTAAATTGAATCCAAATTCAATCTAATTATTTCCTCTCTTAGGCATTTGCATACTCTCCTTAGGAAAGTATAGCTATAGTGCATTAAAAAGAAATACGCATTCTTGGTTCGATATTTTTGATGAATTATAGTGCTACTTTTATCAAAAAGAAGACTATTGTATCCTTGGAGACAATCGTCATACAGATCGTAAGCACCGTTGCGGGACAAAATTGTCTTAAGAACATAGAGTGTAACTCTAGACTCAGTCTTATCAATTAGGTAGCCACAATCTATGCCAACAACTGCATACCTTATAGGCGGCTAGTCTATGAGGTTAGGCTACACATGGGTCTTAAAAGCACTTCTTTTGAGACAATAGGTTTGATTAGCACCTTCTGGACATATACGCAAGAAGATTAGCATTATGTCATTGCATATATGCAGCCCAGTTATTATTGTACTCCCACACCACAAATGCAGCCGCTCTTATGTAGGCTCATGCAAAGACAAATCCAAGATGTATACCTAGAGCATTTTGGAAGTATCTGGATGCACATCTGGGAAGTATTCATGTATTTTCCAAGAGTATCTAGATCCTATTTTAAT
>UESW01001555.1:116933-329990 GCA_900491605.1 Calamus simplicifolius | reverse complement strand
TAAATGTACATGGTATAATACTGATACTGCTGGAAGAACAAAAAAGTTGAAAAGGTTCATGGCTTTACTTGCATTCGAATAACCTCGGAGTGGTATAAGAATGACCCTTTCATTTTGGCGACCCAAGCAAAACAAGTGGTCTACCTTCCTGATTTGAAACATGGAAAAGATTGGCGGTTGTTCAACATTTCCACACCGACAATATGGGATATGCCTAAAATAACCGAAGTTGATGAAGTGGTTGAGGAAGAGGTGTTGCAGGAGGATCAGTGTCCAATATACCCCTTATGGTTGAGGATAACGAAATCAGTAGTCATGAATTGGTTCGAAATGACCTACCACCAATTATTATTGACAATGATGTTGCCAACAAACCTACAATGAAGATGACGATAATAGTTCGAATACTGATGAGTTTATTGATGATGATGAAGATGATTTCTCCGAATGAATAGTAATTATGTAATATGTTATATTTCTTTAAGTTCTTATTATCCATAATCATGCCTGATTTCTAACATATCATATATTTCTTTATTCAACAGGATGTCGAGTGGGAGCACTGTTATTCCTTCAGAATCTCACAGGTATATAAATATTACTTTTTTTTTGAATAAACAATATCCTAACTATCTTATATTCTTTGTAGGTACTGCTCCTTCGAAGAATGGTCGCAAACATAGAAATTTGAAAGTCATTGCTGCTCGAGAAGTTGCAAAGCAAGCTAAGTTGCCTCTTAGGTTTGAGTTCGGCATTCGCCAGGCGCTTGGTGACAATGCAGTCCAATTAACAATTGCTGTGGATTGTTGCTCGACAAGAAGCATCTTTTCAGTATCGCGAGTGGAGGAACATTCCTGAGCATGAAAAACAAACACTACGTGAAAAGGCAGCAGTATGTCCTTTTACTTTAAAAGTCCTAATTTCTTATAATATCGTTTGAATGTGGATGAGATCTGTAATGTACTACAACTTTTAGAAAATGACATTTTATATATCTACTTTCAGAAAAAAATCGATTTTAGTAGTAAAGAAAAAAAAAATTGTTGATTTGCTTACATAGTTAACTTTTGATTCAATTCCAGAAGGGATACTATTGCATGTAAAAGATGGGACTTTCTATGATTTAAAAGTTGTTGTTTGTGATTAGAATGGACTTTCATCATTTAGCATATGCAGTTCATTTTGTTTGTTAACATGGGAAAAAACCATTTGTTGGTAACACATTCAATTAAACTTGAGTCTCAAGTTGAGTCAATGGATGATGTACTTAGGTGTCACTTTGAGAATCCCATGCTCCATAGAAAGTTGTATTTCATATTTGATGTATCATGCATCATCTTCAAGGTCAACATGGAAATCCAACTTGTCTAACTTGACAGTCATAGAAATCGGGAAGGAATGGGCATCATCTGCATTATCAATCCAGCAGAATATGCAACATTCTTTCGCACTGTAAGCTTTTTTCTAACATCATTCCATTTGCTTCAAC
Source organism: Calamus simplicifolius (assembly GCA_900491605.1). Lineage (NCBI taxonomy): Eukaryota > Viridiplantae > Streptophyta > Magnoliopsida > Arecales > Arecaceae > Calamus > Calamus simplicifolius. Next base: position 328,501 of record UESW01001555.1, on the reverse strand, counting down.
AAAAGTGTTGTAGATTGCCTTGGAGAAGTGCATACTCATTGATGGCATCGTACATTCAACCTAGAAAACAAGAAGGAAGAAAAGAATCATAAAAGGAATGTTTCCACACTAAGGACTGTAAACACATGAAATTAAATGGGTAATCCAACATATTCATCAGGATACATGCATCAAGAAACAAAACTGGACTGAAATGAAATTGATCTGAATTGGGATGTTTTTTTGATCTGGAGATGTTACAGCAAGGTTTCATTTTCCAAGCATATAGTGTGTTGCAGCAGGGTTTCATTTTTTTCAAGCGTATAGTGCTAATGAAGAGGTGGGTTGCATTCTGAAAAGTTTTATTTAAAGTTGGTTTGTAATGTTAAAGTATGTTTGGATGTGATAAGATATACTCTTCTCATAAATTAATTTAATTTTCTTCTAGGATGATTGGGATATTGATCTGACAGATAAAAGGATAAGAGATATTATTGACAAGCAATTAAACGAGGCTTGGAAGCAACAAAAGCATAGGTTTTATACTTGGTACTTGCAAAAGGAGATGAACAAGCTCTCAGATGCAGATGCTTACGCAAAGCCTCATCCATATTGTAAACCTGAAGATTGGAAGTTCTTAGTCAAAAATTGGAGGTCAAAAGAATGGCAGGTATGATTATTTGATTACATTGTTTTATTGAGTCATGAATTTCTTATGTGTTCATTTGCTAGATTTTCATGCTTCAAAGTTATTAGTTATCTCTTTTCTTATTATAGGAAAGGCGAGAGAAGAATATTAAGAACCTCCGCAATAGAAAGACAAAGACTAAGAATGGATCAGTGACAACAGCAAACCATCATGTTCGTCGCAATAGGAATGTTGCTGTTGATAATATCAAAAGTTGGAAGGAGCTTCGTCATGACGAGAAGACGGACAAGTGGACATCCGACATATGTCGAGACCAATATGTAAGTATTTAATTCTAAATTATGATGTTTTGTCCATATTATTGTTATGGAAATGATATCTTTTTTCATTTCATATTTTTTCTCTGATAGGCCCAGATGATGACATATAGAATGACTCAGAGAACCAGCTCATTGACCTTCAAATTATGGAGAAGGTTTTGGGGCCTCGATCAGCATATGCTCCAAGATGGTCGCATATTCAAACTAGTCATCAATTAGGGGAGAGACAGTTTGTTTAATCTTCTACAATCCACAATGTCAATCAACCCTCTTATGATGAGCTTGTTCAGCAGCTTCAGCAAGCCAACGAAAAGATCGGCACCATATCCTCAGTGCTAGAGAATGTTATGGCCCGCATGACTGCGATTGAGACTTCACAGGTTACATCGTCGAGCGACCTTCCACCTTCATCTTCCACTGACATCTTGGATGAGAGAGATTGAGTTGTATCTTCCACTGACATCTTGGATGAGAGAGATTGAGTTGTCTATGCATTGTTCACTCTTTTATCTTTTTTTTAAGCTGATATCAAATACTTTACTTTGGTTTAAAACATTTCGGTTATATTTTGGATTTTGAACTTTGTTGATGTATTTATTAATGCTATTTAGTTTCATGAACTTTAATTTAGAGTCATTCATAACTAATTTGGCTTTCCACAACGAATTTAATATTAGGAACAAGTTATAATTGCAATAATTTTAAATAAATTTGCAATGAAAATAAATTTATTTAGCAATGATCACTTTTCTGCAATGAAACTAAGTTCTTTGCAGAAACTCATATTCAGTAACAATTTGACTAAAAAAAATATTCGTTGCAGCAAACATTTAGCAACGAATTTTGTTTCAGCAACCAAAATAAATTTGTTGCAGAAACTCGACTTCAGTAACGAATTATCGTATTTTTTTTGAAAGTAGTAGCAACAAATTTTCTAGATTCCGCAACGAAATGTTTTCGTTGCAAAAGGTAGACTTTCTGTAACGAATTGTATTCGTTGCTAAAAGTAGTGATTTGAGCTTTAGCAACCAACTTTCTGTAACGAATGGTAACGAATATAAATTCATTGCAAAAAGTTTTCCGCAACGATTTTAGCACTTTCAGCAATGAAAAAAATTCATTGTTGAAAGCCAAAAATCTTGTAGTGAAAAGTATCACAAAATATTTATTTTATAAATGACTAAAACTACCTTTGCATGAACTATTGTATTGTTCCTTATAGCATGAAAAACATTTTCAAATGAGCCAATGAATTTGTATTCCAAAATAATTTCCTCAAGCCCAAATGTTTTATCATGGTTCTTCAATGTTTGATCATTCATTTCTCAAATGACTAAATCTAAATTTGATAAATTATCATGTAAAAAATGGTTTCTCAAAATATTGCATGGCAATCCTGTAAATCCCACTGAATGCAGTCAATGGCATTTCTGTAAATCCCATTGGAAGCTGTAAATGACATTTCTGTAATTCTTAAAACCGTGTGGATCTTAGAGTTAGCTAACTATTTAGTGCAGAAATTTGCCCTTGGCCGAATACTCCTTGATTTCAGCTAGCTAGGCAGCTAGCTGGGTAGTTCATTGAGTTAGCTAGGTATTCCCAATAGCTAACTATTTTTCCCTGTAGGTTTCTTTGGCCGAATGGAGTTTAATTCAAGCTAGCTGGGGAGCTAGCTTCCCCTTGGGCGTTTTTCATGAAACTTTAAATGAGTTAGCTAACAAGCTAACTATTTTTCTTCTCTGTTGCTCTTGGCCGAATGAATATTGAAAGCAGTTAGCTTAATAGCTAACTCCTTTATCTTTTCTCCCTCCACGTTGCATGAAAGTTTTCATTGGAGTTAGCTAACAAGCTAACTACTTTATAAGTCTTTCATTCCTAGCCGCATGAAACTTGAATTGAGTTAGCTCTTGAGCTAACAACTTTTTTATATGGCCTCATGCACTTTTTAAATAGCTAACTAAAGAGCTAGCTAAAATTTAAACTCTCTCTGTTCATGAAAACGTGGGATGCTTGTCTATGTGGCTAGTTAGCTAAAGAGCTAACTAGTTTGTATCTTAGCTACCTTTCAAGCTAACTACTTTTTTTTATGGCAGGTTTTTTCTCCAAGCCGTGCACACTTCCAAACAAGCTAACTGAGGAGTTAACCACTTTATTCTCCTTGCCACATGAATTCTCATTGGAGTTAGCTAAATAGCTAACTCCTTGGCATTAAAGCATGAAACCTTGAATGGGGAGTTAACTATTTTTCCTGGTTTCCTTTTTCAGCCGTGTGGAATTTAAATTGAGCTAGCTCACTAGCTAGCTACTTTATCTCGAATTGAGGTTGATTTCTTGCCATGAAGCCTTGCTAGCTAGCTTGGGATGTTTAGCTAGCTTTGCTTGGCTAGCTTTAGATCTTTTCCCCTTTCTTCCATGGCCTTGGAAATTATTTCAGCCAACCACCTCTCAAATATTAAATGCTCTCTCTCTCTCTTTTTTATTATATTTCCGGTTACTAACATTTTCTTTTGGTGTTTGACAGAGATCTTTCTTTGCCAAAGGATTAAATGCAATCAATGTTTAAGGAAATAAATTCAAACGGTTATATTTCTTTCCATTTTTAATTTCCTCTATTTACCAATGTGTTTAACGGACATTATTTTTGTTTTGTTTAAATAGATGTGATCAGTGAAACTTCTAGATGATTTTTCTTAACGATTTTTGTTGATGAATCTTTGAAAATCTGAAAAGAAAAAGAGAAAGAAAAAAATCAAAAGAGAGTGTTCATTGCATATTTTTTGGAGTGTTGAAGAGCAAGTTCTTGTGCTGTGAAGTTGACAAACCTCAATCCTTGCTCAAGTCGTCCAGATCCGGTGAAGCATTCAAAAGTCTCAGCTACCTCGGAGATCTCATTCACTGCTAAAGATTTGCTTCAAATTTGTAAAGTTCTTTGAATATTTGCTCAAGTTAGGAGCTATTTGTTATCTATTCTGAAATTTCTTGTAATAGGGTTAGAGATAACCCTAGATTATTGTTTGGCTTCCTTGTGCTGTTAAACAAGAGGACTAGCCGGGAAGGCTAGGGGCTTGGCTTCCTTGTACCGTAAAATAAGAGGACTAGCTGGGAAGGCTAGGGGTTTGGCTGCCTTGTGCCGTGAAACAAGAGGACTAGCCGAGAAGGCTAGGGGTTGTAATCGTTGTGATACGATTAAGTGAAATTCCCAAAGGATTTTTGGGGAGTGGATGTAGGAGCCGAGTTTGGCACCGAACCACTATAAACCTATTGTGTTTGTGATTGCATATTCTATGTAATTTTGTTTTGTGCACTCCACTACACCACTGCAAACTAATTTTTAATTAGTGATTAAGCACATATCTGCGCTAGTAATTAATTTTAAAACCCAATTCACCCCCTCTTGGGTTGCTACATCTGGGCAACAAGTGGTATCAGAGCAGCGTGCTCTTGATTTCTATAGCTTTAAGAAGCTTGGAGCTAAAGATCATTAGCAATCCAAATGGGTTCAGTTTTGACTAAGGGACAGTCAACTAATAGACCACCTTCTATTTGATGGCACAAATTACACTTATTGGAAAGCACGTATGAAAATTTTTATTCAAGCACTTGATTATGATTTATGGAGTATCATAGTCAATGGACCTCACACACCCACTATTAAATCTGATGGTATTGATATTAAACGAAAATGGAATGGGATGTGCATGATAAGAAGATGGCTCAGTTGAATGCTAAAGCCATGAATGTATTATATTGTTCTTTAGATGCCAATGAATTTAATCGTATTTCTACATGCATATCTGCTAAGAAAATTTGGAATAGACTTGAAGTTACCCATGAGGGTACCAATCAAGTTAAAGAATCTAGAATAAATATGCTTGTACATGAATATGAATTGTTTAAAATGGAATCATATGAAAGCATTGGTGATATGTTTACAAGATTCACTAACATTATTAATGGCTGAAAAGCCTTGAAAAATCTTATACTAATGGTGATCTTGTTAGAAAAGTTTTGAGATCCTTGCCTAGGTCTTGGGAGGCCAAAGTTACTGCAATTCAAGAAGCCAAGGACCTCAACACACTATCTCTTGAAGAATTAGTTGGTTCATTGATGACTCATGAGCTTCAGCAGCAACAACATTTGATGAAGAACATCCAAAAGAAGAGAATATTGGGACTAAAGAGTGTAGCCTAAATGATGAAAATGAGAGCACCTCAAGTGAAAGTGATGAGGAAAATGATCTAGCTCTCATTACAAGGAAATTTGAGAAATTCATGAGAAAGAAATTTGAAGGAAGAAAGAGAGCATTAATGAAAGGAGAGCCAAGCAATGAAAAAGAATATGAAGTAATTTGTTATGAATGCAACAAACCGGGACACTACAAGCCAGATTGTCCATATCTAAAGAAAGGTCTCAAGAAATTTAAAAGAAGGCTATGATAGCTACATGGAGCGATAGTGATGCATCAAGCTCTGAAGAAGAAGAGAAGAATGAAAAGAAAATCTTTGTCTTATGGCGAACAATGAAGAGGTAAACCCCAACTTGTTAGATGATTTTACATTTGATGAATTGCATGGTGCATTTTATGAATTAATTGATGATTTTGCAAATCTCAGTTCAAAAAATAAAGATTTGAAAAATCAAGTTCAAAATCTTACTTTAGAAAAGGATAAACTATTAGAAGAAAATGAAGTTTTATTACAAGAAAACATGAATTTGAAAAATGAAGTAGATAGATTGAAACCTATTGTAGATAAGTTTACTTTGAGCTCTACTAAACTTAACATGATTCTTGAAAATCAAAGAGTTGTTTTTAACAAAGCTGGCCTAGGATACAATCCTTTAAAAAGACAAAAGTTTTTGAAAAATATTTATGTGCATGCTAATAATTCTACTGAAGTTACATGTTTCAAGTGTGGTAAACCTGGATACAAAGCATATATATGTCACACACAAATGTTAGAAGGATATGGGTTCCAAAACACTACAAGAAAATACTGAAATAGCGACGCAATTTTAGCGACGCAATATTGAGTCGCTAAATTGCGACCACTTTGCGACGCTTCTGTGACAACAAAATATTGCGACGCATTAGCGACTCATTAGCAACTCAAGTAACCAAAAAATTTAAAAAATATTAAATTTTTAATATTGCGACGCAATATTTGCATCGCAATATTTTTAAATTAATTTTTTTATGAAAAATAAATATCTATAAAAATTACGACGCAATATATGCATCGCAATATTTTTTAACAGAAATAAAAATTTAAATAGTGATGCATTAGCGACGCAATTAAATAGATAATTAGAAAAATTATTTTTTATTAGCGACGCACCAATTGCGTTGCAAATAATTTAAATGAAATTAGATTTTAATAAAATTTAAATATCAAAAAAAATATTGCGATGCAACACAGCGCGTCGCAATGTTTTTAAAAGAATTAAATTATATAAAATTTAAATATTAGAAAAAAATATTGCGACGCATTAGCGACTCAATTAACCAGAAAATCAAAAAAAAATATTTTAATATTGCGATGCCAATTATGCATCGCAATATTTTTAAATTATTTTTTTTTATGAAATATAAATATCAATAAAATATTGCGACGCAATATATGCGTCGCAATGGTTTTTAACAGAAATAAATTTTTTAAATAGCGACGCATTAGCGATGCAATTAAATAGATAATTAGAAAATTACTTTTAATGTAGCGACGCACCAATTGCATCGCAAATATTTTAAATGAAATTAAATTTTAATAAATTTAAATATCGGAAAAATATTGCGACGCAACACAGTGCATCGCGATAATTTTAAAAGAATTAAATTTTATAAAATTTAAATATCGGAAAAAATATTGCGACGCATTAGCGACTCAATTAACCAGAAAAAAAAAAAAAAATTTATATTTTAATATTGCGACGCATTAGCGACTCAATTAACCATAAAATCAAAAAAATATTGCGACTCAAAATAGTGCGTCGTAATGTTTTTAAAAGAATTAAATTTTATAAAATTTAAATATCGGAAAAAAAATATTGCGACGCATTAGCGACTCAATTACCCAGAAAATTAAAAAAATTAATATTTAATATTGCGACGCCAATATTGCATCGCAATAATTTTAAATTAAATTTTAATAAAATTTAAATATCGGAAAAAAATTATTGCGACGCAACACATTGCGTCGCAATGTTTTTAAAAAAATTTAGAGAAATAAAATTTAAATATCGGAAAAAATATTGCGACGCATTAGCGACTCAATTAACCAGAAAATCAAAAAAAATTAATATTTTAATATTGCGATGCCAATAATGCGTCGCAATATTTTTAAATTAAATTTAATAAAATTTAAATATCGGGAAAAAAATTGCGACGTAACACATTGCGTCGCAATGTTTTTAAAAAAATTTAGAGAAATTATTTTAAAATTAGCGATGCAACGATTGTGTCACAAATATCGTCGCAATTATTATAATAAATTTAAATATTTTCATTTAAAAATATTAAAAAAATAATTGCGACGCACTTATTGCGTCGCAATATATGTAATAACTTTTTTTTTAATCAATTTAAATTATTAAAAAAAATTGCGACGCCTTAGCGACGCAATTATTAGAAAATAAAATTATTTTTCCCGCCAGGGTATGGCGCCAAGTTAGCGACGCGTTAGCGACGCATTTATTGGCGTCGCTATTAATTTTCATAAAAAAAAAAAAAATATTGCGATTAGCGACGCCTTGGCGTCGCTAAGATATTTAAACCCCTTCCATTCTCCTTTCCTCCTTCCGGTCTTGACCTAGCCGCCGCCGCCGTCCTCCGGCTGATTCCGCCGTGACTCCCAGGCGACCCCGGCGATCTCCTCCGTCCTCCGGCTACCCGGGATCCACAAAGGTTAGCCCAAAAAAAAAAAAATTTTTTTTTTTTTTAACCTGCTGCCGTCTTCTCCGGCCACGGCAGGTCCGTGGCCGTCTTCTCCGGCCACGGCCGCTGCCGTGGCCGGCAGTGGCCTGGCCACGGTGGTGGCCAGGCCACTGTTTTAAAAAAAAAAAATTTTTTTTTTTAACAGGGGGGAGGGGAGGAAACCCCCCCGCCCCCCCTTTGTTTCCACGGCCGTGGCCACAAGGCGGCCACGGCCGCTGCCGTGGCCGTCTTCTCCGGCCACGGCCGCTGCCGTGGCCGGCAGTGGCCTGGCCACGGTGGTGGCCAGGCCACTGTAAAAAAAAAAAATTTTTTTTTTAACAGGGGGGAGGGGAGGAAACCCCCCCCGCCCCCCTTTGTTTCCACGGCCGTGGCCCGGACCGGCCACGGCCGCTGCCGTGGCCGTCTTCTCCGGCCACGGCCGCTGCCGTGGCCGGCAGTGGCCTGGCCACGGTGGTGGCCAGGCCACTGTAAAAAAAAAAAAATTTTTTTTTAAACAGGGGGGAGGGGAGGAAACCCCCCCCGCCCCCCCTTTGTTTCTTGTCCGGCCACGGCCGCTGCCGTGGCCGGCAGTGGCCTGGCCACGGTGGTGGCCAGGCCACTGAAAAAAAAAAAAAAAAAATTTTTTGCAGGGGGGAGGGGGGAAACCCCCCGCCCCCCCTTTGTTTTCTTGTCCGCCGTCTTCTCCGGGGCCGCAGTGGCCTGGCCTTGGTGGCCAGGCCACTGTAATGAAAAAAAAAAATTTTTTTTTAACAGGGGGGAGGGGAGGAAACCCCCCCGCCCCCCCTTTGTTTCTTGTCCGGCCACGGCCGTTGCCGTGGCCGGCAGTGGCCTGGCCACGGTGGCCAGGCCACTGTTAAAAAAAAAAAATTTTGCAGGGGGGAGGGGGGGAAACCCCCCGCCCCCCCTGTCCGGACCGGCCTTGCCGTGGCCGGCAGTGGCCTGGCCACGGTGGCCAGGCCACTGTAAAAAAAAAAAAAAAAAAATTTTTCAGGGGGAGGAAACCCCCCTTATAGTGGCCTGGCCACGGTGGCCAGGCCACTGTGAAAAAAAAAAAAAAAATTTTTGGGGTCATAGCAGGGGGGAGGGGGGAAACCCCCCGCCCCCTGGGAAAAAAAAAAATAAATTTTTCTTAATTTAAGCAGAATGTTTATTTAATGCAATAATTAATTTAAGCAGAATGTTTATGACATATTTGTGCATTTATACTCATTTACATTTGTTATGTTTTGATTATTTATATTCTGCTGCAAACTTAATGATGCATTACATTTTGAATGCTAAATAAAATGTTTTGTTGTATATTATTTAATTTTCAGCAACAAATTACTAGTTTCAATGATTTACATTTTAGTATTCGCAAGATGACACAATAATCTTAAGTTAATAATGTATAATTCACAAGAAGTTAAGAATAACAAGCATAAGTTCGATTGTCTTCGGACTTTCATAATCACAGCACTTTAATTAACCTTTAGACCCGTTTGAGAATTTGTAAGCCTTAGTCTTGCAAATTCTCAAATTGTCCTGGTGGACAGTTTGAGAATATTTTTTGTGACATGTTAGTCTGCTAGTAATCATCGTGGGGTGAGATTTCGGTTTGCATTTGCTCATACGTTCTCCTAGTGTGGCTTATATACCACACATTAGGAGAACATATGGGGAAATGCTGCCGAAATTTCAATGTTGCCGATCGATGATAATTAATAGCAGAATAACATATCACAAAAAATATTCTTGAATGGGATAGGGCCTTACCTTGTAGACATGGAGTGAAGGTAGAATTATTTAAGACACTTGAATTCTTGTGAAGTCTAATGACTAAACGCATCGCCTTATGGCCCGACACAAACTCAAGCCCTCTCTTTAGCCATTAACCTATGCATCGGTCCTTCCTAGCAATTGGTTGTAATTATATTAGTACATAAATATATCTAAATTATTTGCGTACTTATAAATGATTTAATTGGTTGTAATTAACCTTAATTAGTTGTGCCCAAGAAATAATTTAGTTATATATGTATTAATACTAATATAGTTTTATTTTTTGGTTTTTTAATGCTTTACCAGACTTTGTATAAGTCGGTCAAAAATGAGCGGGACTCGCTCATGGATGTATGCAAGGATAAAAGATGGCTTGCTGAATCCAGATTTTCTGAATGGATTGGAAGAATTTATCGCATTTGCATGTAGCCAACCTGAATGGATGGATGGGCCTAGGATTAGGTGCCCATGCAACTTCCACAGGTGTCAGAATAAAGCCTACAGAGATGTGGAAACTGTTAAGGTGCATTTGTGTAAGAAGGGTTTTGTTCCTGATTACTATGTTTGGTACTGTCATGGTGAACCAGAGGATATTCCAGCAGTTGTTATAGGCCAACAAGAGTCAATTCCCGTAGATGAACCATTTGTGAATTTAAACACATATGAACAAATGGTGATGAATGCATCGGGTAATGAATTCAATCAGAATACATTTATGGAAGAACCAAATCCAGATGCACAACAATTTTATGATATGTTGCGTGCTGCAAATCAAGAATTGTATCCTGGTTGTGAGGGTCATTCCCAGTTGTCTACAGCTGCTCGAATGTTGAATATTAAGGCAGAACATCGATTATCAGAAAAGGCGTTCAATTCTGTAGCTGGGTTAATCAAAGAAATTTTGCCAAATGATAATGTTGCCGCAGACAGTTTTTACGCAACAAAGAAGTTGTTGCGTGGGCTTGGGCTCCAGTTAATAAGATCGATTGTTGCTTGAACAATTGTATGATATTTTGGGGTGAAGACTCAGAGCTGAGATGGTGTAAGATTTGTGGGCAATCGAGGTACAAAAACACCGAAGGAGGAGCCGGTACAAGTAGGAGGAAAAGTGTGCCTTACAAGAGGATGCATTACTTTCCTCTTACCCCACGCCTGCAGAGATTATACAGATCTGAGGCAACAGCTGCTGATATGAGATGGCATGCCAACATGAATCTAAAGAGGATGAAATGCGGCATCCATCAGATTCAAAGGCTTGGAAGCATTTCAATGAAAATCATCCTGATTTCGCTGAAGATATAAGGAATGTGAGATTAGGTCTTTGTACCGATGGCTTCCAACCATTTGGTCAAGCGGGGCAACAGTATTCATGTTGGCCTGTGATACTGACTGTATATAACCTTCCTCCATGGAAGTGCATGAAAGATCCTGCAATGTTTTTAACCGTTTTGGTTCCAGGACCATCAAATCCAAAGGAAAAGATTGATGTCTTTCTGCAACCGTTGGTGGCCGAATTGAAAATGTTGTGGGAAACAGGAGTGGTAGCCTACGACATTTCTATGAAACAAAATTTCTGTCACGCCCCAGACCCAAAAATTTGAGCGAGGGTGACAACCCGCCGCATGCCGAGCATGCCAGGCGTCTCGAACTTATCACATAAATCAATATAAAGCAAATTCCATATCCATGATTTGTTACAAACCAGAATTATCAGTCTTGGGCTATCTGCCCTACAAATAAATCTGAACTAAATCAAAATGATAAAACTAAGTCTTCTTAATGGAAAACTCCTTCTATCTCAATTATCCATCTTCATTCCTGAGGCTCTGAAAAACATTATGAGAATTTTATGAGCTCACACTCAATAAGTAAGCCTAATATAATTTCAAAATTTCATTTATCAGGCTATCATTAGGTTCATGTCATCAGATCAATTAATTGAAACTTGATTCAATAACAATTACATTGTTTATACTGTCATTATTTTTCTTTATGTGTCCCACATTACACATCATGTGTAGCCCTCTTAAACATCCCCTAAGAGGAAGGGTCCTGGTACCAGTGTCTGTCATCTGTCATCTGTCATGTACACATCATGTGTAGCCCTCTTAAACATTCCCTAAGAGGAAGGGTCCTGGTACCAGTGTCTGTCATCTGTCATGTGAGAACCGTGATGGCACATAAAGTTTTACTATCATTATCATGATTACATATTATCATAGCAATATCATGATTTTGCCAAATTAGCATAATTATTTTAACTGTAATTTCACAATTCACAATTAAATAATTAATAAAAATTATAATACTTGACTTACTTACCTCAGTACACGAATTTCACTTGATAACCCAGCTAATTGGACTCCTAGGCACCTACATAATCATTTTCCATTATTAAATTCCTAAAATCTGAATTATAAAATAATTCCTAAATCCTACCCAAATCACTTCACGGGCCCAACTTTGGGCTTGAATATCTCTCAATGTATACACCCAAATAGGGAAATAAAATTATTCCTAGAAACTAGAATAAATCCTGATTCGGGCCATATTTTTATTTTATCATTCTCGGCCCGATACAAGGCCCAAAACGCTGCTCAAACTGGGCTCAGAAACGGCCCAACAGGGCCCAAATTTAACGGCCCATTCGGCCTATTAATTTAATCAACCCAGCTCCTCTGTTTCAAACGAAACAGAGGAGCCGAGATTTGTGCCGGCGGCCAGGGCCGCCGCCGGCCAAATTGAAGGCGGTCCGGCCGCCGTTGGCCGGACCGTGGCCGGTCGCCGCCGCGGCCATCTCCCCCATGCTCTATCTCTCATCAATTTGGACTTTAACTCACCTTCTCTCTATTCCCTTGCGGCGGCTCGAAATCACGCCGGCGGCTTTGCCGGCCCAATCCGGGCAGTCCGGCCTCCGGTGGCCGGGCCAGAGCCGGCCACCGCCGTGGCCGGCCTCCCCTCTCCTCCCTTCCCTTTAATTTCATCATTTTCTTCTTAATCACCCGCGGCTTACGGATGACGCCGACGGCACGGCCGGCCACCATGGCCGGCCGGACCTCCACCGGACGCACGCCCGGCTCGGTGGAGGTCTCCGACCAAGGCCCAGGCCCGGCGAGGCGGCGAGCACGCCGCCGGGCCCGAACCAAGAGTCGGACCGCCGGTCGGTTTCGTCACAGATAGTTCTTTCTCCCTCCTCTGCCCATCTCTCCTCTCTTGTTCTCCGCACCCACCGGACGCCGCCCCGGTGCCGGTGGGGTCGTCGGCCGGGGCTCAGGCCTGGCGAGGTGGCGGCACGCCGCGGGCCTGAACCAATCTCACGGAGAAGAGAAGGGGAGAGCTGGGTTTTGTAACCCGGCTCTTCCCTCCTCTTCGATTCCTTTTTTTTTTTTTTACTTTCTCTCTCTCTCTCAATCATGGATAGGGAACTTACCAGAGACAGGCACGTTGAGGAAGAAGTCCGCACGAGGAGATGATGAGAAGGGGGCGTCCACGTATGGTGGGAAGGAGGGTTCTACACCATCTTTTATAGGCATTGTAGAGTCCCCAAATCAAGGGACTCTGTAATTAGATATACTTGAAATTTAAATATCTAAAGTCTATCATATCATCTGATCATGTGATAACTCTCACGAGCAATTAAGATATATCTGGAATTCAATTATCTGGAGTCTATCATCTGACCTCGTGATAATTCTCACGGGCAATTGCGAAATCTAGGGGATTACATTCTCCCCTCCTTATAAAAATTTTGGCCTCGAAATTGATACTTTTATTATAAAAATAAAGGTCCAATTTTCTGTCCCAAGGACTAACAATCAACTAAAGTTAACAGTTTTCAATCATTAACTATTTTAAGATACAAATAGTCGTGGGTACTTTTTCTTTCATTTCTTCTTCCAGTTCCCAAGTAGCCTCTCTTTCAGAATGATTATTCCATTGCACCTTGACATAGGGAATGGTACGCATCTTAGAACTTGATCTTTGCGGTCTACTATACGCAAAGGATGCTCTTCATATGATAAATCTTTCTTCAACTGTATAGGCTCATATGCTATGACATGACTGGGTCAGAGATATACTTCCTCAGCATAGATACATGAAAAACATTGTGTACCCCAGATAGAATCGGACGCAGTGCCAGGCTGTAAGCAACCTCTCCAACTCTACTCAAGATCTCAAAAGGTCCATATAACGTGGACTCAGCTTTCCTTAATCCATAATCTCATCACATCTTTGGTTGGTGATACCTTTAAGAAGACATGATCCCCAACCTGGAATTCCAATTCCCTTCTTCTGACATCAGCATAACTCTTTTGCCTACTCTGAGCTGTACGAAGACGCTCCCTGATCAAATGCACCTTATCTACTGTTTGCTGAATCAGCTCCGGGCCTAGCAACTTTCTTTCCCCCACGTCATCCCAACATATAGGAGATCTGCACCTCCNGGGCGTTAGAAACTTCGTGGAGTGTAGATCAAATGTGCAAATCAAGGGGATGATGGGCAAGTGGTTGTTGGAATCCTGATGGAGCTAGCGATAATAGTAATAGAATCCCCTTCAATAATAAGACTGCGTGCGCTCAAGCTATGAATGGCATAGGAGATACCAGCCCACGCAGCATACAGCTCATCAAGAGGCACCGAGGAGTCAAGAAGGTCGAATCCTTCAGCCGCCAACATCGCACCATCCGACCTACGAATCATAAAAACTGATCCAGCACATCTACCTCGAACACTTCCATCAAAGTTAATTTGATAAACTCTAGAGATGGGGGCTCCCAAGATATGAAGACCATGGCGCTGGTGTGCTGCTGAAGCAGCAGGGGAGTCCCAAAGGCCAGTGCTAGCAGAATCAAGAGTACTCTGATGGAAATTATACTCAGCGGATAAAGAGAAGGCAGTCCTGACAACCCTGCGGAAAGGAGCAATCTCGTCAGTGAACACGAGCCGGTTCTGGGATAACCAAATCTAATAAGCAGTGTAAGCCCTCGTAATACCAGCTGATGGATGCCTCTCCCCAAATCCTGCTTAATCAGGCTCAAAATGAGATACACTGGGAAGCAGAACCATGAACCCAAGGGCGGTCGCCTAAAATCTGTCATATCTGTCTCACTCTAGAACATGTGAAGATAGCATGGTCAATCGTCTCCTTCTTAAGGCCACATAACGAGCATGTAGGCTGGATGCACATACCCTCCCAGAGAATGGGGAACAGGTAGGGAGAATATTCCATACAAGCTTTCAAATAAATAGCCGCACCCTATGGTGAATAGGGAGATGCCAATCCATACCAAATCCATCGAATGCTGAGGCTATGGTCTGTAAATCTTGAGAAGGTCCTTGATAGAAGCATGAGACATACAAGATCTCTTTTAGACCCTAATATCAGTGGTGGGACCCAGAATGAGAGGAATGGAAAGAATACGACGATATAGCTAGTCCCTGAAGAAGCTGGACACTAAAGTGGAAGACCAGGCAATATGATCTTGGGAGATTAAATCAATGACTCTTATTCCATTAGGAATGTCAGTGCAAATAAAAGTCAGCCATCGAGACAGAGGGAGGTCGGCAATCCACATATCCTGAACAACATCTACCGAGGCTTCATCCCCAATCATCCATGATATGCTGCCCAGAATAGTCGGAGCGTGCCGACAAACCTTTCCAGAAAAAGGAATGCCCACGAATAGGCTAAGGAAAGAGGAAGAACTCCAGTTGCCATATTTGGCACGCATGAAAGAGCTCCATAAACAATGCAGATCAAGCAAGAACCGCATGGCATGTCTAGCAGTCAAAGCTCCCTCCTAATAGTGAGAGATTGAATCCCAAGCCTACCCTCAGTAATCGGCCTACAGACCATGACCATCCTGCATCGAGGCCCAGAGGAAGTTCCGAAAATATCTCTCTATCTTCCTCAGCAAGTGAATGGGATGATAGTATTAGATAAAAGATAGAGAGGAAGAAAAGACAACACTGAGCGTAAAAGAGTAATCCTCGCCATCATAGAGAGCCCAGTGACCTGCCACCCATCCAGGCGATCGCAGACCCGCCTCTCTAGGTCGCTAAAGTCAGAGTTTCATGGCCGTCTCCCTGTAATAGATATCCCAAGATAGGATAGCCGATCAGCCTAAACTGAAATACCCATGATTTGTAAGATAGACCCCCTAACTGCAGGAGTCGTCTTCGGGCTAAGCAGATCAAGGATTTACTTAGATTAACTTTTTGATCAAAAGCCCGACAATAAGATTGCAGAATGGTCGCAAAATGGTAGCATTCTGGATGTAGCCTTGCCTAAGAGAAGCAATCATCAGCAAACAGAAGATGGAAAAGCGAGGGCCCATGGGGATCCATAATAGGGGACCAGGGAAGAGCTGCTGAACCTGAGATAGAGCCCGAGACAAGCATCAGCAGAGAGGATAAACAGGAATAAAGAATGTTGGCCCAGATGACAACCCAAGAGGGGGGGGGTGAATTGAGTTCTTTAAAAAATTTAACCTCTAAATAAAATTGTTTGCTTAAGATGAATGAAAGTAAATGCAATGCAAATATAAAGCACAATCAATGAGATAGAGATATAGAGACAATAGAAGCACGGCAAACACAAAGATTTTATAGTGGTTCGGTGTATCCAACACCTACGTCCACTCCCAAGATCCACTTGGGTCCACACTATAATCTCCTCGATTACAGCCGAGTTGTTTTACAAGCTCACAACCCAAACTTGTTGTTTTACCCGGGATCACAACGAACCCAGCCGGTTTTTCGGGCTCACCAGCACACAACCCTAAACTCAAGCTAATCTAGCTTGACCCGAGGTATACAACCTCCACTAGTTCAATCCCTTTGATTGAACTAGGCACAAACAAAAAGAATATAGTTTTTCAAAGATACACAGCTCCTCAATGAGCAAATATTCAAAAATAAGTAAACAAGTTTAGAAAAGCCTGATTTGAAGTTGTTTGGCTTTGAGCTTTTCTTCTTTTCTTCTTTTTCTCTCCCTTTGGAATGATGAATCAAGCCTCAGCTTTAATCCCTCACAGTCGTTGCAGTTGAGAAGATTGGAAATGGAAGAAACAGAGCTTTTACTTCAATTTGGGAAATCCACCGATTTTTGATTTGCGCCTTGGATTCCTCTTTGAGCTTTTTGGAGTGGAAGGATTTGAGTTTGAATGCTCTTGGATTTCAGGCTCAGGGTTTCTCGGATTTTTGATTTGAAATTTTTCTTTTCCGTTTTTTTTCTCTTTTTTTTTTTTTCAAACGGGTGTTTTTCCCCCTTTTTATAGATTTTCTTCAATCCGTTTTTGGGATGAAACTAGCCGTTGGAGTGTACCTGGAAACAAAATATATCCGTTAGAAATTAGGTAAAAAGGAAATATTACCGTTAGAGCTGATCTGGCATTTTAAATTTTGTCCCAGTCAGGTTGGAGTCGGCTCCAACTTTTCAGGTGTCGGCTCCAGATCGTTTTACCAAAAATAGAAATTTCCGAGTTCGTTGAGGAGTCGGCTCCGAAAAAGTAAGTGTCGGCTCGCCATCGTCAGGTGTCGGCTCCCGAATACTGTAGGTGTCGGCTCCAGGATGCTCAAAAAATAAGCGTTCTGTCCCCGCATCGGAGTCGGCTCCAGACACTGTAAGTGTCGACTCCGAAACTCTAGGTGTCGGCTCCGGATCGTATCAAAAATCAGATTAAAATTGAATTGGCCATGGGGTCGGCTCCAGGTTTTCTAGGTGTCGACTCCAAGCTCTGAAACTTTGAAATCTCTGATTTGTATTTGATTCAAAATTCATTTCTTAATTCCTTTAAATTGATCAAATAAATTTAAGTCCTGAAACACTTATAAAATCCATTAGTAATCAAATAAATATACTCAATTCCTTTATTAATCATCAAAATCAATAAATGGATCAACAATCTCCCCCTTTTTGATGATTATAAAAACATTGAGTATATGCATAGAATTCTTAAATTAAAAAATTATCAAGGAAGTGATCTTCACGAGTAAGCTCCCCCTGAATAAGGTAGCTCCCCCTATGAAGTTCAAATTATTCTTCCTCTTACTTTACATATTTGGTACTTAAGATTTCTTTATGCATAGTCAAATCAATTTGATTATTAATCCACATCAATTAAATAACTCAATATCATATTAATCAATTAACTTCATTAATGTTTTCATATTAATCAATTAAAACTTGATTTTTCATATTAAACAATTAATGCAACATAACTTTCTCCCCCTTTAATGCAATTAACAATATAACTTTCTCCCTCTTAATGCATATACAACCATAATTCTCTCCCCTTTTTTGTAATCAACAAAAAGGTAAAGAATATTTCATTGCATCAAAAGATAATTTTCATTGCATCAAATTGCATCAAAAGATAATTTCATTTCAACAAAAGTCAAGTATTACATAAAAAATACTCATTCATCAAAATATAGCCTTCATTACATCAACACATAAACTTCATTACATCAAAATGTAAACTACATTTCATCAAAATTAAACATTCATTACATCAAAAGTTCTTCCTCACTATTCTTGTTAAATGATCTACAATATTTTTCATTCCATCACATTGAAGCTTAACATAGTCTTTAAGTCTCTCATCAACAAATGTGCAAGCTGTTGAGATTTTATCTTGAAGCTCGGCGTTGCACCTTGAATAAGTTTCACTATCTCCACAAATCTCTTTAAGTTCTTCAAAGATATTCTTCAAATCACCACTTAAAGATTCTGCAGAGGAGTTGAGAGTTGATTCAATTTTGCAATCCGATCATCAAGTGAATAAAGTGATTCTTTTATATTCATGAACTGACTGTCAAACTCATCCTTCTGAGCAGCAAACAAACTTTTTAATTGCTCCATTTGAAGGTCTGAGAATCCAGCTGAAGAAGTGGATGGTTGATCATTAACATGTGCAGGTGCAGGAGCAGGAATGGGACTCCTAGGCTGTGGAGAAGGAACCCTAACTGATGGTCCAGCCTCGCAAGGCTCAGAAACTCTCGGCACAGGGGCTCTCTCACCAAGGTGTCCTTTCCTATCCCACTGTCCATTCACTTTAGCAAAACCCATCCGATGCAATGTTGCCAAACTATAGTAGTCGGTGTGCCTCAGGTTCTTAGATGGTTCATTCTCTTGAATTACAACCCCTTGGCTCTGAAAACCATAGTAAGCACCATGCCATACGGTAGGGATGATCTTCTCTTCCCTCCAGCTTCCGCCATATAAAATATCATCATAGCTGCAAGGTTGATTGGCTGTCCAGTCAAAACACTATCCATAACAACAATGTCTCGCTCCGAGACATACTCAAACCGACCGGTCTTCGGAAACAAATTCTACTGCAAATGTTGTGTAATAATCTCAATTCCAAGGGTAATTGATTAGCTCTAATCTCCTCAAACTCTGTCACTTCCCTTCCTAACATCCTTGAAAGAGCCGCTGACCTATCACTGTGCATGTCAGCTGCTAAACCGGTAATTGGGATGCTAAGAGGTTTCCAAGCTTTTGAAAGTAAGGTGAATCCTCTTATTTCTTACTGAGCTAACTAAACCGCCATCACCTCTAGCCAAATTAAAATAAAATTCTTTTACTAAGGCTGGATAAGTGGGAACATCAAGAGAGCAGAGCTTATCCCAGCCCATTTCCTTTAATTGCCTACCGATTGAGAAACCCTCGGTTTCAAATAGGTCAAAATCAATCTTTCTCCCCATTGTGATAACCCTCCCGGCTAAGGTATCTACCTGAGTGGAAGAGGTGTTGGGGTTGTCTGAATCCGTGGACGAATCACTGCTTGGAGTCGGCTCACGAGCGGGACGACGCGCGGACCATTTTCCCGTGGTCACCGGCGCTCCAATCACTGATTCCCTCCTTTTGGGTGCCATTAGATCTTTGGGAAGTTTCGATTTGGATGGAATTAGAGGTGGGGAAGTTTTGGAAGAATTTTGGAGGAGTTTGGTTAGGATTTGAGAAGTTATGAAATGATGAGGTGTCGACTCTGCCCTAATAAATCAATTTTGGAATCCCAGGTGTCGACTCCCGCAAAGTCGGGTGTCGACTCCAAATCGCTAACACAGTCAGCGCTCGAACTGGAGTCGGCTCCACTTATACGGGTGTCGGCTCCAAGGTCAAGGACCGAGAGCGACACAGTCAGAGGTGTCGACTCCTCATTCTGAGGTGTCGACTCCAAAGACAGTTTCAGAAAAAAATAATTGAGATTCAAATGACTGAAACTTGTCAAAAAGAGTTCAATAAAAATTTCAAAAAATCTTTGAAATATCAAGGATCAAATAGCTCAAATGACTAGATAATTTGTCCTTAAAATTGTGAGAGGATTTTCAAGAAATTTATAGAAATCTAGATTCTCATTCCTTAGGGTTTCAAAATCACTCTAAAGGGTCACATATTCCTAATTCACCTCTAAGATAACAAAATCTCTCTTCATTCAAGGGTTTTGTAAATATGTCAGCTAATTGTTCCTCTGTATTAACATATTCAAGACAGATTTCATTATTAGCTACATGTTCTCTTATGAAATGATATCTAATTTCAATGTGTTTTGTTCTTGAATGTTGAATTGGATTTTTAGTCAAATTTATTGCACTCGTGTTATCACATCTAATTGGTGTTTTATCAAGGGTTATGCCATAATCTTCAAGTTGCCTCTTAATCCAAAGGATTTGAGCACAGCAACTTCCAGCTGCAACATACTCTGCTTCAGCAGTAGATAATGCAACCGAATTTTGCTTTTTGCTAAACCAAGAGATTAAGTTACATCCTAAGAACTGACATGCACCACTTGTGCTTTTTCTATCTAATTTACATCCAGCATAGTCAGAATCAGAATATGCAATTAAATTTAAAGTTGAGTCTCTAGAGTACCATAAACCTACATTTTTAGTTCCACTTAAATATCTTAAAATTCTTTTTACAGCAATTAAGTGAGATTCTTTAGGTTCAGATTGAAATCTAGCACATAAACATACTGCAAACATAATATCTGGTCTACTAGCTGTTAAGTAAAGAAGAGATCCAATCATACCTCTATAATGTTTTTGATCTACTTTCTTACCATCTTCATCTTTGTCCAATTTGCACGAAGGACTCATAGGAGTTCCAAGTGGCTTGATTGACTCCATTCCAAACTTCTTGAGCAGTTCTTTTGTGTATTTGGCTTGATTGATGAAAATTCCTTCTTTGCTTTGTTTGATTTGAAGTCCTAGGAAGAAGTTGAGTTCTCCCATCATACTCATTTCAAACTCACCCTGCATCAACTTAGCAAATTCTTGACATAACAAGTTGTTAGTAGCACCGAATACAATATCATCGACATATATTTGTACTACTAATAAATCTTTATCTTTTCTTTTCAAAAATAATGTTTTATCAACATTTCCTCTTACAAAATCATTTTCAATTAAAAATTTACTTAATCTTTCATACCAAGCTCTAGGTGCCTGTTTCAAACCATATAGTGCTTTGTGTAATTTAAAAACATGATTTGGAAATTCATGATCTTCAAAACCAGGTGGTTGTTCAACAAACACTTCCTCATTTATAAATCCATTTAAAAATGCACTTTTAACATCCATTTGAAATAAATTGATATGCATATGACATGCAAATGCAAGTAATAATCTAATTGCTTCAAGTCTAGCTACAGGTGCAAAAGTTTCATCAAAATCAATTCCTTCTTCTTGATTATATCCTTTTGCAACTAATCTAGCTTTGTTTCTAATTACTATGCCATTTTCGTCTAATTTATTTCTAAATACCCATTTTGATCCTATAACAGAATGATCTTTAGGTCTATCTACAAGAGTCCAAACATTATTCCTAGTAAATTGATTTAATTCTTCTTGCATAGCTAACATCCAATTATTATCTTTTTCTGCTTCTTCAATAGTTTTAGGTTCAATTTGAGATACAAATGCAAGATGATTATTGATGTTTCTCATTGATGATCTAGTTCTTACTCCTTGAGATGGATCACCTATAATTAATTCTCTTGGATGACCATAGGCATATCTCCAATCTCTAGGTAGATCTATATCATTATGATTTGCATCAACAACATCAACACTAGGAGAATCATTATCTTTAGCTTCTTGTCATGATCTGAAGATACATCTATATTCAATTTTTCAATATCTCTTTCTAGAATGTTTGTATCTTCCTCATCATCAATCTTTTCAGAACTTGATGCTAAAGATTCATCAAAAATTACATGAATAGATTCTTCTACAATTAAGTTTCTCTTGTTAAATACTCTATAGGCTTTACTAGATGTTGAATATCCTAAGAAAATGCCTTCATCAGATTTTGCATCAAATTTTCCTAGATTATCTTTGCCATTATTATGAATGAAACACTTACAACCAAATGCATGAAAATAACTTATGTTTGGTTTTCTATTATTCCATAGTTCATAAGGTGTTTTCTTAATGATTGGCCTAATTAGAGCTCTATTAAGAATGTAGCATGCCGTGTTTATAGCTTCCGCCCAAAAGTATTTTGGTAGGTTGCTTTCACATAGCATGGTACGGGCCATGTCTTCTAAGGTTCTATTTTTCTTTCAACTACTCCATTTTGTTGCGGTGTTCTAGGTGCAGAAAAATTATGATGAATGCCATTTTCTATGCAAAAGTTTTCAAATAAATGATTTTCAAATTCAGTGCCATGATCACTTCTTAGAGACACTATGGTGTTGTTTTTCTCATTTGTGACCTTCTTGAAGAATTTCAGAAATAATGGAAAGGTCTCATCCTTATGAGCTAAAAACAATACCCAAGTGTATCTAGAATAATCATCTACAATCACAAGACCATATTTCTTTCCTCCTAGACTTGTGGTTCTAGTAGGTCCAAAAAGATCCATGTGAAGTAGTTCAAGAGGCCTAGAAGTGGAAACAATATTTTTAGTTTTGAAAGAATTTCTAGTTTGTTTTCCAAATTGACATGCATCACAAATTTTATTATTTTCAAAATCTAGTTGTGGAAGTCCTTTTACTAAATCCATTCTAATTAATTTTGAAATAAGGTGTGTGCTTGCATGACCTAATCTACGATGCCACAACCAACCAATCTCATTCATATTAGCATTATTAGCAACTAAGCAATGATTACTAGTAGACAAATTGTCTAAATCAATCAAGTATACATTGCCATTTCTATTTCCAATAAAAACAATGCTATTATCAATGGGATTAGAAACTGTGCATATAGAAGATTCAAATGATACTTTAAAACCTTTATCACATAATTGACTAATGCTAATTAAATTGTGTTTCAAACCATTAACATATAAGACATTTTCAATATATGTGGAGGGAGTTATTTGAATGTTACCAAACCCCAAGATTTGGCCTTTGCCATTATCACCAAATGTAACTACTCCTCCTCTTTTGCTTTCAAGGGTGATGAATTGATCCTTGTCACCCGTCATGTGCCTTGAGCAGCCGCTATCGAGATACCACTTTCGCTTTGATCTTTTGGCCGCAAGACACTCCTGCAAAAATAATTAAGTCTTATATTTAGGTACCCAAGCCTTCTTGGGTCCTTCATGGTTAGTAGCATAAAAGACTGTTCCTTTGGGAACCCATATCTTCTTTCCTTTATTATTTAACTTCTTGTCAATTTTCTTAAAATTGCATTCAAAAACTTTGTGTCCCTTCTTGTTACAGTAATGACATGTAACATTATCATTGTTTTGTTCCTTTCTAAAAAAGTTTTTGACAAATTTTTGCTTTAAGTTAGGTCTATAACCTAAACCAGCCTTATCATATACAGCTCTTTGATTACTTAACAATAAATTAAGTTTTTCAGAACTATAAGTGAATTTATCAACAATATTTTTATATTTATCAACTTCCTTCTTTAGTTTATCATTTTCATTGGAAATTGATTCTTTTTCTTTTGACAGATTTTCATTTTCAGATTTCAGCACTTTAGTTTCATTATTAAGATTTTCTTTTTCTTTAATGAAAGTTAAATTTTTTTTTTCAAAAACTTATATTTCTTTTTCAAAACTTTGAAATCACCAACAAGTTCATTAAAAGCATCAAACAATTCATCAAAAGCAAAGTCATCACAAGGATTTTCGGAACTTACCTCACTGTCGTCATTTGCCATAAAGCAAATGTTTGCAACTTCCTTTTGATCTTCCTCTGAAGAAGATTCATCACTATCACTCCAGGTTGCAACATAGGCTTTCTTCTTCTTCTTAAAAGTCTTTTCAGTTGAGGACAATCATATCTATAATGCCCCGGTTTCTTACATTCATAGCAAATCAAGGGCTCTTTCTCTTTGTCCTTGTCCTTATCTTTTTCTTTTTCTCCTTCCATCTTAGCTCCAAATTTCTTTTTGTGGAAGGGTTTCTTTCTCCTCATGAATTTTTTGAATTTTCTTGCTAGAAGAGCTGTATCATCATCATCATCATCATTTTCACTACAGCTCTCCTCACTTTCAGCAGCCTTAAGAGCTATGGTCTTTTTCTTTTTCACATCCTCTTCTATGTGCTGCTTCATGGTCAATTCATGGGTCATTAGGGATCCTAGAAGCTCCTCTAAGGGTAAGGTATTGAGGTCCTTTGCTTCTTGGATTGCTGTCACCTTCGCTTCCCACGTTCTTGGAAGTGACCTGAGAATTTTACGAACAAGTTCAGAGTTAGAATATGTTTTGCCTAAACTTTTCAAACCATTTACAATATCAGTAAATCTAGTGTACATGCATGCTATAGTTTCAGTTTGTTCCATGCTAAATAATTCATATTTGTGCACTAGAATATTGATCTTAGATTCTTTAACTTGATTGGTACCCTCATGGGTAACCTCTAATCTATCCCAAATCTCCTTTGCGGAATTACATGTAGAGATTCTATTAAATTCATTAGCATCTAAAGAGCAATACAAGACATTCATGGCCTTAGCATTGAGCTGTGCCATTTTCCTATCATTATCATTCCAATCCCTTTCGGGTTTAGGAACAATAGTGCCATCAACAATGTGTGTGGGTGTACTAGGTCCATTAATTATAACACCCCACAATTCATAATCAGAAGCTTGAATGAATATCCTCATTCTTGCTTTCCAATATGAATAGTTGGAACCATTAAATAGGGAGGTCTATTCGTAGAATGACCTTCGGCAAATGATCCAACATGAGCTGCCATTTGGATCTTTAGCTCTTGATCGTGTGATCAAAATCTAATGAGCACTTGCTCTGATACCAATTGTTGGCCCAGATGACAACCCAAGAGGGGGGGGGTGAATTGGGTTCTTTAAAAAATTTAACCTCTAAAAAAATTGTTTGCTTAAGATGAATGAAAGTAAATGCAATGCAAATATAAAGCACAATCAATGAGATAGAGATAGAGATAGAGACAATAGAAGCACGGCAAACACAAAGATTTTATAGTGGTTCGGTGTATCCAACACCTACGTCCACTCCCAAGATCCACTTGGGTCCACACTATAATCTCCTCGATTACAGCCGAGTTGTTTTACAAGCTCACAACCCAAACTTGTTGTTTTACCCGGGATCACAACGAACCCAGCCGTTTTTTGGGCTCACCAGCACACAACCCTAAACTCAAGCTAATCTAGCTTGACCCGAGGTATACAACCTCCACTAGTTCAATCCCTTTGATTGAACTAGGCACAAACAAAAAGAATATAGTTTTTCAAAGATACACAGCTCCTCAATGAGCAAATATTCAAAAATAAGTAAACAAGTTTAGAAAAGCCTGATTTGAAGTTGTTTGGCTTTGAGCTTTTCTTCTTTTCTTCTTTTCTTCTTCTTCCTCTTCTCTTTGGAATGATGAATCAAGCCTCAGCTTTAATCCCTCACAGTTGTTGCAGTTGAGAAGATTGGAAATGGAAGAAACAGAGCTTTTACTTCAATTTGGGAAATCCACCGATTTTTTGATTTGAACGCCTTGGATTCCTCTTTGAGCTTTTTGGAGTGGAAGGATTTGAGTTTGAAGGATTTTCTCTTGGATTTCAGGCTCAGGGTTTCTCGGATTTTTGATTTGAAATTTTTCTCTTTTCCGTTCTCTTTTCCTCTCTTTTTTTCAAACGGTGTTTTTTTCCCTTTTTATAGATTTTCTTCAATCCATTTTTGGGATGAAACTAGCCGTTGGAGTGTACCTGAAAACAAATATATCCGTTAGAAATTAGTTAAAAAGGAAATATTACCGTTAGAGCTGATCTGGCATTTTAAATTTTCATCCCAGTCAGGTTGGAGTCGGCTCCAACTTTTCAGGTGTCGGCTCCAGATCGTTTTACCAAAAATAGAAATTTCCGAGTTCGTTGAGGAGTCGGCTCGAAAAAGTAAGTGTTGGCTCGCCATCGTCAGGTGTTGGCTCCCGAATACTGCAGGTGTCGGCTCCAGATGCTAAAAAAATAAGCGTTCTGTCCCCGCATCGGAGTCGGCTCCAGACACTATAAGTGTCGACTCCGAAACTTAGGTGTGCTCCGGATCGTATCAAAAATCAGATTAAAATTGAATTGGCCATGGGGTCGGCTCCAGGTTTTCTAGGTGTCGACTCCAAGCTCTGAAACTTTGAAATCTCTGATTTGTATTTGATTCAAAATTCATTTCTTAATTCATTTAAATTGATCAAATAAATTTAAGTCCTGAAATACTCATAAAATCCATTAGTAATTAAATAATTATACTCAATTCCTTTATTAATCATCAAAATCAATAAATGGATCAACAAAGAAAGAGGGCATCCCTGCCTCAACCCAACCTCAGAGTGAAAATAATCAGTCTGACCTCCATTAATAAGGAGAGAGAAAGAGGGCTAGTGAACATAGGCCATAACCCAGTCAATAAAGAACTCCTCAAATTCAAACTCAAAAGAGTACGGTGCAGAAAAGCCCAGCTCAATCTATCATAAGCTCTTTCCATATCAAGCTTAACTGCCATGAGACACTGACGATCAGAGGCTCTCTGAAGGTCATGCATGAATTTCTGAGCTAATAGGGCATTATCAATGATACTACACCCTCTAAGAAAAGCCCCCTGCTCCAAAGAAATAAGGCGAGGGATCACCGAACACATACGGAAGACCAAGAGACGTGCACACACCTTATATAAAGTAGTGCAGAGTTGATAGGTCAGTAATGCTGAGAGTGGAGGCATCAGGGCATTTAGGCACTAGGATAATGAGGATCCAATTCTAATAAGAGGGAATCATTTTAGACTGAAAAATAAGCTAGATAGCTTGCACGACATCCTGGCCCACTATTCTCCAATAGTGGTGAAAGAATAAAGGTGGGTATCCATCAGACCCTGGGGCCTTATCAACTCCCAAATCCCATAAAGCCATCTGAATGTCTCTGCAGTAATCGATCCGATAAGAAGATCATTCTCTGCTGCAGAGATTCTGTAGGATGACAAGACAAGAAAATAGGGAACCCCTTATAAGAATGCTCAGTCCATCTAGACTGAAAGAAATAAAAAAGCTGATCCCTGATCACCTAAACATCCTCTTGAAAGTGGCCCTCCTCATCAGCTAAACGCCTGATACGGTTCGCAGCTTAGCATTTCAATGTGGCCTGGTAAAAGAATCTATGTTGCAATCCCCTTATTAATCCACTGAATACGGGACCTTTGCCTTCAAAAAGTCTCTTGCTACAACAAAAAAGAGTGGTGAAGAGCCAAGCTGAACCTGAGGGTCGATAGAACAAAATCAGAAAGAAAACCCTCATGATCCTTTTTGGTTTGTAGAGAAGAGATAATAGACTCAGTCTACTCAACTTGCCTCACGATGTCCCCCACCTCCCTTCTATTCCATCTAGAGAGTCTGTGTCTAGCAAGAACCAAATGCCTAGATAATCTATAGATAGCACTCCCTTTGATAGGTAATCGCCAAACCTAAGAAATGATGGTCCGAGCAGAAGAATAAAATATCCAGTACTTCTCGAATCTAAACTGCCTACTCAGCTGATGAGACACATCAGTAGATATAAGAATAGGACAGTAATCGAAGGCAATTCTGGATAGATGAGTGATAGTGGCAGAAGGAAAAAGCTGAAGCCAATTAGAAGTGGCCATGGCTCTATCCAACCTTTCGCAGACTCTAGTTGAACCCTGGTGATTATTCACAAAGTGAATTGTGATCCCAAGAACCCCAAATCCAAAAGGCCAGCTAAAGATATGAAGGTCCTGAACTCAGCTCTTTTCGGGGATCCAACAAATTGCCTATATCCTTTTTTCTCATTGGCCCCCACAATGCAGTTGAAGTCACCTGCAATGAGGGAAGAAAAGCCCTGGGTAAGATGTGAAAGAATCTCTGCCTGTAGCACGCGATGCACCCTAAAATCAGTACTGGCATAAACACCCAAAAGGAGCCAAGGACCAGAAGATCCGTCAGAAATGACCAGAGCAACTTGCTGACCACAGCAGTGAAAGGCATCCACTCTGATATTATCATTTCTTCAAAGCACCAAAATACCTTTAGAAATCCCAACTGAGTCAACTGCATAGGAAGCCTAAGATTTGGAAATCTGTCATCGAAAGCGAGCAAGACTAATCCCAGATAAATGAGTTTCCAGTAGGACACAGATGTTAAAACCATGAAGCTACAAAAGCCTCCCAAAAGAGGAGCAAAACGATGGTTTTTGAGCTCCTCGCACATTCCAAATAAGAATCTTCATCCAGAGACATGAGTGGGAGGGGGGGGGGGACCTTGACCCTGTCCCCTATCAAATCATCATCAGAATGACCACCTGCTGGAAGGAAACCCTTTGCAGGCCCCTGACCCCTACAATCCTCAGTCTGGGATGAATCCATAGCCTCAACAGCATCATCCCGCTAAATGGCCTTCTTGAGCAGAAGGACCGCTGAGTCAAGATTAGGCCCCACCAACTGAGTCGGTTGGGTGGGCCCTGAGACATTCCCCAAGCCAGGCTCATCCTTACGATGAGACTTCTTAGTCCCCGGCCCAGTTAGGGCATCCGACCCCCGAGAGGAGTCTAAGGATGCCAAAAACATGAAGGAAACTTGCGAACTGTCTTTCCCCACGAGGGGGCTTTCCCTTTGGCTTTAGTGGTCTTTGATACCACTCGCTGTGACATAGGTTCAACAGGCTGAGCCCTCTTAGAAGGACCAGGATGGGCATCCTCACAGGACTTCGGGCGCCCTGACCATTTGTTGAAACCCAAACAAGCAAGGGGTTCATATCACTACCATTAGAACTCTCAGGCTGAAATGATTTAGAAGCCAAGTGCTTGGTCTCTGGCTGCTGTGACCCAGCTACAGTGCCAACCGGCATAGGCACAGCAGCTCGGCATGCAGCACCTTCGGTCCTTGAAGGCATCAGCAACGTCTTCGCTCCCTGAACCACCGACTCCACTGAAGGAGAAGAGAGTGGAGGACCAGCGCAACCCCTGCCAACCTGCCGAAAAGCCACCTTCTTAGGAGCTTGCCACCCATCCGACAAAGCAGGGAAGACTGTTGTCCCAGATAGCAACCCAAGAGGGGGGGTAAATTGGGTCTTTTTAAAAAATTTAAACTCTTTTGAAGTAAAACCCCCAACTTAAAATAAATCACAAATATGCAATAATTAAAACAGAAAATGCAATGAGGAGATGAAGAGGAACAGATAAAGAGTTAAGCACTGCAAACACAGAGATTTTATAGTGGTTCGGTGTACACCTACACCTACGTTCACTCCCAAGTACCTCTTGGGTCCACACTATAATCAACCTTGATTACAGCAGAGTTGTTTCACAAGATCACAACTCAAACTTGTTGTTTTCCTGGTCGCATAATGAACCCAGCTGGTTTTCAAGGTTCACCAGCACAAAACCTTACACACAAGCAACTGCTTGCACAAGGCAATCTGCCTCAACTGATTCAATCACCTAATTGACTCAGTTCATAAGAAAAACAAGAATGTTTGATACAACAACTGCTCCTTAAATGAGCAAATAAGACAAGTTAACTATTCAAACAAAGAGATAGAAATGTAAGCCTGATTTGTAGATCTTTGTGGCTTGATTCTTCTCCTCTTTCTTGCTTTTGAATGGATCTTCCTTGAGTATTCTCTTGAAGCTTGGAAGAACAGATGAAGAACAGGAACTAGGGCTTGCTTGTTTGCTTCTTCAAACTTAGAAATCTCTTCAAAATGAAAGTGTGAAGACTAGGGATTTCTCTCTTTTCTCTTAGGGAATCAATACGATCTTTCCTTCTGATTTTTTCCCTCTGATTTTCTCTCGGATTTTCTCTTCTTTTTCTTCTCTATTTTTCTTTTCCCATCTTTCAAATGGTCACATCCCTCATGCTCTTATAGATCCTTCCAAAACTAAGAATAGATAAAAACTATCCGTTAGAATCAAAATGAAAGAAAAGTTAGGAACAAATAAGGTAATAGCTGTTGAGATTTAAAATAAAAAGTAAGGTTTAGAGATGTTCTGATACATCTGAAAGTCGTTTCTGACAATCTGGAGTCGGCTCTGACTTTCCTGGGGTTGACTCTAACTTGAAATCCCAAAACAGCCCAATTTGGAGTCTGCTCTAACTTTTCCGGGGTCGACACATTTTTTTTCTGGAGTCGACTCTAACTCCTCAGGTGTCGAATCTAATTTGAGACCCGAAAAACTCTCTTTATTTTTCTGCTGGGGTCGACTCTACAGGTTCCAGGTGTCGACTCTAATCCGTGCCATTTTCTGGAGTCGACTCTATGATTCTAGGTGTTGACTCTAATGTCTGCATCTTACCTTGACATTAGAATTAAGCTCTGAACTTGATTTCTCTCGAGATTTTGATCATTTAAACAAGTTATAAACTGAAACACTTAATCAAAATCATTAGTAACTTCATGAGTTATACTCAAATAGTTTTGTTTATCATCAAAATTAATAATTAGGTCAACAATCTTTCCCTTTTTTATGATGACAAAAACTTTGAGTATATGCATTAGAATTCATAAGCATTGTAAACTTTATCAAGACTTTAAATTTGTTCAATTTAAGAAATAAGCCACAATTTAAAAATAAACAAAATTGATTAATAATGATCAACATGAACTGTATCAAATAAAAATTACGCTCCCCCTGCATAATATAACTCCTCCTTCCTTTATGCATATTTCTTTTAGATTGAATATATTTAAATTCTCATTCTCTCTCTCCCTTATGCATGATACCATTTTTTCTTTCTCTTATGCATATACAATTCTTCTTTTCTCCCCCTTTTTTGTTATCAACAAAAAGGTAAAAAATAATTGTATAAAGAATTTTAAAGTGATATTCAAATTCAAAAAAATTGAAGAATAGATTTCATTCATTGCAATCATCATTGTATCAAACATTGTATCATTCATTCAAATAGGTTTCATTACATTAAAACATTGCATTACATCATGTACTAAGATACAAAACAGTAAATATCCTAAGTACAAGCTATCAAAATAACATAAAAGCTAAATTTTGATTTGACACGATTTTAAAGGCTAATTGGGATTTGACTTGAGTTGGCTTGGATAGGCATCAATATAGGAAGTAGAAGGTCAATCAAGTATGTTTGTAGATAATTCTCTTCAGATGACCTATTAATTCTATAATCTCATCTTTCTGTCGCTTGAAGCCTTCCAGACATCCCTCAATCTGAGTAACAGCAAAATCTATATCCCTTTTTAGTTGTCCAGTGGCATCAAGGTAAGCTCTAGATCTATCTGGATCCCTTCCAACCTTTCAAAAATCTTGTGAAGCTCAGAGGATAGGGTATCCACAGATCTGTCCAATGAAGATGCAATCATGTCAAGCTTAGCAAAGAGCTGCCTCATCTCATCTCTCATCTCTGAATCCATGCTCAGTCAATAAGGCGCTGAGCTGATCAAGCTGCCTTTCTGAAAAGCCTGCTGACTCAGCAAACAAACCCGATGCCACCTGACAGGGTGAAGAAGTGCTCAGTCCAGCAACAGATGGTCCCGCAACTGATGGTCCAGCAGTAGATGGTCCAAGGACATCCTCATCTCTGGCCTCCTCAATTCTGGCTTCTTGTCCTCTCCTTTGCCACTGGCCATTAACTTTTCTGAAGCCCATTCTATGAATAGTGGAGATGCTGTAGTAGTCAGTATATCTGAGATTTCTTTACGGTTCTTTCTCCATTATCTTTACACCTTGGCTTCTGAACACCAGTGTGAGAACCATACCATATGGCAGTGTAGATCTTTTCTTTGTAGCTGCCTCTGCCATATAACTAATCATCATCCCGGCTAAATTTACTGGTTGACCAGTAATGATACTGTTGACCCAATTATTGATTTGATGATTAATAAAAGATATGAGTATATTCATTTTGTTACTAATATATTTAACAAGTGTTTCAGGGCTTAAAAATGGTTGATCAATCAAAATTTATAAAGAAACTTGTTTTGAATCAAATGCCAGAAGTATGTTTCAAAATTCAGAGCCTAGAGTCGACACCTAGAAGGTTTGGAGCCGACCCCATGGCGGATCAGATGCTTTCCTGATTTTTGGCACGGTCAGGAGTCGACACTCAGAGTTTCAGAGCCGACACCCAGATTTTGGGAGCCGACACTTACAGTCTTTGGAGCCAACTCTAATTCGAGAACAGAAAGCATATTTTTTGGACTACTCTAGAGTCGACACTTACAGTTTTTCGGAGCCGACTCCTGAATGCATCGAGCCGACACTCAACTTTTTCGGAGCTGGCTCCTTAACGAACTTTTACTTTCTATTTTTGGATACTCGACTTGGAGCCGACACATGAAAAGTTGGAGCCAACCCAACCTGTCAAGAATGGATTTTCAAAGTGTCAGAACGGCCTCCAACGGTAACATTTTCTCACCTAATCTCTAACGGATACTTTTCCTATGTGTAGGAGGAATCCAAGGACAGAAATAATGGATAGTTTTTTACCTAATCATGGATTAAGGGGAATCTATAAAAGGGGAGTTCGTCTGTTTGAAATAATGACGAAAAATAGAGAGAAAAGAAATTGAAAAATCTGAGAAGTCTTGAGCAAAAAATCAAAGAGGAAAGAGTCTAAGTTCAAATCCATCAACTCCAGAAGCTCAAAGAGAAATCCAAAGCATTCAAGTTCAAAATCGGAGGATTTTCCAAAAGAAGAAAAAGAGTGCAAAAGCCCTATTTTTTCTAACTTCTCATCTGCAATCTTTGTGAAGAATCTGAGCTGAGGCCTGATTCAACATCTCAAAGGAGAAGAGGAAAAGAAGAAAAGAAGAAAAGAAGAAAAGCTCAAATAATTCTGCTTCAAACAGGCTTTTCTTACCCTTGTCTATTTATATTGAATATTTGCTCATTTGAGGAGCCATTTATTATTGTAAACTCTATTCTCATTTATTTTTGCTAGTTCAATCAGGGGAATTAAATTAGTGGAGGTGGTATACCTCGAGACAAGCTAGATTAGCTTGGGTTTGGGTTTTGTGCTGGTGAGCCCGGAAAACCAGCTGGGTTCGTTGTGATCCCGAGAAAAACAACAAGTTTTAAGTTGTGAGCTTGGAAAATAACTCGGCTGTAATCTAGTAGATTATAGTGTGGACCCAAGTGGTACTTGGGAGTGGACGTAGGTGTTGGATACATCGAACCACTATAACATCCTTATGTTTACCATGTTTTGATTCTCTCTCTCTATCTCTTTGTTTGTGGTTAATATTTATCCTGCACTTAATCTTGTTTATTCCAAAGCCAATCGTTTTAAAAGGTTAAATTTTTTAAGAACCCAATTCACCCCCCCTCTCTTGGGTTACCATCTGGGCCAACAATTGGTATCAGAGCAAGTGCTCATTATTTATTTGATCACACGATCAAGAGCTAAAGATCCAAATGGCAGCTCAAGCTGGATCTTCATTTGCTAAAGGTCATTCTACTAATAGACCTCCTTTGTTTAATGGTTCCAACTATTCATATTGGAAAGCAAGAATGAGGATATTCATTCAAGCTTCAGATTATGAATTATGGAGTGTCATAATTAATGGACCTAGCACCCCACACACATAATTTATGGTTCTATTATTCCTAAGCCTGAAAAGGATTGGAATGATAATGATAGGAAAATGGCTCAGCTCAATGCTAAGGCCATAAATGTTTTATATTATTCCTTAGATGCAAACGAATTTAATCGTCCGTAAAAGAAATGGGATAGATTAGATGTTACCCATGAGGAAAATCAAGTTAAGAATCTAAGATTAATATTCTTGTTCATAAGTATAATTATTTAGCATGGAACAAACTGAAACTATAGCATGCATGTATACTAGATTCACCGATATTGTAAATGGTCTAAAAAGTCTTGGCAAGACCTACACTAACTCTGAATTGGTTTGTAAATTTCTTAGGTCACTTCCAAGGACATAGGAAGCAAAGGTGACAGTAATCCAAGAAGCCAAGGACCTCAACACTTTACCTTTGAAGGAGCTACTTGGATCACTAATGACCCATGAGTTAACCATGAAGCAGCACATAGAGGAAGAAGTCAAAAAGAAGAAGACTATAGCTCTTAGTGCTGCAGAAATTGAGGAAAGCAGCAGTGAGAATGAAGATGATGATGAGACAGCTCTTCTTGCTAGAAAGTTCAAGAAATTCATGAGAAGAAGGAAACCCTTTCATAAAAGAAAATTAGGAATTAAGATGGAAGGTGAAAAAGAAAAAGAAAAGGACAAGGACAAAGACAAAGAGAAAGACCCCCTAATTTGTTATGAGTGTAAGAAATCGGAGCACTTTAGATATGATTGTTCTCAACTAAAAAGGACCTACAAGAAGAAGAAAAAGGCATACATCGCAACATGGAGTGACAACGATGAATCTTCTTCCGAGGAGGAACAAAAGGAAGTTGCAAACATCTGTCTTATGGCAAAAGAGGATGATGAGGTAAGTACCGAAGCAAATGACTTTACTTTGAAGAATTGTTTGAAGTATTCAATGAACTAGTTGATGATTTTAAAGCTTTGAAAAAGAAAAATAAATCTTTAAAAAATGATAATTTAAATCTTATCAAAGAAAAGATAATCTTACTCATGAAGTTGAAAAATTGAAATCAGAAATGAAGTTTTGATTGAAGGAAAAAGATCAATTTCCAATAAAAATGATAGATTAAAGAAGGAAGTTGATAAATATAAAATATAATTGATAATTTACATATAGTTCTGAAAAACTTAATTTATTATTGAGTAATCAAAGAGCTATATTTGATAAGGCTGGATTAGGTTATAGGCCTAACATAAAACAAAAGTATGTCAAAAACTTCTTTAGAAAGAACAAGATAAAAATGAAGTTTCATGTCATTGTTGTAACAAAAAGGGACACAAAGCCTTTGAATGTAATTTTAAGAAAAGTAACAAGAAATTAAATGTTAAAGGAAGGAAAATGGGTTCCAAAAGGAACAATCTTTTTTGCTACTAACCATGAAGGACCCAAGAAGGCTTGGGTACCTAAATATAAGACTTGATCATTTTGCAGGAGTGTCTTGCGGCCAAAAAATCAAAGTGTAAGTGGTATCTCGATAGTGGCTGCTCAAGACACATGACGGGTGACAAGTATCAATTCATCACCCTTGAAAGCAAAAGGGAGGAGTTGTTACGTTTGGTGACAATGGCAAAGGCCAAATCATGAGATTTGGTAAAATTCAAATAACTCCCTCCATATTTATTGAAAATATCTTATATGTTAATGGTTTAAAGCATAATCTAATTAGTATTAGCCAATTGTATGATAAAGGTTTCAAAGTATCATTTGAAGCTTCTATTTGCACTGTTTCTAATCCCATTGATAATACCATTGTATTTATTGAAAATAGAAATGGCAATGTGTACTTGATTGATTTAGATAATTTGTCTACTAGTAATCATTGCTTAGTTGCTAATAATGCTAATATGAATGAGATTGGATGGCTGTGGCATCGTAGATTAGGTCATGCAAGCACGCACTTAATTTCAAAATTAATTAGAATGAATTTAGTAAAAGGCCTTCCACAACTAGATTTTGAAAATAACAAAATTTGTGATGCATGTCAATTTGGAAAACAAACTAGAAACTCTTTCAAAACTAAAAACATTGTTTCCACTTCTAGGCCACTTGAACTACTGACAGGTTAGAGTCGGCTCCAACTTTTCAGGTGTCGGCTCCATGTCGGGTAACCAAAAATAGAAAGTACAAAGTTCGTTGAGGAGTTGGCTCCAAAAAAGTTGAGTGTCGGCTCGCCGCATTCGGGAGTCATCTCCGAAAAACTATAAGTGTCGGCTCTAGAGAAGTCCAAAAACACGCGTTCTGTTCTCGCATTGGAGTCGGCTCCAGACACTGTAAGTGTCGACTCCGAAACTCTGGGTGTTGGCTCTGAAACACTTGGTGTCGGCTCCAGACAGTGTCAAAAATCAGAAAGACATTTAATTGGCCATGGGGTTGGCTCCAGACCTTCTGGGTGTCGACTTTAGGCTCTGAATTTTGAAACATACCTTTGACATTTGATTCAAAACATGTTTCTTTATACCTTTTGATTAATCAAATATTTTTAAGCCCTGAAACACTTGTTAAATTTATTAGTAACAAAATGAATATACTCATATCTTTTATTAATCATCAAATCAATAAATGGGTCAACACAATGGACATATCTTATTTTATTATTCATTCCATTTAGTTTCCATATTACATATAATAGGCATTAAAAACTTCATGATATCTATATTCTTTAAATTTTTCACTAATTATATATGCTTTTTATAAAAATAAATAAGAAGTTGGATAATAAATACCTGAAAGAACATTTGTAGCATCATAAAAAGTAACAAAATTTTTTTTTAAAATTTTACCTTGATGCCAATCAGTTTCAGTCAATGTAAATCCTAATTTACGATCATTAATATAAGTACTTAATAAGTTCTTATATGGATATGCATCATGTATCATGGTATAGGTACTATTCCAATGAGTTATTACATCAAGTTTAAATTTTTGAAAATGTTTACCATGATCTACACATAATTGTTTTAATTCTTGAAGTCTTGACCTTGAAGCATGAATAAAAGAAATTACATTTCTAATTTTTAAAATAACCTCTTGAATTATGTTCATTCTAGATTGAGCAGAAAGATTTAATATATGACATGCACATCTAATATGAAATAATTGTCCATCTAGATTAGGATGCAAAGGGTCATTTAATAATGCAACAACAGAATTATTATTAGATGCATTATCAAAAGTAATTGATATTATTTTATTATTAATATTATATGAGCATATGATTTGATAAATAATATTTAAAATTTATTGTTCGCAAAATCAAAAGCACAAAAAGCAATAATTCATTTATTTAGTTGCCAATCATTATCAATATAATGAGCAGTAATGCAATAAAATAATTACTACCTACAGATGCCGACCAAATATCAGAAGTTAAAAAAATTCTAGCATTTAAATTTGAGAGACTTTTAGTTAAACTTTGTTTTATTACTAAAAGTTTATCATAGCCACTCTTCTAAAGGTACGACTACTAGTTCTTCTATAAGCAGGTTATAGGCCTAATTGAACATATCTTTCAAAATTATAAGATTCAGATAAACTAAAAGGTAATTCATCTTGAACTATCCATCTTACCAGTAATTTCCTCTGATTTTCATGGTTATATACAAAATTACCTACAAGTGATCCCTCTTGTATATTAAGGATACATTGCTGATGGGAATCATATATCCTATGAGTCTCTTGATGTATTTTTAAATGCCCTATTCTTCCAGTACTAGAATAACTATATAGTTTTGCAGTTTTTTTATATTTTTCTTTATAGACTCCATCAACCATAATTCTATCGAAATCATTCCAAACATCACTATTCCTCTTACAAGAAGAGATTTGACATTCATTGACGCTGGCTCTAGAGAAACTTGAGGTTGGGATTGGGGTTGGGGTTGGGGATTAGTTTCCTCACCCTCAGAAAAAGGATGCATGTTAAAATTACTTTCGTTAAAAGATGTCATATTCAAAATTTTTAATTAATAATATAAAAAAATAAAAATTAACCCACACAAAGGAATTGAGAAAATGATCAGAGATGGAGGCGTGGAGCTGAGATTTGTGAGCTTTCTCTTGTGCTCTCGCCTCTCAATAAGAAGTGACCTTGTAGCACTTGACTACTTACTTGAGACTTGCCACTTGCAAGAATAGTTGCAAACTAAAAATTAAATTGCTAATCTACTAGAGCATTTGCTAGAAGAGAGAAATAGTAGTAATAGAGAAGAGTTGATTTGGTGTGGTAAGAATGAGGAAGAAATGGGCTATTTATAGAAGTTATAAATTTTTTTTTTCAAAAATACCCTTT
Source organism: Calamus simplicifolius (assembly GCA_900491605.1). Classification (NCBI taxonomy): domain Eukaryota; kingdom Viridiplantae; phylum Streptophyta; class Magnoliopsida; order Arecales; family Arecaceae; genus Calamus; species Calamus simplicifolius. The sequence goes on along the minus strand of UESW01001555.1, from coordinate 290,555 downwards.
GATATAGCTATTATATGGTTGTTGGGGGAGGTAAAATGGTCTAAACCCCTTCCTAAATGGCTATATAGCCATTTTTAGCTATTTTCAATGGCTAGAATGGCTATATAGCCGTTAGGGACCGTGCCTGGCACGTCACGGCCGTGCTGGCAGGCTCGGCACGGCATGGTCCGTGGCCCAAAATGGGGGCCACGGGCTGTGCCGGGCCTAATTTTTTTATCGTGCCAGGCACGGCACGATAACTTTAGAGGCACGATGGGCCTGGGCCGTGCTGTACCAGGCATAGCTCAGTGCCCACCTCTACGTCTGTACGTGAGTGCGTGAGAGAGAGAGAGAGAGAGGGATTGTTAAAAGATAATGGTATCATGGGTTTGCTAGGTTTAGGGCTACAAATGGATCGGGTTAGATTAGGTTATGCTTGATCCTTATCTGACTAGATTTATATTCGGATCTTTATTTTGGACTTGAACCCAATCCAGTTATTGATTGGGTTAGGTTAGATCAGACTTATGAAATATATTTTAAACCTAATGGGTCATTTAGGTCTATTTGGATCTAACCCAAATATTATACTTGAGTCAAGTATCTAACTATTATTTTATTTCTAATTTCTAATAATTGATAATAAAAAATAGATCAATTAAAAATTTTAAATGAGATTAAAAAGAATTAACTTAAAGTTAAATTTTTATTAAAAATCTTAATTCTATCCAAGTAAGTGATTATTTTTAAATTTATAAATTATAATATTTAAAATATTTATTGGTATACTTAAAAATATTATAATAAGAATATATCAAAATAAATAATAAAATATAAATATTTAGATAATATTAGAGAAAATGGAAGGAGATCTAGTTGTTAAGGAGAATTAGTTTAAATAGTATTCATTCAATGAATTTATAAAGATAATTAGAGTAAAGAAAATAAGATTTATGTAACTAAGTTTTATTATTAGGATAATCGAGTTGAGGTCAAAAAATACATGACCCATATTTGATTCAAAATTTAGGTTGGGTCCAACTTTTAGACCTGACCCAATTTGTGGGTCTCTATATATGTATTGGTTTGAGTCTAATCAGTTTGGGATTGGGTTGGGTCATGGGTCGACTTAATTCTCTTGCAATCTTAGCTAGGTTTATGGTTGGGTTGTCCTATATTTAAATTTTGATCTTAGTTATATATGTGAGAATGAGAGGAAGTGATCATTAAGGGAGAGAGATTATGAGGTGGCAAATGGGTTGAGTCAAATCAGGGCATGCTTAATCCTCGATCTAATTTGATTTTATATTTAAGTCATAATTTTAAACTTTGATCCAAATCATTAGCTAATCACATAGGATAGGGTTGGGTCTATCATATAAAAAATTTTAGACCCAACAGGTCAAGTTAGGGCCAAGTATAATCCAAACTCAATTTAAAATTTATAGATTTGGATCCAATTAGGTTTGCAATTCCAGTAAAGCAACTAGCTCTACCTTTGTAGTAGAATCTAATAATTAATGATTAAATATAAAAATAATAGAAAGATACAACTAAAAAAGGATAATTTAAACTTGAATTTTTATTTAAAATTTTTAATTTTATCCAAGTAGTTGATTATTTATTATTTTATAAACAATGATTTTTAATTTATATATTAATATTCTTGAGGGAATTGTAAATAAAAATCTAACAAAATAAATATTACAATTGTAAATAATGAATATAATTAACTAAAAATAAATAAGAGGAGATGTGATTATTGAGAAAAATAAAGAGGAATTAATTTAAATGAGATATATTTAGAGTGAAGGAAGAAATCCATACAATTTGAATTTTCAAATTAGGCTAGATTAAGTTTGGATGGGATTGGGTCTATTTTTCGTTGACCTAAATTAGACTTAGATGATATGTAAATCAAGTTAGATCAGACTGGATTAAAAGAATATAAGATTTAAGCTAAACTCAAATTTTAGATCAAATCTAATTTTTAAAACCGATCCAATTCATAAGCAATCAAATAAGAATCATATTGGATCTATTATGGCTGGGTCATGGTTGTCTAGACCCATTTCAACCTTTCTTTTGAGAGAGAGGAGTTGCATAGCAAGAGAAAAGAGAAGTGTATGGGGGCAATTGAGGGGTGTAACATGATGAGAAGGTGTAAGGCATAACAAGGAAACATGAGCAAGAGGAGCATAAGTGCAGTTCTCGGTCTAGGGCTCTTTCTCTCTCTTCTCTCTCTAGAGTATTGTATGGTATTGTAGGATTTTGATTAACTGTCATGTAAACCTAGATATATATCTTTTATATACGAGTAGTACATAATTTGTACTACTCCAACAAACTTATTAGTGATTATGTTAAAATAATGAAATATTAAGAATATTTTTAGTACCACTCTACAAATCTTGGGTTATATGAGGATGACTTTGAAATCTTCAACATTTATTTGAAGTCAAATAAAAACTTGACTTTGAAAGAATGTTGATTTCACCTATCTAAATTTTGGCATCATAAGTCCAAATTATACTCATTTCATTTAGAGGAGAGCAAAGACACATAGATCATCAAAGAAACCTCATAAGTTATCAACTAAGGGTTAAATTAGTCAATACAACAACAATAATAATAAAATCTTAATTCAAATTAGTTGAATCAACTACATAAATCCTTATTCTTTATTCATTTTTATTTCAAGACCCAAATTAGTCAATATATACCATTTTTTTTTAGAAAAAATGAGTCTCAAATTAATGAAAAAAAGGTTGTGTCCTGAAATTGATTTAGAATTGAACCAATCAAATCAACTTGATTCTAAATTGGGTTTGATTAGAATTGAACCAATGAAATCAACTTGATACTAAGCTAAGCCTAGGATAAGATCAGTTCAGCTATAGATCCAAAATTCTACCATCAATTCTAATAAGCTCAATACTAAATTCAACCTTAGAACTAACTTAATCTCACCTTGCTCATTCCACTTACTAAGTTTTATTATTTTTCAAAGAGTGCAACTTATCCGCACGCACCACTTGGGAGCAAAATAATATTCACCAAAAGATTTAATAACACTTGTTCAAGCAAAAAAACATGGGAACAATTTGATTAAACCAAAACTAACTTAGATAAAATAAAATAGTCATTCTATGATAAAATAATCATTCTTTGTCCCATCGAACCCAAAACCTGTCCCCGTCACCGACAAAAACCACGACGGGCGGCAGGAGCTCGGCCCTTCTGAAACCCCAGCTCTTTCCATCGTCTGGCAAAGAAGCAACGCGAGACCACAGGCGGAGGAGGAGGAAGTCTACCAAGAGCCGTCGTTCTTCTCAAGAACTTATTTGAGGAATCCGCCATCTGAGGCGACTGCCCGTGAACGTTCTCGTCCTCTCGCTCTTCCCGTGAGTGTTCGCGTCCTCTCGCTCTTTCTTGACTAATTTCCTTTCCAATACTTTCCGCTCTGGAAATGAATGATGCTTCTTGGATCGGGTACCGGTTTCGTTTGGTTGTAAGAGGATTTCTAGGGCCTTCTGAGAGACACGTGGTGAAATAAAATCCCAATTTAAGAGCTTTTATTCCGTGAACTTTTATATGGACTAGAAATCTTTGCTTGAAGTTCGTTTCTTCCTTACCAAATTTTGTTCCTCAAGAAAATCGAGATATTGGATCTGCCTTGGAGGGTTGGAGATTAAAGGCGCGAGCGGTTGCTGTAATCGAGCCTAATTGCTCGATTGGTCACTGAAACTGAAACTGAGTGAGATTTTTCATGTGCGTCTTCGTGACAATAGAGAATTCTCTGCTAAGTTGTTTTTCTTTTCTTTTCTTTTTCTCCTCTAAACTTTTTTAAGTGTCCAGGTTCTGGTGCTTGAGTGAAAACTTGCTTGGAGAATGGTTATAGGGCTACACGAAACCCATAACGTATAGTCCAATTCAATTGGAACATTGAAACTGAAAGATCCATTGGAAGCCGAAACTGAAACATCCGTTGATGACCGGATAATCCTAACTTTTCTCAAAATACGTTGTTCGAACATTTCCTTTCTCGAGTCCAATAATCCATGTTCTGGAAAAGTGTCTCTGAGTGATCCCATCTCACGATACATTGATCATGGATTTGTTTTTTCTTTTATTTGCTAGTACACCCAAGCAAAGCACGCTTAATGGGATCTGATTGTATTAGGACTGTCATTTTTTGGTCTAGTAAAAAATAAGATTGTGTTGCTAAGCATACAAAAGAAGCTGAATATATTGCATGTAGTACAGCATCTACTTATGCTGTTTGGATATAAAAATCCATAATGTTATGAAGTTAAGCATTCTTACTAGACCTCCTCACATGTATTGTGATAATCAAGTAGTAATTGCACTAATTGATAGTGGAGCAAACAGTTCAACAGATAAACATATTGGAGTTAAATATTATTATATGCAAGATGTTATTAAAAATAAAGAAGCCACTATAAGTTATTTACCTTCTGCTGACATGATTATCGACCTTCTAACAAAAGGTGTTAGTGTTGAAGTATTTTTTAAACATGTTGAAATGATGGGAGATAGAAATGTCTAAGTTAAAAATTAATGCTTAAAGGTATATCAGTTAGACATGTAAAACCTCAAGCCTGATATAGCTATGATGGGTAAATCAATCTAAGCATGCAAAACCCCAAGGCACTTTACATATCACATTTAAAATGGTGGGAGAAATTTTAGCTTTCATGTTCAAGTGGGAGATGTTAACCATTATGGCCATGAAACCCCTAACATATAGTCTAAGTCAATACATTGTCTTCAGCTTTGAAGTACTTCATGGTTTTGTTGATTTGTTGTTTGCGAAGGATGCCCCTGTTTTATGAGGGGTTGGTTCTTTCCTTGCACTTCAATTTCAAGCACCTATAATTAAGTCAACCATTAACATGTTATTGAACTATAATGTCAATGTTTATCCTGAAGTCTAAGTTTCTGTTGTGAGTAAATACTAGGNCCCATAACGTATAGTCCAATTCAATTGGAACATTGAAACTGAAAGATCCATTGGAAGCCGAAACTGAAACATCCGTTGATGACCGGATAATCCTAACTTTTCTCAAAATACTTTGTTCGAACATTTCCTTTCTCTAGTCCAATAATCCATGTTCTGGAAAAGTGTCTCTGAGTGATCCCATCTCACGATACATTAATCATCGATTTGTTTTTTCTTTTATTTGCCTAGTACACCCAAGCAAAGCACGCTTAATGGGATCTTAGTGCTGGTATGATCGCCCTCCAGATCTAAGTCCCATCATTTTAGTATTAACACCTTTTGGCGGGACTGTCATTTTTTGGTCTAGTTAAAAATAAGATTGTGTTGATAAGCATACAAAAGAAGCTGAATATATTGCATGTAGTACAGCATCTACTTATGCTGTTTGGATATAAAAATCCATAATGTTATGAAGTTAAGCATTCTTACTAGACCTCCTCACATGTATTGTGATAATCAAGTAGTAATTGCACTAATTGATAGTGGAGCAAACAGTTCAACAGATAAACATATTGGAGTTAAATATTATTATATGCAAGATGTTATTAAAAATAAAGAAGCCACTATAAGTTATTTACCTTCTGCTGACATGATTATCGACCTTCTAACAAAAGGTGTTAGTGTTGAAGTTTTTTAAACATGTTGAAATGATGGGAGATAGAAATGTCTAAGTTAAAAATTAATGCTTAAAGGTATATAAGTTAGACATGTAAAACCTCAAGCCTGATATAGCTATGATGGGTAAATCAATCTAAGCATGCAAAACCCCAAGGCACTTTACATATCACATTTAAAATGGTGGGAGAAATTTTGGCTTTCATGTTCAAGTGGGAGATGTTAACCATTATGGCCATAAAACCCCTAACATATAGTCTAAGTCAATACATTGTCTTGAGCTTTGAAGTACTTCATGGTTTTGCTGATTTGTTGTTTGCGAAGGATGCCCCTGTTTTATGAGGGGTTGGTTCTTTCCTTGCACTTCAATTTCAAGCACCTATAATTAAGTCAACCATTAACATGTTATTGAACTATAATGTCAATGTTTATCCTGAAGTCTAAGTTTCTGTTGTGAGTAAATACTAGGATGATGGGGGCTCAAAAGATCATAATCAAATCTGGGTTTAGTCTCTAATCAGCAGAAGCTTTTTCTTAGTTGTAGAGCATAGTTTCTTGTTATACTGCTCTTCCACTCATTCATGAGTGCCATACTTCTTGAGGTCTCTACTACCTCTGTTGCATGTGACTATATTGTCTCAAATGTTGTTCTGCAGCTTTACTTATGATTAATGGAACTTTAAAGCTTTGAACCTTCACTCAAGAATCGGGGTAAAATTTGAGGTCACTCTATTTCCTTTATATTGAATTGTTTGGTTCAAAATGAGCCAAGTTAGTTCCTATCGGGAGGATATGGTATTCTTCTAACTAGGTGAGCAGAATATGGAAGCTGGTTGCTAGCTTTGATTTTTCATTGTTAGCTTGGTTGCTGTTGTAGATCTGGAAGCAAGGTAAGAGACCTAAGTGACCAATGTCTATATGTTTTGATGTGTGTAAAATGCAGGGCCACTTATTCATAATTTTGCTGTTGATCTTCATGATGTGACCTTGGTTATAAGATTCTTAGCCCCTTACTAGAAATAAAACTGACCATGTTCAAACTTTGGTCAATATGTTTGACCACAGTTGACCATAAAGAAATCGACCATAGCTCACCATAACTGATCATGATGGGTCACAATTGAGTACCCCATATTTTTTGCTTCATAGTACATATCGACTCTGCCATATCTGATGTGTCATGGTACATTTTCTTTTTTCCAAGGGAAGCTTCATGATACATTTTCATCATAGTGATAATTTAAAATAGGAAATTTTCATGTCTTTTGCAACCAAAGCTCACCTTAATCTTTTCTTATACTTGTATGCAACCAAACTAGCGAAACTGACCAATCAGGGTGTCACTTAGTGTGGCAATTGAAAAGTTCCTTTTCATGTCAGATAATAAGTTAAACTTCAAAAGTCAAAATCTATTCAACATCTAGTTCTATGACTTCCCAATAGCTCTTGATCTTGATTATTGTAGATCATGAATGTCAACTATAGTAGAGTTCTCAAATCTCAAATCTACTGATGCTCTCAAACAAGATGCATCAATTGCCTTTCATAACTTTTGTATGAAGTTGCCTTTGTTCTGATATTCAAAATCTGATATTTTGAGCCAACTAGGAAGGATCTTCTTAACATTTGTTAGGAATGACCACTCACAATCTTCTACCATCTCTTCTATGGTCCAACCATGAATCCATTGGAAGTATGAATGTGTTGCACATATGTTTTGTCCACAAACATTGTTGGCAGTGGGGCACCCGATGGTTGTGCTTGGTTGTGGAATAGGTATGTCAGGATAATCTATTCTATGTCAGCTTTAATCATATTAGTTGACAAGTTAGTATGGGTAGGTTTGAATCTTTCTTGTTGAAAATATATTATTTTTGGAAATAATTATTGAAGTGGATAAAATGTTGCTCGGCGGCAAGGGATGGAACAAAGTATTAACAGACGCCTTTTTTTGTGAATTGGAGAAACTATGCTTGTCCATTCAAAGAGAAATTGGTTATTGGAAGAAGAGAAGCAATAGCTCCTTTCTAATCTAACATAGGTGGCTTTCCGAGCATGGTCATGCCTACATTATGAAAAAGTAATGTTAGGGTTGGTCAAGTTGGACTACCTAGCAGTAAAAACTTTGCACCTTGTGGGTCCATTTATCTTTGGGATCCAAAATTTGAAACCCAAGAGAAACACCTCATTTATTCTCTCCTATCTTTGTTTTGCTCTTTTCTTGCAAAGCCACAGGCCATGCATGTGCGAGATGCTAGTTTATCTAATTTGGACCTACTGCTGGCTTATGAAACATGAATAATATGGGATGTATAGGTCATGATCAATGATATTTATTCTCCATTTGTGTCTTGTCAACTATTTTAGGATACCAATGCTGTTGACATTATTGCCGACCCTAAACAGTTGGAAAAGGACAGGATAATTATGACAACGCAATTTATACTGTTCATTTTTATGGTCACTTGATTCATAGGTTAGAAATCTAAAATAGATGAATTTTGGTTTTTAGTGTCATGTAGATCATCTTCAATAGTTTGGACCTTCAATATGGATGACCTATCATTGATTTTTGAAATCTTTTTTTTTTCTTCCCAAAAGAATGAACATAAAGTGATTATAGAGTTTTTGCTGCTTGCTCACATTTTCTTCTGTGCTAAATTAGTTCATGGTATCATATACTAACATATTGTTTGACATTTGATAAGCTCTAAAGCAAATTCCTTTTCAAGCAACTTACAGCCTTTTTTTCTATTTGTTAATGATTGTTATCTTAGTCTGATGAAACCAGAACCCTTGAAATTGAAAGAGGATCTCTGCTGGCTTTATTCTCGTGACACTGACCTGGAATGAGATTTAAGTGGATCAGCCTGATTTCTGAAGATTAATGTTGAGGGTTATTATCATTATTATTTTTAAAATCCTGCTGCATGCTTATAGGCTGATCTATAAAAGACCTTCCTGTTCATGTCACATTAAATACTTTGCTTGATGCTATGAGTTCCTACGTGATGCAATTTAGTTTGAAAAGAGCTCAAGCCAAGCGATCTTGACATTTTGATTAACTAAACTATCGGTAACCTGTCCGAAACATTTAGATGAAAAAACTACCTCTTGGTGACATTATATTGCTCACATTCTGTCTTCTATGCTGAGAATTTGGGTTCACGAATTTTTAGCTAGCTGTTGCTTAGCCATGTTGGAATTGTAGAAATTCAAGCTTGAATCTTAATGGTAATTCCACATAGATTGCTTTTATTTATAACTCCGCCAAGGTTGGTCCCAAGCTCGGATAAAGGAGGAGGGTTGCGTTAGGTAGCTGACAGCCAGCGTAAAATTCTGTCAGATCTCTTAAAACATGAATCTACTAAATTAAACTATGCGAAGGTTGAATAGAGCAGAATGGAGAAAGCAGATTCATGTAGCAGACCCTATGTAGTTGGGAAAAGGCTTAGATGAGTTGAGTTGAGTTGATTTGAGTTCTGATTTTCACTTCCAGAACTGATTTCCATTTGCAGATAATCTTATCTCAACAAAAGAGCATTCAACAGCTCAATATGCTTCTCCAGAGCCTTTAGCAACAGTTGCTGCACTGCCGAGGCAGGAATAAAACAATGCATGGAACTGAAACGTCTCTGACAGAAAATGCTGATGAAGTTGAGAAGAAGAGCCTGGAAGATTGATGTACGGAATTGATTTGGAGGTATTTAGTAGTAATGGTGATATTTCATGTATATTGGAATCATATTTATCTTACTAGCCTCAATTATTTAAGCTATCAAAGCAAGACAAGGTAATAACATGCTTCATACAGAGATGATCTGATCACCTGACAAAAGGGAATGTTTGCATCATGAAATCTTTATTTCGTGCATTGTGTCTTTGTTATAGGAAATCCTTGATCACTAATATGTAAATATGTGACACTGTCTTACTAATTGCTGCTACAATTCTCTGAAGTATCACGTTGCTACAACTTTTATTGATAAATCTTTGCGAGTAACTTCTGATTGGACCATTCTGTTTCCACTTCAAAACACCCTTTTCATCAACTGACTTGTAACACAGATCTTTGTGGGTCGATACTTGTATTGACAATCTTGGATGATGCAGTATGATCTTCCCCATGATGCATGAGCCTAATCTAGCAGATCGTTTTTATCAAACTCCTTGAAGTCTTAATGCATCTATGCAATAATGTGATTGATTCTTAATTTTATTTTTACTGTATTGAGCAAGTTTCATTTCCATGCAAGTAAAAAAATGTCTTTCATAGGTGGTTATATCAACAGATGTGATCATTGGTCAGGTTAGGTTTGGCATGGGATTGGGTTAAAAGAAGGGTAAAAAAAATAAAAAATAAAAATAAAATCTAGTAGAAAAGAATCAATCTTTCAGTTGTCAACTATGTATTTTAATAAATGAAAACAAAATCGGCTTGAGTATCCAAATAAAGAGAGAATAATTGTGTTTGGCATGATTTTCAACTTTTACTTTAAGAAATAGAACATGAAGATTTTATTTTTACTTTATCTTTGAATATTCAAAAGAAAAAAATATGTATTAAGTTGATTATTTTTATTTTATAAATATAAAAATAATAGTCCCTTTATTGTTGATAATGGTGTCAGTTATGATAATGGTAACAATAGTGATGATATTTATTGAAGTAGTGGTGATGTGGCGACAACAAAATCATAGTGGCAGGAGTCAGAGCAATAATGCTAGGAGGATTAAGGATGAGGAAGATTTCACTTGATAGTTCTAAGTTTATTATTAAAAATAGACAAAAATAAGATTTTATACTTTTACTTTTTAAAAAAACATAATTTAGAAGTAAAAAAATAAAATTGTAATACCCATTTAAATATTTTTTTTTATTTTCATATATTTTGCAAGTATCATAATAATTATATTATTATTATTATTATTATTATTAATATTATATAACATTATGTTATAATAATAATTATATTATATTAGTATAATAAACTATTGTAATATTATATTATATTAGATTAATATGAAAATAATACTAAGTACTTTTTTATATGGATGAGAGATATTTTGGTTCTTACATCTTAAGTCAAAATCACTATGGAAGGTGATCTTGGATACCTAACCTCAATAATGAGTATAAACTTATTAAGTTGGATAGTGATCATGAAGATGAAGATAATTTAAAATCATTAAGATAATTTAAAATCATCGCTATGTAAGATTACTGAGGTGATTCCATTATCTCCATCCGGATCATTGATTACCCTAGATGAATAACCAACCCCACACCAAATGCCCTCCTTGTTTGATGCAATAACTACCAGAGGTCCTGCTATAAAGATTCACCACCATCCTTTTCAATGCATATCCGTAACGGTGCCCTATAGAAATCTATTCAAGCCACACAGAAAACACCATTATACCACTGAGAAATAAGGTCACGAAGACAACATCCATCTCATGATTAAGCATTGAACAAAGTCGCTATGCTTAGTCCCTCCATATACATAGAGCAATCGTCAGCTCAAATAAGCATTTCACCATCAGCAGCAAAACCAGTTACATAATACTTGTTAGCCTTCAACACTCCTGTATCATGACTTGAAGTACTTAATATTCTACAAAAGATTGCTAATAACAGACAACAAGAACAAATGTATCTTCATTTTTCAAACTAAAAAGGAATTAGAAAAGCTGAAAATATTGAACTTCTCCATCCTCCATCTTACATTAACAGGATATATAGATTCTGAATATTCCAACCGCATAACAACATAAACTTGTTGCTATATTGCTTTTCCACAACCCAGCTACATGTGATACTTGAGCAAACTCTCTTCCATGCTTCTGGAAGTTCCAAAGTCTTTTTTGATCCATTTAATAATACTGCTATGGCTGAAAAGCATTGCTTCCACTTGGGAGTTCTCAGAGAAACCATAACACATCTGTTGTATCATTAACCAGTTTCTGTTGTATCATTAAACAGCTTAAACCAAACCAGTTGACAACAAATCATCAACTATGACGCCATCACCATGTGCCTCCTGTTTAATATTATAACCATTTGTAGAGCATGCAGGAATACTACCAGGATTTTTATCCAGGTTCTTGACATGTCCATACCACACAAATAGAAAATGAACTATACCTACAAAGAATGAAGTTATATTTTTGTAGCAATACTGCGATATACTCCATGGCATTCCATTGCAGACCCAATGACATCCTGGAGGAGGGCCTTGGGCAAATGATCAAAGGTCATCCAAGTCTTAAAGCAATCTCCGCAGGACCAATTTATAAAACACTCCTGATACATCTTACATCATAAGGGTTGCTCCACCCCACATAAAATTTATGAAAGTGAGCAAAGGCAACTACAAAATCAGATTGAAAGAAGAGAGTATGAAGTAGAAGGGGCGAAAAAATGGCACAGAAGAAAAGGGAACATGGATAGGGGCTGGAGTTAAGATCAAGAGGAACATAAAGTGGCCCAATCCATGAATTCCATCACTGCATTCCCAAGCACCTGGTTCACCGGATGATCTTCAATTCCCAGACAAAACTCGATCATTAACCAACTGCTCTTGCTAGAAGACCAATGCAGGAAAAAATGGTTTTCTAGGAAAAATGGCTTCCTGATCATCTGCACACCCACAGAGGAGCATGAGGCATAAGCCTGCCATTATATGGGCAACAAACACCGCTATAAGAGATTGTAAAGTGCAGCACTTACATTTGGAAAATCTTTTGAGGACATACAGAGGCCCAAGGATTAGACTTAAAAATTTCAGAACTTATGTAAATATCCAACACAACTAACATAGTAACAGAACTGTAAAGAGTCTGCCAAGCATTCGTCATGAAACACATAGTAGTGCATCAAGAAACTCATCCCTTCAAATCCATTATGGAGGAGGTAATTGAAGATTGATATCAACAGCCTCTCATCATTGCCGAAAGCTCCTTGTCTGCCAAAAGGAAATGCAAGGCTGTAGTATTAGAACAATAGGTATGACCCCTTCATTGGTTTCTCTCTCTAGTTATGTGCTTATCTCCGTATATCTCTAGTTATGTGCTTCTACTCAAAATAAGCAGCTACCAAAATTCTCCTTTGGTCATAAGAGAACAAATAGAAAAGCTTCACAAAAAGAAAAAGGAAAAAGAAAAATAAGCTAAAGAAACATTGAAGGGCTGTTGAGCTAGTCAGGAGAGGGATATTGAGATTAGAATGTCGTCTTGAACATTCATTTTTATCTTTTACATCATTAGAGCCTTCCATTTAATTTTGCATAGCTGGCATGACAGATTAATATTTTTTTGAGGCTAGAGGTACTATTGCCTGCTTTTCTACATATACCCACTCCCATCCTTGAAGGCCGGCTCCAATTGAAATCAAATACCTCACCTCGTGCCAAATGGTAAAAGGTGATCCCATCTGATGACTTGCTTAGTATGGTATGACAATTTAGTAGTTGATCCTTCTCTCATCTCCTTTTCTTACCATGCTATCCTCAAATTTTTATCGTACACCTCTGCATTGTTTAAGCAAATACTCTAAAAGTGCTTCTGAATTGATTGATACATGCATGCACAAATACAATTCTTATTATCCTACAATTTAGCTTTCATCCATTTCATTTTTTTCCCCAAACAGATTCTCATCTTATTTGCATTGGATTTTGTCATGTAGTATAGTACATGAAGCATCAAGTCATATTCTGGTTATGACCCTAATAATCAAATATGATCTATTTTTTTTGTAGTGAATGGGTCTAATATCAGGGTAATCAAATATTGTGACCATATAGGCCCTATTACATGACTTATGTAGCAATCTTGATGCATCAGGTCCTATTGCATGACATATTGAAAGGTCATACTAAAACTACACTTATGAAATGGCTGAAGGGCTGTAAGCTATTTCTCTTCTCTTGTCCATGTACATTGGACATCTCTTTTTAAATCGACCTGTTTGGGTTCAAAAGAATGCTTAAAATTCCTAACCTTTGAATAAGTATGTAAGAACCAAAGTGCATGCATGCACTTGTATGTGTTATATCAAATTACAACCACAATAGTGAAAAATGCTTACCTAAAGATGCTTCTAGCCTAAGCAACGACATTGTTGTCCACTATTTATGAGACCAATCCCTCGGCAAAGTACTACCTGACAATATCTTTTAAGAATTAATGCCAAGATCACTTTCCAAAAAAAAGATTAAAAAGAATTGGTGCCAGGAAAATGCAAATAAATAAGCAAAAAATTTAGACTAGAAACTAATTTTGTGTTTAACACATCATATATACAAAGAAGATGATAGCAATCAAACTTGATTAATGTTGAATTAACCATTATGCCTGCCCTGCTGGCATGGTATGTGTATGTCCGCTATGTCATGCACATTCAATTCTGCATTGAAGTAAAAAGGAAATAAGAAATACTTAAAATTTCTATCTTAGTTAAATAAATAAATATAGATTCAGTAGGCCCGTGCTGACCCATACCAATTGCTTTACATCGGTACATTCCAGGGTCTACGAGCTGCAACCAGAAGGAAGCCCAGGGTGCAGGAATGGACTGGTGTTGCCATCCATTGCAGTATCAAATATTGGATATACAACACCTCTGACATGTTTGATACATTATAATAGCGAATGCCAACTACCATGGCCTTGAAGGACTCGGTTTTGTGATGGATGGAGCAGAGTGAAATGGAATGGTCGGAGTCGCTCGATCCTATAGACTCCATTGAAGTCAGATCGTTGCCATGACTGTGATTGTTGTCTTCCATCATCAATTGTTTCTCTATTCTCTACTTCCTCTGCAAAGACAGATAAGAATCAGAGGAGTTGGTGCCAGTACGAATTTTAATTCGGCAAATACCAAAATATCTTAGAGAAGCAAAATTGTAGATAGGTAACTCAACAATTATTGTTACCTAAATGTGGAGAATAGATTTCGTTTCGCAACACTCCTTCAATTTCGATGCATGGAGGAACAAATGGTAGCATCATCTCGTGAAAGCCAGAGGTCAGGACATCCTTTTATTCTCAAGGTTTTCAGGGAGGAAAGGCAACTCAGGCTCTCCACCATTGTGAGCTTAGAGCAATTCACAATCTGTAGCTCCTCAAGCTTATCTCGGTTGTGTTGCGCCAACTGTAAAATCCTTAAGTTCTCACAGTTATCAATTATTAAGGAGCGAACCGTTCGTTGGAGCAGCTCATCTGGTAGGAATTCGATATCAGGACAGTCCTTTATAACCAATCTTTGGCACAGGGAGAGTTTAGGCGTAAGAAACATTAAGGTGTTCAACAAATGAGCTCGTGCAACTCCATATTGTCAACTCTTCAATTAATAATCCTCGATTCCTAAAGAAATTCCAAGAATCGCGGGCCCGCCAAGATCTACGCTGTTGCATTTCATCTGTTCTAATGGAGGAGAAATCATCAAACTCATGCTTTATGATCTCCCAGTTGTTTGATTGATCAGCTTGCCGAGTGAAAAAACCTGGCACATTAGCAAACTAGAGTTTACACTTCCATGTAAAAGCTTAAAAAAATGCAATCAGAGAACATTTTTGAATAACTTAATTAGTGCACGTCAAATTTAGGATGGAGGGTACCTGAATGCAGTTGATTTTTTGTATTTGGCACCAATCAATCAATCCGGGGCAATCCTCAATTTCCACATCATTAGGCATACATGAGAGTTTGTCTTCTGCCATGATCCGAAGCCTAGGACACCTTGTTATATGTAGATATATGAGAGAAGTAAGGTTTTGCAGCCCCGATAATAATGCCAACCGTTGACATTCCTCAATTTCAGATGTTTTAGCTTTATTGGCAATCCTTCCTCTGATATAAGTCGGAGTTGAGGACAATTGTATACATACAGTTCTTCAAGTGAGTGGAGATTATGCAGCCCTTTAATTGATGTGAGTTGCCGGCAATCAAAAATACGCACCTTCCTAAGCATTGATGGAAGTGGTCCTTTTGGTGTGATCATATCCAATTTTCCAGGAGAATCATGAATGTACAGAGGAAGCGACCTTACGTTGTCACAATCGAATATGGTGATCTCTTCAAGCGATGCCAAGGACAAAGGATAACCCATCCATTTTGGAAATTTGGAACCACAATAACTTTCTATATTCAACTTTTTGAGGTTGGTGTGAGGTTGGAGGTACTCGAGAATGGCTTCCTCCATTTTTTCATCAGATGGGACATCATCAGTGTTTTCTGGACTAACTGCCAGATGTAGTAGGCTTGTACCTTCCAGACTATCGGGCAAATCATTCCATTCTAGAATCAACTGCTCAAGTTGATGCTTAGATTTAAGATTGGCATCCCTGGCATCCTCTATTTTGACCAATTTCCTAAGCCCTGAGATGCAGAGAGTTTCTTGGAGCCCTACCAAGTTCTTCAGTACTCCTATCCCACCCTGACCCTCACCTCCTCTCACACTAAATTCTCCGCACAAACTTTGAAGATTTGTTAGTTTCTCGACCCCAGCTGGAATGTACGGCCCCATTTCAGGACAAGTATCGTTCAGCAATTGCAGGTATGTAGGCTAATAAGCTTATGTAGGCCGTCTGGTAACTCTGCAAGATTATGACAATCAAGTGTCAATGTCTGTAGGTGATAGAGGAGACATACTGATTCAGGAAGCCTCTTAATAAATGAGGATTTGATAAGTAAGTAGCGTAGGTTAATAAGCTTATGTAGGCCGTCTGGTAACTTTGCAAGATTATAACAATCAAATATCAATGTCTGTAGGTGATAGAGGAAACATACTGATTCAGGAAGCCTCTTAATAAAGAAGGATTGGTAAGTAGCGTAGGTTAATAAGCTTATGTAGGCCGTCTGGTAACTTTGCAAGATTATGACAATCAAGTATCAATGTCTGTAGGTGATAGAGGAGACATACTGATTCAGGAAGCCTCTCAATAAAGGAGGATAGGATATGTAAGTAGCGTAGGTGTTTCAGGTTACCGATTGAACCTGAGAATTAGTATCTCCCCAACAAAAACATAGAGTCCGTAAACATCTTATCATTGGTTCACTAAGCAGTCGATCATCTGTGGTACTGGACGGCCATAAAAAGTATCCCATGCGAATAAGGACCTTAGGCCCCTAGAGTTACATGAGGACAGTGATTGCACCCCTCGACTTTGCAGGTATATATGGCTAACTTCTTCAGGGAAACCGCCTGGCTTCTCATCATACCGTACAGCACTCATTTCCTGCAATAGATTTTGCTACATCATGTATTATATCATGCATCTTAAAAATATGACGCCCACGCCAACCATCAAAGGGATCAAAGAATGATCTTCTTTGTAGGTCATTAAAATATTCATCACCAATGTCTTCTGGCCTCCTTCTACCTTGAGGTATAATGTAGCCTTGTGCCATCCACAATCTGACTAACACATCTTTTTCAAACTCATAATCCTTAGGAAACATGGAGCAATAAATGAAGCAAGGTTTTAGATGCGTTGGCATGCGATCATAGCTCAATCTGAGAGCTGCGAAAGTTTCGTTTTCTTGTCTCCTTCCATAGATCGCTTTCTAAGACATCCACCCAACTACCTCATTTGTCCATCTCAGATGGCTTCCTATTGTCTTCAAAGCCAATGGTAAACCAGAACACTTCTTCACAATCTGCTTGCCAATATCCACCAAGCTAGGTTGTTCTTCAGAGTTTCCAGCACCAAATGCATACTGCTTAAATAATAACTAAGACTGCTCCTCGGACAAGTAGCTAGGACGATAAGGATGCACCGTTTGCATGATCTCAGCAACTGAGTCATTCCTACAGGTCACGATAATTCTGACTACTGTTTCGGCACCAACAAAGGGGTTTATCAAGGACTCCCAGAGGCTTGGTCGCTCGTTCCATACATCATCCAACACGAGCAACACTCGCTTCCCCTTCACCTTCATCATTGAGGGTATTCTGAAGATTGCTCAATTGTGTACCATCGCATCTTGTTGAAGAGATAGACTCAATGATGTCCTTGGTGAGCTTTATGACATTGAAATCATCAGATACACAAACCCATCCAGTTAGATCAAATTGTTTTTTTACCTCTGAATCATTGTAAACAAGTTGTGCGATGGTGGTTTTTCCCAGTCCCCCCTTGCCCACAATGGGAATGACAGAAAAACCATTTTCCATACCCTCAGATAGCAACAGATCAATTACCTCGTCCTTGTCCTGTTCCCTTCCACAAATTCTGGATTCATCCACCATGTGGCTGCTCGGTGCGGGGTACGTAGCTCCGGATGCTCGCCTCTCTCCGTCTTCCTCTCTCAAACGGAGGCGTTCCCGGTCCAAGGAAATCTCATCGAACATCTCCCTGATCTTCCTGATTCTATCCCCATGCCATCTGGAATCAAAACAGTAGTCGAGAGAGAACCACTCACCTCTTCCTCATCGTCCCCCTCCACATGCTTCCTCTTGCGGGAAGCTCGGCCTTCCACTTGGGCTCGCAGTTCCTCATAGTGGTACTCGTCCAACACGTCATCTGCATCTTGAGCTACTTGCCTGAGCTCCCGGAGCCAGAGCTTGATGGCTTCCTCTCGTATCTCTCTCTCCTCAGCATCATGGAGCACCGCCTGGATCCTGGCCAGCGTTCTCTCCAGCTTCTTAAGATCTTCCAAGATACTGCTGCGTGGATCCGATGATGAGGACGGTGATGTTGCCCATCTCCGAACAAAGCCCAATACTTGGCTGGTTTTTGATGCGACAGAAGATAGTAAAGCGCTCGCCATGGCACCGCCTCAGATTTTCTCTCCGTCAGATCCAGCAAACAAGGAAGATGGCTTGAGCTATCCTCCTCCCGGCTCCTTTCCTTGCAAAGGGTGCGTCGAACGATCCATGGTCCAAGTCAATGAGGGTAAGTCATTGAGGGTGATGGCGCACGTCTCCAGGCTCGAACGAAAATGTCTTTCTGCACCTTGAAGTGTGCTCCGTGTCATATTCAATTAATCTATCGACCACTGCTCTCGTAGCATCTGACTATGTGGGCCCTATTTTGTTTTTTTTACTTAGTAATGCATGACTATACAGTGAAGATTTGTTAATGAAAAAAATCTAAAATTCAAGATATAATCTTCATTAATTAAAATTTTTAAAAAATCATTTTATAAAAATGTCCAAATCAAAATATGTTCATAAATTAATGGTGTAAAATTAAATTTTTTTTAATTCCAGCCATTCTAGTCCTTCCATAATATTGGGCAGGAATAATAGACAATATAGTAGGCATCTACATGAGTATAAATAAAGAGTCTGAAATGTTGATCAAATTTATTGGATCAAAATAATCCATTTAACTTTCTTTTCTCAAATCTTTGTTATTTATTTATTTTTAAATCGATATTCTTGGCCAAGATGGCATGTTAATCTATTAGTGAAAGATTTGAACAAGATGCATGTGAGATGCATGTTAAAGATTTGAACAAGATGCATGTGAGATGCAAGATTAATAAATTGCCCATACCATACTTGCATGATCAAATAAAAGCATCCATTGGATTTTGGGCCTGGTTGAGAACCTATGAATAGGAAGGAGAGGGAGCCTTTACGTCTTCCACTCTTTGGGAGGCTTTTGACGCCTTTTTGAAGAAGCCAGACGACTCCTTCCAAAGGGAGGTCTTCTCGCTCACTCTCACAGAATTCTCTTTCTCCTCCATCTTGCAAATCAATCCTCCATCTTATCTTTTATAACATGGCATTTATCACATGGCATCTATTATGGCGATTGGCTGGTGGCTGATTATGGCACACATGGCTTGGAAAGTTCGTAGGGAAGGAAAGGACTTGGACACATTTTAATTATCTTTAACAAGATAAGAATAATATCTTTTTCTTTTGACGTTTATGTTTTAACATTATTAAACAGATATATTTGACAAGCAATCAAAGGCCCAACCAGCAGGCCATTGGGTTACCTCTGTTGGGATTTGACCACTCCTCATAAGAGGACTATGTGAACAGGAGCCAGAGCTTGAGCTATCCTCCTTCCGGCGCCTTTCCTCGCAAAGGGGGCGTCTAACGATCCATGTTCCAAGTCAATGAGGGTAGGCGCACGTCTCCATCGAAGAAAAAGTCTTTCTGCACCGTGAATATGCTTCTCATATTATAATTATATGCAGAATTATACATGTGATGCATAAAAAAATAAAATTAATAATTATATATATAATTATATATTACACAATACGCATGATCTACGCTACATGCGATCCACAAAATTTTCTCCTAAGAGGCTGCAGGTGTTCTTTCACCCATGCCTAAATAAATAAATAAATAAATAAAATAAATCAGTCCTTGATCCGTGTGAGTTGCGCCCTCTGCAGTGGATGATGGGCTGCCTTTCACCCTAAGTCGGCCCCACTATCGAACGCAAAGGAAACTCAGGCCCTGATTGACGTGTAGCCACGCTACGGTGCGCTGCAGGAGATTCCCTCTGGTTCATCCGGACTGCATCCAGATTATTTACCTCTATCGACCACTGCTCTCGTAGCTTCTTAAGATCTTCCAAGATACTGCTGCGTGGATCCGTTGATGAGGACGGTGATGTTGCCCATCTCCGAACAAACCCCAATACTTGGCTGGTTTTTGATCCGATAGAAGATAGTAAAGCGCTCGCCATGGCACCCCTCAGATTTTCTCTCCGTCAGATCCAGCAAGCAAGGAAGATGGCTTGAGCTATCCTCCTCTCGGCGCCTTTCCTTGCAAAGGGGCGTCGAACGATCCATGGTCCAAGTCAATGAGGGTAGGTGTATGTCTCCATCGAAGAAAAAGTCTTTCTGCACCGTGAATGTGCTCCTCATATTAATTAATTTTATGCATATATGAATCATACATGTGATGCACAAAAAAATAAAATTAATAATAATATATATAATTATATATGTGATGGGGGTAAAATTATCATTGCATTAATATCTGCACGGGTCGACAACCGGGTCAAGTCCAATCCCAACATCTTATCGGTCAGCTGTCACACCCACTAATCAGTGAAGCCCAATCGTCCTTAGCGGCGTCGGGGCGCCCCGACAACTCGGATCATCCTCGACAGCCCAAGCTATCCTCACCCTTGGTAGCCCGGACTATCTTCATACCTCGGCAGCCCGAGCTATCTTATACCTCGGCAGCCTGAGCTATCTTCATACTTCGGCAGCCCGAGCTATCTTCGCCCTCGGCAGCCTGAGTTATTTCCACACTTCAGAAAACCAAGTTGTCCCTTGCCTCGACCAAACCGAGGCACTCGAATGCCTCCGCGAAATCCGGCGCGAGAGAGTTTGAATTCACCATAACTGAATGAGATTCCAAACAGAGAATCATGCCCAAAAGTGGCCTAAGGGCCATAGGGGTAGCCTAGAACCTACACGGTCGCTGAATCCCAAGGCATTAACCAGCTTTCCTAGCCGTCGATCTTCCAACCGACGAGATACGAATCCCATTGGCCTTGTAATGAACCTAATTCGAATCCGCTTCGAATCTCAACGGCTTTCAGACTCCTCGCAACACGCCCAAGGAATAGGTGATCGCCTATAAATACCACAGCCCTCAAATCTCTCAGGTATGCATACATTCACTGACTCCCATACTGAAAAGCTCCATTTGAGCTCCCACAGAGCTCAGAGCTTCTGGAAGAAAAATCCATTTGAGGGAACTCGTGAGAGTCCTCTCCTCACATCTGCTTGCTGTGAATCTCCACTGACTTGGGCGTCAGAGGGTCCCCCGCAGAGGATAACCCCAAGAAAATCCTCTGCGTGCGTGAACTGTCTTGCAGATTCCACCCCAGACGTCGAGATCAGCGTTTGGACCCGGAGCCAGAGTGCACCCAAGTCGGAGAATGAATTTTCGCAGCAACAGATTGGTGCTAGAGGAAGGGCCTCAAGTCTCATAAACTTGTAACCCAGGAGACAAGACTCAACAACCAGAAGAAGCATCATCTAATGGCCAATCGAAGGAGAGCCACATCCGAGGCTCAAGACCAGGCCGCCTCCCAAAGGCCTAATCCAATTAGCGGTGTGGTACCTCTGCCACCACCGCCAGCTGAAACTCCTTCGCCGCTAGCAACGACAGTAACGCTGGACCAGTTCGCCACTCTGGTTCAGTAGGTCCAGGCATTGACCCAGATGGTCCAGGGACTCCAAGCGATTCATGGCCTGGCCGTTACTGCTTTCCAGCCTCACGAAGAGGCCGCCGCCCCTGCTCCGCCAGCGATCTCTTCTTCTGATCCGCCTGAAGCGGTTGACCATTGTCACCGGCCCACGAGGGCAAGGCCAGCACCGCAGCAGGCTGGAGGTAAGAGCCCGCTCAGGTCCAAGTGGGCTCGTTCCCCCACCCCAGTGTCTTCCCAAGACTCGACACCGCTACCGTATTCTCATCGCCCGATCCCTCCTACCACTTTGGATGAAGGGATCAGGCAACAGATGCAAGAAATGCGTCAAGAATGGTGTCAGGAATTAGACGCTGCTAGACAAGCCCCTCCATCCCAGCCAAAAGCGGAGCAGGGCATCCCTTCTCCGAGAGGATCATGAGGAAAGTGATTCTCCCTCATGTTAAGCTCCCTACCATCGAGCCGTACCATGGATCCACCGACCCCGACGACCACCTAAGCAGCTTCAGATCCATCATGATGTTTCACGGAGCATCGGATGCGATCCTGTGTCGAGCATTCCCCTCCACTCTAAGGGGATCGGCCCGAACCTGGTTCAACAGCCTGAAGCCAGGTTCCATTGATTCTTTCGATGAACTAAGCTGTTTGCTCATTAGCCAGTTCGTCAGCAGCCATCGCCAGCGACAGAGATCTGATTCCCTCTTTGAGGTCAAGCAAAGAGAGGGGGAATCCCTAAAAAATTATCTTGGTCGTTTCAACACGACCCTCCTGGAAGTCGACCATCTTAACCACAAGGTAGCCATATTTGCCTTGGTGGGAGGGGTGTCGAAGGAAGGAGACTTCTACTTGGCTCTGGAAGTTAATTACCCGAAGAGCCTTTCAGACATGATGTCCCTGGCGGATAAGTATGCCAGAGTAGAAGAATCAAGGAGATCAGCTCGAGTCGAGCAGCTGAAGAAGGAGGCAAAGGGCTCAGATAAGCAACGAGCCTACCGCCGTGCAAGCCTGCCTCGCCACCAGAGAGCTCCTCCGCCGCCGCCTCGAGACCGAACCCGGAGTCCAGCTCGAAGGTTCGACCGCTACACTTCCCTCACCGTGCCAAGAACACAAATCCTAATGGAGATCGAGCGGCAAATTCCTCGGCCTCCTCCTCTCCGAGGCAATGCGACTCGGAGGGACCCGACCAAGTACTGCAGCTTCCATCGGGATTATGGGCATGATACCAAGGACTGTTAGCAACTCCAGAATGAAATTGAGCGATTAATCTGATGGGGCAGACTGGACCGATTCAAAGGACCCCCTGAGCTGAACAATGAGGAGAATCGCCAACCCGAGCCTCGCCAGCTTCCTCCACCAAATCCTCCGGTTATCGGCAATGTCAATATGATAGCGGCGGCCAGCTCCCCATCTTCTTGGCCAGGCGAGGAGAAAAACCCGCCAAAGAAGGCTCGTGTTGATGAGCTCACTTTTTCTGATGAAAACCTTTGGAAGGTACAGTACCCCCATGATGATGCTCTGGTTGTATCCTTAAATATGAATAATTATGATGTACACCGCATCTTGATTGATAGTGGGAGCTTCGTTAATGTTTTGTACTTTGATGCCTTTGTGAGATTGAAATTTCGGATGGAAAGCCTCCGGGCCGTTGAGTCCACCCTAGTGGGCTTCACGAGTGACTCCATAATCCCTGAGGGAGTTATTACTCTGACGGTCCGAGCCGGCACCTGGCCCCGCGTGGCTACTGTGCTCATGGATTTCCTCGTAACCAAGCTTCGGTCTTCTTACAATGCCATCCTCGGTAGGCCGGGGCAAATATCTCTCAAAGCCATCATTTCATTCCCCATCTCGCCATAAAGTTTTCCACCGAATGGGGAGTGGGGGTTGTTCAAGGAAGCCAAATCATAGCTCGGCATTGTTTTGTCACCGACCTTCAGTTCAGGAAGCCCGAGGTAGATGGACTAGATGCTCGGGAAGACTTTGCCGAGCAACGAGGAGAGCCAGCCGAAGAATTGGAGGAAGTACCACTTGACGAAGCTTGGCCTGACCGAACCATAAAGGTCGGGTCACAGCTGGAAGAAAAGCTTCGACAAGAGTTGATTGAATTCCTTCGGAAGAACGCTGACGTCTTCGCTTGGTCCGCGTCGGAATGCCCAGAATCAGCCCGGACGTCCTGGTCCACCGCCTCAGCGTGGACGAGACATTTTGGCCAATAAAACAGAAGAAAAGGAGCTTCGCCCTTGAGCGCCAAAAGGCTATCGAAGAAGAAGTGGATAAGCTCATCAAAGCTAAATTCATCCGAAAGGTTAATTATCTCGATTGGATGGCGAATGTGGTCATGGTGAAAAAATCAAATGGCAAATGGAGGATCTGCAATGACTTCACCGACCTCAACAAGGCCTCTGTCCAAAAGATAGCTTCCCTCTTCCGTGGATCGACCAACTCATGGATTCAACTTCGAGCATCAAATGCTGACTTTTATGGATGCCTATTCGAGCTATAACCAGATCCGAATGGCGCCCGAAGACGAGAAGAAAACTGCCTTCGTCGCCGACCAAGGTATTTATTGTTACCGAGTTATGCCCTTTGGTTTAAAAAATGCAGGTGCCACTTATCAAAGGCTGGTCAATAAAGTCTTCAAAGCAAATCGGCCAGAACATGGAGGTATATATTGATGATATGCTGGTAAAGAGCAAAAAGTGTCCCAACATATCGAGGACCTCGTGGAGAGCTTCGCAATGCTTCAAAAGTACCAGATGAAGCTCAACCCCACCAATTGCGCTTTCGGGGTCAACTCCGAAAAATTTCTAGGCTTCATGGTCTCTCAGTGAGGCATCAAAGTGAATCCCCAAAAGATCCAGGCCCTGCGGCAGATGGCCCCTCCAGGGTTGGTCAAAGACGTGCAACGCCTTACCAGAATAATAGCAACCATCAGCCGCTTTATTTCCGATCAGCCAAGAAGTGCCTCCCCTTCTTCAAAGCTCTTCGATCGGCCAAAAACTTCCAATGGACCTCATGCTGTCAGAAGTCCTTTAAAGATCTTAAGAAATACCTCGGCTCGCCACCTCTCCTCAATATCCCGAAGCCAGGGAAAACGCTGAGCCTATACATGGCAATCTCTGAAAATGATGTTGGCTTGGTGCTAATCAGAGAGGAGAACAAAGTCCAAAAACATGTTTATTATGTCAGCAAACTGCTTAAAGATGCTGAAACAAGGTATACTCGGGTCGAGAATATGGTCCTAGCCCTGGTGACATCGGTCCGAAAGCTGCGGCCATATTTCCAAGCACACACTGTCACTGTTCTGACTGACCAACCCATCAAGGCGATTATCCATCGCTCAGAAGCATCGGGGAAAATGACCAAATGGGCTGTTGAACTGAGTGAGCATGACATTCAATATCAACCTCGTCCAGCCATTAAAGCCCAGTTTTGGTGGATTTCCTCCTCGAATGCACCATACCTGAAGATGGCTCTGCTTCGAACACCCCCGGACAACCAAAGCCCAACGCCCCATGGTTGCTTCACGCCGATGGATCCTCCAGCGCGGGTGGTTCTGGTGCTGGCCTGGTCCTCACCAGCATAGAGGGTGCAACTTTTGAGTATGGCATTCGCTTCTCCTTCCCGGAGTATGAAGCCCTACTCTCGGACTCCGAATCGCCCATGAGCTTAAGGTCAAAAAACTAATTGCCTGCACTGACTCTTAGTTGGTGACTGGCCAGGTGCAAGGAGAATTCGAGGCTCGAGAGCCGAAGATGATTTGGTATCTCCAAAAGGTGCATGATTTATCCTCCTGTTTTGATGAATTTAAAATTATCCAGATCCCAAGGGCTGAAAACGCGCATGCCGACCTTCTGTCCCGCCTAACGACTATGGAGTCGATGGATCTTGAATGGAGATTCCACTTGGAAGTCCTGGAGAAGCCTAGTATCGCCGAGGTTGGCCAGATGATGCAGGTTGACACCGAGCCATCTTGGATTGATCCTCTGCACAAGTACCTTGAAGAAGGACTGCTACCCACTGATAGAAAAGAAGCAAGGAATCTGAAAATGCAATCATCTCATTATGTTCTGACTGATGATCGGCTGTATAGGCGATCCTTCTCCATGCCATTGCTCAAATGCCTCTAACCATCAGAGGGATTATGCTCTTCGGAGGTTCATGAAGGCATCTGCAGCAGTCATCTTGGCTGTCGGGCCCTATGCCACAAAGTATTGCGTCAAAGGTATTATTGGCCAACGATGCAGAAAGACATTGATAACCTCATCCGAGCCTGTGATTCGTGTCAGAGGCACTCAAACATCCAGAGTCTCCCCCCTGCACACCTGACTCCCATATCATCCCCCTGGCCTTTCGCCAAATGGGTGATGGATATTCTTGGCCCTTTATCTCTTGCAACGGGGCAAAGGAAGTTCTTGTTTGTTGTGATCGATTATTTCACCAAGTGGGTTGAAGCCGAAGCAGTCGCCCAAATAACCGAAGCTCGAGCTAAAGACTTCATATGGAGGTCCATCATTTGCCGCTTCGGCCTTCCCAATACTATCATCACCGACAACGGGAAGCAGTTCGACAATCCTAAGTTCCGGGAGTTCTATGAGGATCATGGCATTCTCCATCGCCTGACATCGATCGGACATCCTCAAGCCAACGGAGAGGCCGAGGTAACCAACCGAACTCTCTTGCAGGGAATTAAAGCTTGGCTCAACCGGGCGCAAGATAGGTGGGTGGAAGAGCTCCACCATGTGTTGTGGGCATATCGAACTACTGAGAGGATACCCATAGGACAGACCCCATTTAGGATGGCTTTTGGCATAGAGGCTGTCATCCCCATGGAGGTCAGACTCCCCTTCCCTCGCGTGGAAGGCTATTCGGAGGAATCCAATGATGAGCAACTCCGAACTAGTCTTGATTTAATAGAAGAAATTAGGGAGAAAGCCCAAATTCGGATGGCCGCCTACCAACAAAGAGTAGCTCGTTATCACTCCACCAGAGTCAAAGGGAAGTCTTTCCTCCCAGGTGATCTAGTGCTTCGGAAGGCATCCGTCTCAAAGCCATTGGAGCAAGGGAAATTGTCCCCGAATTGGGAAGGTTCCTACCAAATTACGGAGATAATTAGATCCGGCACCTATAAACTCCAAGATTTGAATGGAAAATCTATCCCTCGTACATGGAACTCGGACACTCTCCGCACGTATCACCAGTAAAAGTATGCTCTTACTAAACTTACTCTGTTCATTAAATCAAATTTAACTTTCGAAGATTCGCAAAATCTCCATTTATATGACTCTCCTTGAAAGCTGCAATGAGAAGCAGGTTTTGCTATACACTGAAGCCTAGGCCAATCCGAGTGATATCTCCGTACCTTGGCCGCGCCAAGTAAAATATAATCTTAAAGCCTCGGCCGAGCCGAGTGATGTCTCCGTACCTTGCCGCGCTAAGTAAAATATAATCTTGAAGCCTCGGTCGAGCCGAGTGATGTCTCTGTACCTTGGCCGTGCCAAGTAAAATATAATCTTTTTAAATCCTCGGCAGGGCCGAGCGATCTCCGTACCTTAGCCGTGCCAAGTAAAATATAATCTTTTTAAATCCTCGGCAGGGCCGAGTGATCTCCGTACCTTGGCTGTGCCAAGTAAAATATAATCTTGAAGCCTTGGCCGAGCCGAGTGATGTCTCCGTACCTTGGCCGCGCCAAGTAAAATATAATTTTTAAATCCTTGAAAGGGCCGAGCGATCTCCATACCTTGGCTGCGCCAAGTAAAATATAATCTTTTTAAATCCTTAAAAGGGCCGAGCGATCTCCGTACCTTGGCCGCACCAAGTAAAATATAATCTTGAAGCCTCGGTCGAGCCGAGTGATATCTCCATACCTTGGCTGCGCCAAGTAAAATATAATCTTGAAGCCTCGGCAGAACCGAGTGATATATTTCTGAACAATCTCTGAAGCTTCGGCCGAACCGAGTGATATATTTTTGAACAATCTCTAAAGCCTCGGTCGAACCGAGTGATATATTTCTGAACAATCTCTAAAGCCTCGATCGAACCGAGTGATATATTTCTGAACAATTTCTGAAGCCTCGGCCGAACCGAGTGATATATTTATGAACAATTTCTGAAGCCTCGGCCGAACCAAGTGATATATCTCTGAATAATGTCCAAAGCCTCGATCAAGTCAAGAGATTCCTCGGACGCTCTAGCCTAGCTAAGAATCCTATTACACTTCGGCGGAGGTAAGTGGCTTTTCTTTGCTCACCAGTGAGATTATGCGAATTATTTTTCTTTAAAGAAAAACTTACTCCATCCCTTGGGAAGAATCATGTTTGCATCGCAAGTTAATAAGGCCACCCAGGTCTCTCTCTCTCTCTCTCTGACTTAAACAGAGATGAACATTGTTGAAATGCCAAACAAAAGCGGAGTAGCAAAAGTGCTGCTAAACTAGTAAACTATGCTACAATCTAGAAAGCACAATATGAGTAAGACAACTCTCAATACAACCACACTAGAAAAGGAAATAAGTACTCGAAGAAGGAAGGTTAAAAACTTTATTTATTGATAAAAAATCATAACTTCCTGAGAGGCATTACAAGTGCATCATAGCACAGAAAATAAAGATAAATAAAATAAAAGCTCAGTCGAGCAACTTCGGTCGATAATGATGTTTCTGCATCTGATCCAAGAAATTAGAGAAACCATATGACTCCATTGAAGTCACTTGTTGATAGCAAAGTCGCCCATCCACGGATCCCTTCAATGAATTAAGAGATCCAAACTGGGCTAGAGACCTGTGGATGCCGATGCTGAGGATACCTCCTCCCCAAATGGGATGCTGGGCTGCTAGTCGCTGCCCAACATCGTGGACAGGGGACCAGCAGACCAACACCACTCGCCTCCCTCCTCCCTTGAGAAAAGACCCCTTAGGCAAATGAACTAAGGGATCCAAATTGAGGAAGGAGGTGAGTTCCATGTCGGCCATGGGGGATACGTATGCTTTGCATTTCCTGCGGTCCCCATGGCAAGTGACAAAGGCCACACATGAAGCGCATACATATGCTCCCCATATGACCTCTGTGTGCCTCCTCATGCACTCTCCATATGACCTCCGAGATTCCTCCCTTGAGGACTACTTGCTCTTCAGCAGCTTCTCCATCACCCCAGCTATTTGGGATGAACCAGCTTTCAAAAGGGAAGCTCGATCTCTCCGCTTTCAACCTCAATGAAACATGCACCATGAAAGCCCCTTCAGCTCACAGAAAGAAGAGGTCTCGGGAGATGGCATAACACAGTCCGCTCCCTCCCCTTTTTATAGACAAACAAACCAGGAGCAAACATTAAAGCAGAGAGCCCTAGAATTCAAAATGCCCTAGCCGTGCTGCCACGTGGTAGGATAGGGGAAAAGGGCGCATTCGGAAGCACGCCGAACGTGCCTCCTAAGCCGCGACGTAAGGCAAAAGATTTTCCTCTGATCTCGAATTAAGAGCCTTAAATGCAGGAAACCGCCTAAAGGCCCTTGAGATATGGGCAGACCTGGGAGATCCCCCTTCGAAAGCGATGCCGTCCAATGGCAATCGAGTACTTGACGCATACGCTAAAGGGACTTGCGTTGGAAAAGGCCAATGGATAAATGCCTTGAGGAAAAAAAAGGCGTTCTTTGGCAAATTGCTAAGCCGTTTCGTCTACCTCGGTAGAGGGCAGGCCAACTTTTTTTCTTCGGATAGACTGAACTATTCGCATAACCTCGGCCCTAATCGAGGTATTCCCACAGTTTTTGGCCATTTCAAGCCGAACTATTTTATGCCTCGGCAAACCGAGTTGACTTGCGCATTCTGGACTGATCACCTTACTTCGGGCAAATTCAAAATTATATTCCATGGCAGACCGAGCGATTCCACATGACAGCAGAGTTAGCTAATTTGGCTTCGATTGAATAAAATATTCAAAATGAAACTCCCTAGAGCAATCCAATCTTACAGCATGAATCATTTGCGGTTCATTCGACCGACAAGAAAAAAACTTCTGACAAAAAAGATCATCCAGAAAATGATAACCAAGGCAATAAGAAAATAGAAGGAAACAAAAGATTCATTCATAGAAGTTTCAATCAAAATTACAAATCTAAAAAGCAAAAGATACATGAACAACCCTTAAGAGTCAGGGTCTGAATCGTTTCCAGGGGACCGCTCGGCGACATCTAGAGGAGGTTGACTGGGCTCACCTACTTCAAGTACGGTTGATAAAGGAACCTCAGATTCCTCGGCGACAGGCTGGGAATGCCCCTCCGGAGCTGAGCCCTCATTAGTGCCTAAAATCGTCTCGAGGTCGATATCTGAGATCTCTTCATACTCCGCTTCTTCAGCTCCCGGGGTACGAGTATCAAATAGCTCGGCCTCAAGAAAAGACAGTCTAACTCGGGATATGCCTAGGAGATCTTCGACCGAGTCTCCTCTTCGCCGAACCAAAATGCATCGGCACAGGCCGCTTTATGCTCCTCAGATAATTGAACAGAACTTTTGTATTCATCCACCACCAAGGAAATTCAGTTGTTAGCTTCAGCTAGTTGACTCCCAAGTTCGAAATTCATTTGGCGGCTCGAGGCTAACTCCGCTCTCAAAGCTTTAAATTGGTTCTGAGCCTCTAGCCCAATTCTGCCCATCTGCAAATACCGAATCATATAAGATTATAGCAGGAGAAAAAGACACTAGAAACAGGCAAGTGAGAAGATGCTATACCTCTTCCTCTCGCCGAGCCATCTTTTTGCTCAGCTCGTAGACCTTTTCGAGGGCCTTTAATTTGGATGCTTTGTTTTGCTGAAGACCCTCCTTGAGGTCATTGATCCAAGACTGTTTATCCTCAATCTCCTGACGAGATTGATCAAGATCAGCAGTAAGTTTGGCAATCTGGTCATGCTGCCATTTCAGCCAATCTTCCCTATCGACAAGCTTTCTGTTCAGGCCAGCAAGCTGATCTTGCTGGCGCCGGCATCTGCGCTCCTCTTCATCGAGCCTTTTGCCCCAACTATCCTTTTCTTCGGCGTGGCTATTCTTCAGCTCGCCCCATCTCTCGTCGAAACGCTGTCGCATGGCGTTGATCTCATCGACGTGTTTTGATTTGATCTGCGACAACTCCAAACAGGCCCTATCCGATAGCTCTCGGAAGCTCTGAAGCTCCTTAACTTGAATCTCGAGCCGAGAGGCCCTCTCGACGGCGGCTTTATAGGATTGGATTACCCAGCTCCTTCCTTATCTGGCCCACAAATGCGGACCTCTCGGCTGAAAAAACAACGGACATTCAGTTAAATGGTAATGAAGTTGCTTAAAGATACCTACCACCAGAGCAAAGACTCACCTTTAGGGTTGATGGAACTAAACCTGACGATAAAAAGGGCATCCTCAGATAATAGGGCGCTGGCCGATAGCACCCGACCACCACGAAGGGTTACTAAATCCCTCTTTTCCTACTCGGATAACTCTGGGTGCGCCTCCGGATCCTTCATGTAACTTACCTATCCCCTCGGAAAACCCGAACCGATGTTTCCTTTGGCAATGAAAAATCGGGACTTCCACTCCTTTATCAAAGATGGATTATCTGAATTCATGTTGAACGACTTTCGGGGGCCAATATAGGACCACTCAGAGCTTCTTCCGGAAATAATGTTGTAACAAACTCGGAATATAGGAAGGGTCGCGGTCACTCCAATACGGTTACACATCGAAATGAATCCGATGAGATTGCGCCAGCTGTTCGGGGCTACCATTGTTGGGCATATGTTATAAAATCTCATCACCTCCTGCACCAGTGGGTGAAGAGGGAACTGAAGACCTACCCTCAAGCTCTCCTCGTAGAAGAAGACTCCTCGATTTAGCTCAGTCGAAACCCTGTGCTCAACCTTCGGCACCCATAAGGCCACATCCGGAGGAACCCTATAACAGTAATAAATTCTTTCTAGGTCCTCGAGGGTTATCTCCGAGGCAACATCTCTTGGGCCCTTCATATTGACAGGTCAAGGGACAAAACACGAACAAGCAAGCAAGGGTTTAGGGAGGAATGAACAATCTCTATAGTAGGGGGGAGAAGGCATTATAGAAAGAACGCCACCCTAGCCCTCCTTAAATAACATTTCGAAAAGAAAGCCCAAGGCGCTAAAGCTTCCGATTTGAGTGCCAAAAAATGTAAAAGCCCTGCCACGCGGGACCCCCGCAATCACGACCTGTTGGAAACGAGGCGTTCCCTCCTCAAGTTACGGCGGAAAATGATGACAAAGCAGCGGCCCATCATTTATGAGATTATCATTGCCCGCCTTTTCCGATCCCCCTGAATGAGATTATTCCAGAACTCTACTCCCTACATCCAAATTTTACACTTCGGAGTAGAGATGGGGGGCATGTGATGGGGGGTAAAATTATCATCGCATTAATACCTGCATGCGTCGACAACCGGGTCAAGTTCAATCCCAACATCTTATCGGCCAGCTGTCACACCCACTAATCAGCAAAGCCTAATCGTCCTCGGCAGCATCGGGGCACCCCGATAACTTGGATCATCCTCGGCAGCTCAAGCTATCCTCACCCTCGGTAGCCCGGACTATCTTCATACCTCGGCAGCCTGAGCTATCTTATACCTCGGCTGCCCGAGCTATCTTCATACTTTGTGTTGATCCATTTAATTGATTTTGATGATTAATAAAGGAATTGAGTATATTTGTTTGATTACTAATGGATTTTATAAGTGTTTCAGGACTTAAATTTATTTGATCAATTTAAAGGAATTAAGAAATGAATTTTGAATCAAATACAAAATCAGAGATTTCAAAGTTTCAGAGCTTGGAGTCGACACCTAGAAAGTCTGGAGCCGACCCCATGGCCAATTCAATTTTAATCTGATTTCTGATACAATCCGAAGCCGACACCTAGAGTTTCGGAGCCGACACCTAGAGTTTCGGAGTCGACACTTACAGTGTCTGGAGCCGACTCCGATGCGGGGACAGAACGTTGATTTTTTGAGCATTCTGGAGTCGACACCTATAGTTTTCGAGAGCCGACACCTGACGATGGCGAGCCGACACTTACTTTATCGGAGCCGACTCCTCAACGAACTCGAAAATTTTTATTTTTGGTAAAACAATCTGGAGCCGACACCTAAAAATTTGAAGCCGACTCCAACTTGACTGGGACAAAATTTAAAATGCTAGATCAGCTCTAACGGTAATATTTCCATTTTACCTAATTTCTAACAGATATATTTTGTTTCCAGGTACACTCCAACGGCTAGTTTTATCCCAAAAATGGATTGAAGAAAATCTATAAAAAGGGAGAAGAACACCTGTTTGAAAAAGACAGAAATAAGGAGAAAAAGTGAACGGAATAGAGAAATTTTTCAAATCAAAATCCGAGAAACCCTGAGCCTAAATCCAAGAGAAAATCCTTCAAACTCAAATCCTTCCACTCCAAAAAGCTCAAAGAGGAATCCAAGGTGACTCAAATCAAAAATCGGTGGATTTTTTAAATTGAAGAAAAAGCTTCGTTTCTTTCATTCCCAATCTTCTCAACTGCAACGACTGTGAGGAATTAAAGCTGAGGCTTGATTCATCATTCCAAAGGGAGAAAAGGAAAAGAAGAAAAGAAGAAAAGCTCAAAGCCAAACAAACTTCAAATCAGGCTTTTCTAAACTTATTTTCTTATTTTGAATATTTGCTCATTGAGGAGCTGTATCTTTGAAAAACTATATTCTTTTATTTGTGCCTAGTTCAATCAAGGGGATTGAACTAGTGGAGGTTGTTAACCTCGGGTCAAGCTAGAATAGCTTGAGTTTAGGGTTGTGTGCTGGTGAGCCCAAAAAACCGGCTGGGTTCGTTGTGATCCCGGGTAAAACAACAAGTTTGAGTTGTGAGCTTGTAAAACAACTCGGCTGTAATCGAGGAGATTATAGTGTGGACCCAAGTGAATCTTGGGAGTGGACGTAGGTGTTGGATACACCGAACCACTATAAAATCTTTGTGTTTGCCGTGCTTCTATTGTCTCTATCTCTATCTCATTGATTGTGTTTATATTTGCATTGCATTTACTTTCATTCATCTTAAGCAAACAATTTTCAAAAAGTTAAATTTTAAAGAACCCAATTCACCCCCCCCCTCTTGGGTTGCCATCTGGGCCAACAATTGGTATCAGAGCAAGTGCTCATTTAGAATTTGATCACACGATCAAGAGCTAAAGATCCAAATGGCAACTCAAGTTGGATCATTTGCTGAAGGTCATTCTACGAATAGACCTCTTTATTTAATGGTTCCAACTATTCATATTGGAAAGCAAGAATGAGGATATTCATTCAAGCTTCTGATTATGAATTGTGGGGAGTTATAATAATGGACCTAGTACACCCACACATTGTTGATGGCACTATTGTTCCTAAGCCCGAAAGGGATTGGAATGATAATGATAGGAAAATGGCACAGCTCAATGCTAAGGCCATGAATGTTTGTATTGTTCTTAGATGCTAATGAATTTCATAGAATCTCAACATGTAATTCCGCAAAAGAATTTGGGATAGATTAAAGGTTACCCATGAGGGTACAAACCAAGTTAAAGAATCAAAGATAAATATTCTTGTTCATAAATATGAATTATTTAGCATGGAACAAACTGAAACATACATGCATGTACACTAGATTCACTGATATTGTAAATGGTTTGAAAAGTCTTGGCAAAACATATACTAACTCTGAACTTGTTCGCAAAATTCTTAGGTCACTTCCAAGACGTGGGAAGCAAGGTGACAGCAATCCAAGAAGCAAAGGACCTCAACACCTTACCCTTAGAGGAGCTTCTAGGATCCCTAATGACCCATGAATTGACCATGAAGCAGCACATAGAAGAGGATGTGAAAAAGAAAAAGACCATAGCTCTTAAGGCTGCTGAAAGTGAGGAGAGCTGAGTGAGAATGATGATGATGATGATGAGACAGCTCTTCTAGCAAGAAAATTCAAAAATTCATGAGGAGAAAGAAACCCTTCCACAAAAAGAAATTTGGAGCTAAGATGGAAGGAGAAAAAGAAAAGATAAGGACAAGGACAAAGAGAAAGAGCCCTTGATTTGCTATGAATGTAAGAAACCGGGGCATTTAGATATGATTGTCCTCAACTGAAAAAGATTTAGAAGAAGAAGAAGCCTATGTTGCAACCTGGAGTGATAGTGATGAATCTTCTTCAGAGGAAGACAAAAGGAAGTTGCAAACATTTGCTTTATGGCAAACGACGACAATGAGGTAAGTTCCGAAAATCCTTGTGATGATTTGCTTTTGATGAATGTTTGAGCTTTTAATGAACTTGTTGGTGATTTCAAAGTTTTGAAAAAGAAATATAATTTTTGAAAAATGAAAATTTAACTTTCATTAAAGAAAAGGAAAATCTTAATAATGAAACTAAAGTGCTGAAAATGAAAATCTAATTAAAGAAAAAGAATCAATTTCTAATGAAAATGATAAACTAAAGAAGAAGTTAATAAATATAAAAATATTGTTGATAAATTTACTTATAGTTCTGAAAAACTTAATTTATTTTAAGTAATCAAAGAGCAGTTTTTGAAAGCTGGTTTAGGTATAGACCTAACTTAAACAAAAATTTTCAAAAATTTTTTAGAAA
Source organism: Calamus simplicifolius (assembly GCA_900491605.1). Classification (NCBI taxonomy): domain Eukaryota; kingdom Viridiplantae; phylum Streptophyta; class Magnoliopsida; order Arecales; family Arecaceae; genus Calamus; species Calamus simplicifolius. Next base: position 255,172 of record UESW01001555.1, on the reverse strand, counting down.
AGAACAAAAAGATAATGTTACATGTCATTATGTAACAAAAGGACATAAATTTTTGAATGCAATAAGAAAATGAAAAATTAAATAATAAAGGAAAGAAAATTGGGTTCCGAAAGGAACAATTTTTATGCTACTAACCATGAAGGACCCAAGAAAGCTTGGGTACCTAAACATAAGACTTAATTATTTTTGCAGGAATGTCTTGTAGCCAAAAGATCAAAGAAAAGTGGTACCTTGATAGTGGCTGCTCAAGACATATGACGGGTGACAAAGATGAATTCATCACCCTTGAAGAAAAGGAGGAGTTGTTACGTTTGGCGATAATGGTAAAGGTCAAATTATGGGCCTTGGTAAATTCAAATAACTCCATCTACATTTATTGATAATGTACTTTATGTTGATGGTTTGAAGCATAATCTAATTAGTATAAGCCAATTATGTGATAAAGGTTTTAAAGTTTCATTTAAATCTTCTATATGCACTGTTTCTAATCCATTGATAATAGCATTGTTTTATTGGTTATAGAATGGCAATGTATACTTGTTGATTTAGACAATTGTCTACTAGTAATCATTGCTTATTGCTGACAATGCTAATATAAATGAGATTGGTTGGTTGTGGCATCGTAGATTAGGTCATGCAAGCACACACCTTATTTCAAAATTAATTAAAATGGATTTAGTTAAAGGACTTACCTAAACTAGATTTTGAAAATAACAAAATATGTGATGCATGTCAATTTGGAAAACAAACTAGAAGTTCTTTCAAATCTAAAAATGTTGTTTCAACTTCTAGGCCACTTAGAGCTACTTCACATGGATCTTTTGGACCAACTAGAACCACAAGTCTAGGAGGAAAGAAATATGGTCTAGTGATTGTAGATGATTATTCTAGATACACTTGGGTATGTTTTTAGCTCACAAAGATGAGACTTTCTCGATATTTCTGAAATTCTTCAAGAAAGTCACAAATGAGAAAAACACTACCATAGTGTCTCTAAGAAGTGATCATGGAACTGAATTTGAAAATCACTTATTTGAAAATTTTGCTGAAAATGGTATTAATCATAATTTTTCAGCCCTAGGACTCCACAACAAAATGGTGTAGTTGAAAGAAAAATAGGACCTTAGAAGACATGGCCCGTACCATGCTATGTGAAAGCAACCTACCAAAGTACTTTTGGGCGGAAGCTATTAACACAGCATGCTACATCTTAAATCGAGCCTAATAAGACCAATCTTAAAGAAAACACCTTATGAATTATGGAATGAAAGAAAACCAAACATAAATACTTTCATGCATTTGGATGTAAATGTTTATTCATAATAATGGTAAAAATAATTAGGAAAATTTGATGCTAAATCTGATGAAGGAATTTTCTTAGGATATTCAACAACTAGTAAAGCTTATAGAGTATTTAACAAGAAAACTTAGTAGTTGAAGAATCATTCATGTAGTTTTGATGAATCTTTAGCATCTAGTTCTGAAAAGATTGATGATGAGGAAGATACAAACATAATTGAAAAGATCTTGAAAAATTAATATTGAGTATCTTCAGATCATGAACAAGAAGCTAAAGATGATGATTCACCTAAGGTTGATGATGTTATGATCATAATGATATAGATCTTCCTAGAGACTGGAGATATGCCTATAGTCATCCAAGGAATTGATTATAGGTGATCCATCTCAAGGAATAAGAACTAGATCATCAATGAGAAATATAATAATCATCTTGCATTTGTATCTCAAATTGAACCTAAAACTATTGAAGAAGCTGAAAAAGATAATAATTGGATGTTAGCTATGCAAGAAGAATTAAATCAATTTACTAGAAATAATGTATGGACTTTAGTGAAAGACCTAAAAATCATTCAGTTATAGGATCAAAATGGGTATTTAGAAATAAATTAGATGAAAATGGCATAGTAATTAGAAACAAAGCTAGATTAGTTGCAAAAGGATATAATCAAGAAGAAGGTATTGATTTTGATGAAACCTTTGCACCTGTAGCTAGATTAGAAGCCATTAGATTATTACTTGCATTTGCATGTCATATGAATATCAACTTATTTCAAATGGATGTTAAAAGTGCATTTTTAAATGGATTTATAAATGAAGAAGTTTATTGAACAACCACCAGGTTTTGAAGATCATGAATTTTCAAATCACGTTTTTAAATTGCACAAAGCACTATATGGTTTGAAACAAGCACCTAGAGCTTGGTATGATAGATTAAGTAAATTTTTAATTGAAAATGATTTTGTAAGAGGAAATGTTGATAAAACATTATTTTTGAAAAGAAAAGATAAAGATTTATTAGTAGTACAAATATATGTTGATGATATTGTTTGGTGCTACTAACAATTCTTATGTCAAGAATTTGCTAAGTTGATGCAGGGTGAATTTGAAATGAGCATGATGGGAGAACTCAACTTCTTCCTTGGACTCCAAATCAAACAAAGCAAAGAGGGAATCTTCATCAACCAACCAAATACACAAAAGAACTGCTCAAGAAGTTTGGTATGGAATCAATCAAACCCCTTGGAACACCAATGAGTCCTTCATGCAAGCTGGACAAAGATGAAGAAGGTAAGAAAGTTGATCAAAAATATTATCGAGGTATGATCGGATCCCTTCTTTACTTAACAGCAAGTAGAGATATTATGTTTGCTGTATGTTTATGTGCTAGATTTCAATCTGAACCTAAAGAATCTCACTTAATTGCTGTAAAAGAATTTTAAGATATTTAAGTGGAACTAAAAATGTAGGTTTATGGTATTCTAGAGACTCAACATTAAATCTAATTGCATTCTGATTCTGATTATGCTGGATGTAAATTAGATAGAAAAAGCACAAGTGGTGCATGCCAATTCTTAGGAAGTAACTTAATCTCTTGGTTTAGCAAAAAGCAAAATTCAGTTGCATTATCTACTGCTGAAGCAGAATATGTTGCAGCTGGAAGTTGCTGTGCTCAAATCCTATGGATTAAGAGACAACTTGAAGACTATGGTATCACACTTGATAAAACACCAATTAGATGTGATAACACAAGTGCAATAAATTTAACTAAAAATCCAATTCAACATTCAAGAACAAAACACATTGAAATTAGATATCATTTATAAGAGAACATGTAGCTAATAATGAAATTGTCTTGAATATGTTAATACTGAAGAACAATTAGCTGACATATTTACAAAACCTTTGAGTGAAGAGAGATTTTGTTATCTTAGAGGAGAATTAGGATTTGTGATCCTTTAGAATGATTTTGAAACCCTAAGGAATGAGAATCTAGATTTCTATAAATTTCTTGAAAATCCTTCACAATTTTAAGGACAAATTATCTAGTCATTTGAATTTGATCCTTCATAATTCAAGATTTTTTAAATTTTTATGATCTTTTTGACAAGTTTCAGATTTGAATTTCAATTTTTTTCTGAAACTGTCTTTGGAGTCGACACCTCAGAATGAGGAGTCGACACCTCTGACTGTGTCGCTCTCGTCCCTGACCTTGGAGCCGACACCCTGAGTCGACTCCAGTTCGAGCGCTGACTGTGTTAGCGATTTGGAGTCGACACCCGACTTTGCGGGAGTCGACACCTGGGTCCAAATTGATTTATTAGGGCAGAGTCGACACCTCGTCATTTCATAACTTCTCAAATCCTAACCAAACTCTTCCAAAATTCTTCCAAAACTTCCCCACCTCAAATTCCATCCAAATTGAACTTTCCAAAGATCCAATGGCACCCAAAAGGAGGGAATCAGTTTGGAGCGCCGGTGACCACGGGAAAACGGTCCGCGCGTCCCGTTCGTGAGCCGACTCCAAGCGATTCTCCAATTCAGACAACCCCAACACCTCTTCCACTCAGGTAGATACCTTAGCAGGAGGGTTATCACAATGGGTAGAAAAGTTGATTTTGATTTGAAACCGAGGGTTTTCAATCGGTAGACAATTAAAGGAAATGGGCTGGGATAATGTTCTCTGATGTTCCCACTTATCCCCTTAGTAAAAGAATTTTATTTTAATTTGGCTAGAGGTGATGGCGGTTTAGTTAGCAAGTAAGAAATAAGAGGATTCACCTACTTTCAAAAGCTTGGAAACCTCCTTAGCATCCCAATTACCGGTTTAGCAGCTGACATGCACAGTGATAGGTCAGCGGCTCTTTCAAGGATGTTAGGAAGGGAAGTGACAGATTTGAGGAGTTAGAGCTAATCAATTACCTTTGGAATTGAGATTATTACACAACATTTGCAGTAGGATCTTGTTTCCGAAGACTGGTCGGTTTGAGTATGTCTCGGAGCGAGACATTGTTGTTATGGATAGTGTTTTGACTGGACAGCCTATCAACCTGCAGCTATGATGATTTTTTATATGGCAGAAGCTGGAGGGAAGGAGAAGATCATCCCTACCTATGGCATGGTCTTACTATGGTTTTCAAGAGCCAAGGGGTTGTAATTCAAGAGAATGAACCATCAAGAACCTGAGGCACACTGACTACTATAGCTTGGCAACATTGCATCGGATGGGTTTTGAAGGTGAATGGACATGGGATAGGAAAGGACACCTTGATGAGAGAGCCCCTATGCCGAGAGTTTCTGAGCCTTGCGAGGCTGGACCATCAGTTAGGGTTCCTTCTCCACAGCCTAGGAGTCCCATTCCTGCTCCTGCTCCTGCACCTGCACATGTTTATGATCAACCATCCACTTCTTCAGCTGGATTCTCAGACCTTCAAATGGAGCAATTAAAAAATTTGTTTGCTGCTCAGAAGGATGAGTTTGACAGTAATTCATGAATTAAAAGAATCACTTTATTCACTTGATGATCGGATTCAAAGATTGAATCAACTCTCAACTCCTCTGCAGAATCTTTAAGTGGTGATTTAAAGAATATCTTTGAAGAACTTAAAGAGATTTGTGGAGATAGTGAAACTTATTCAAGTGCAATGCCGAGCTTCAAGACAAAATCTCAACAGCTTGCACATTTGTTGATGAGAGACTAAAGACTATGTTAAGCTTCAATGTGATGGAATGAAAAATATTGTAGATCATTTAACAAGAATAGTGAGGAAGAACTTTTGATGTAATGAATGTTAATGTTGATGTAATGAATGTTTAAATTAATGAATGTAATTTTGATTTACATTTTGATGTAATGAAGTCTATGAGTTAATGTAATGAAGTATATTTTAATGAATGAGTATTTTGATGTAATACTTGACTTTTGTTGAAATGAAATTATCTTTTGATGCAATGAAAATCTTTTGATGATGCATTGTGAAATACTCTTTACCTTTTTGTTGATTACAAAAAAGGGGGAGAGATTATGGTTGTATATGCATTAAGAGGGAGAAAGTTATATTGTTAATTGCATTAAAGGGGGAGAAGTTATGTTGCATTAATTGATTAATATGAAAAATCAAGTTATTATGAAAACATTAATGAAGTCAATTGATTGATATGATATTGAGTTATTTATGTGGATTTATAAACAAATTGATTTGACTATGCATAAAGAAATCTTAAGTACCAAATATGTAAAGTAAGAGGAAGAATAATTTGAACTTCATAGGGGAGCTACCTTATTCAGGGGGAGCTTACTCGTAAAGATCACTTCCTTGATAATTTTTTAATTTAAGAATTCTATGCATATACTCAATGTTTTTATAATCATCAAAAAGGGGGAGATTGTTGATCCATTTATTGATTTTGATGATTAATAAAGGAATTGAGTATATTTGTTTGATTACTAATGATTTTATAAGTGTTTCAGGACTTAAATTTATTTGATTACTACAGATATCGACAATCAAGCTTCAATATCTGTAGGCGATAGAGGAGACATACTGATTCAGGAAGCCTCTTAATATATGAGGATTAGATATGTAAGTAGCGTAGGTTAATAAGCTTATGTAGGCCGTCTGGTAACTTTGCAAGATCATGACATTCAAGTATCAATGTCTGTAGGTGATAGAGGAGACATACTGATTCAGGAAGCCTCTTAATAGATTCAGATCGGATATGTAAGTAGCGTAGGTGTTTCAGGTTACCGATTGAACCTGAGGACTTAGTATAATCCCAAGAGAAACATAGAGTCCGTAAACATCTTACCATTGGTTCACTAAGCAGTCGATCATCTTGTGGTACTGGACGGCCATAAAAAGTATCCCATGCGAATAAGGACCTTAGGCCCCTAGAGTTACATGAGGACAGTGATTGCACCCCTCGACTTTGCAGGTATATATGGCTAACTTCTTCAGGGAAACCGCCTGGCTTCTCATCATATACCGTACAACACTCATTTCCTGCAATAGATTTTGCTACATCATGTATTATATCATGCATCTTAAAAATATGACGCCCACGCCAACCATTAAAGGGATCAAAGAATGATCTTCTTTGTAGGTCATTAAAATATTCATCACCAATGTCTTCTGGCCTCCTTCTACCTTGAGGTATAATGTAGCCTTGTGCCATCCACAATCTGACTAACACATCTTTTTTAAACTCATAATCCTTAGGAAACGTGGAGCAATAAATGAAGCAAGGTTTTAGATGCGTTGGCATGCGATCATAGCTCAATCTGAGAGCTGCGAAAGTTTCGTTTTCCTTGTCTACCTCCCATAGATCACTTTCTAAGACATCCACCCAACTAACCTCATTTGTCATGCCTCTCAGAAGGCTTCCTAAGGTCTTCAAAGCCAATGGTAAACCAGAACACTTCTTCACAATCTGCTTGCCAATATCCACCAAGCTAGGTTGTTCTTCAGAGTTTCCAGCACCAAATGCATACTGCTTAAATAATAACCAAGACTGCTCCTGGGACAAGTGGCGAGGACGATAAGGACGCACCGTTTGCATGATCTCAGCAACTGAGTCATTCCTACAGGTCACGATAATTCTGACTACTGTTTCGGCACCAACAAAGGGGTTTATCAAGTACTCCCAGAGGCTTGGTCGCTCGTTCCATACATCATCCAACACGAGCAACACTCTCTTTCCCTTCACCTTTTCATTGAGGGTATTCTGAAGATCGCTCAATTGTGTACCATCGCGTCTTGTTGAAGAGATAGACTCAATGATGTCCTTGGTGAGCTTTATGACATTGAAATCATCAGATACACAAACCCATCCAGTTAGATCAAATTGTTTTTTTACCTCTGAATCATTGTAAACAAGTTGTGCGATGGTGGTTTTTCCCAGTCCCCCCTTGCCCACAATGGGAATGACAGAAAAACCATTTTCCATACCCTCAGATAGCAACAGATCAATTACCTTTTCCTTGTCATGTTCCCTTCCATAAATTCTGGATTCATCCACCATGTGGCTGCTCGGTGCGGGGTACGTAGCTCCGGATGCTCGCCTCTCTCCATCTTCCTCTCTCAAACAGAGGCGTTCCCGATCCAAGGAAATCTCATCGAACATCTCCCTGATCTTCCTGATTCTATCACCCATGCCATCTGGAATCAAAACAGTAGTCGAGAGAGAACCACTCACCTCTTCCTCATCGTCCCCCTCCACATGCTTCCTCTTGCGGGAAGCTCGGCCTTCCACTTGGGCTCGCAATTCCTCATAGTGGTACTCGTCCAACACGTCATCTGCATCTTGAGCTACTTGCCTGAGCTCCCGGAGCCAGAGCTTGATGGCTTCCTCTCGTATCTCTCTCTCCTCAGCATCATGGAGCACCGCCAGGATCCTGGCCAGCGTTCTCTCCAGCTTCTTAAGATCTTCCAAGATACTGCTGCGTGGATCCGATGATGAGGACGGTGATGTTGCCCATCTCAGAACAAAGCCCAATACTTGGCTGGTTTTTGATCCGACAGAAGATAGTAAAGCGCTCGCCATGGCACCGCCTCAGATTTTTTCTCCGTCAGATCCATCAAACAAGGAAGATGGCTTGAGCTATCCTCCTCCCGGCGCCTTTCCTTGCAAAGAGGGCGTCGAACGATCCATGGTCCAAGTCAATGAGGGTAGGCGCACGTCTCCATCGAAGAAAAAGTCTTTCTGCACCGTGATTATTTGCCGCTATCCACAACTGCTCACGTAGTTTCTACCAGCCTCATCTTTGCCCTTTCTCAAATTCTCAGATCTCTGCATTCACAGCCTGGCACAGGAGAGCAAAGGAAGCCGCTAGCTCTTCCTTGTATGGCTTTCTGTTTTCTTCCCGCATTACAAGTTAGCCTTGATAACCACAAAGTTGCTTTTCTTTTTTTTTTTCCCACATTTTGGCATGGCGACGATGAAAGAGAAAGGACGGCCACGTAATCTGACGATTAAAGAGAGAAAGTGGCGTCCATGGAACGCACGCCTAGAGAGAGAATGGGATACCCAAGAGAGAGAAAGAGGCATCCTAAATATCTCACGCCTGATTAGAGAGAGAAAGAAGCGTGTAGTTAGGAGAGAGGACGCCCAACTAGAGAGAGAAACGTGAAGGAAAAAGAAAGTTCTGTACGCCTCACTTTTAGAGAGAGAAAATGGCGCTAGGAAAAAAAAAGAAGACTTGGGGCGCAGTCAGAGAGGAAAAGGTAGCCGCCTACACGCTCTAGTGAAAGAAAATACTCTAGAGAGAGAAAGCACCCTAGAGAGAGAGAGAGAGCCACATGTGAGGGGGGAGAGAGAGAGAGGTGGCATTGGGTTTTTCATGCCTCTCTGTACAGAGAAAGTGGGCGGTGGCTAGGTAAGAAAGGAGAGAGAAAGTATTTTGAAGAGAAAAAAATTAATTGTATTTCTTTTTTTTTTTGACAAACACTAAAGAGCTATGGTTTAAATATATGGCCAAGTTGGTTTGACTCTAACTCAGAAAATCTTTCATAGCTAATACAAAAAGACTACACTACAAGAAAATACTGAAATAACGACGCAAAATTGCGTCGCTAAATTGCGACCTCTTTGCGACGCCTTTGTGACAACAAAATATTGCGACGCATTAGCGACTCAATTAACCAAAAAATTAAAAAAAATTAAATTTTTAATATTGCGACGCAAATATTGCATCGCAATATTTTTAAATTAATTTTTATGAAATATAAATATTAATAAAAATATTGCGACGCAAATATTGCGTCGCAATTTATTTTACAGAATTAAATATTTTAAATAAATAGCGACGCAATAAAATAGATAATTAGAAAAATTATTTTTAATTTAGCGACGCACCAATTGCATCGCAAATAATTGAAATTAAATTAAATTTTATAAAATCTAATTATCAGAAAAAAATATTGCGACGCATCACATTGCGTCGCAATGTTTTTAAAAGAATTAAATATATTAAATAGCGACGCATTAGCGACGCAATAAATTAGAAAATAAAAAAAATAATTTTTTATTTAGCGACGCAACAAATGCGTCGCAAATAATTTAAATAAAATTATATTGTTTAAAGTATAAATAGTTTACAAAATATTGCGACGCATAACAGTGCGTCGCAATGTTTTCAAAAGAATTAAATATTTTAAATAGCGATGCCTTAGCGACGCAATAAAATTGTAAAATAGAAAAATTATTTTTAATATAGCGACGCAACAATTGCATCGCAAATAATTTAAATGGAATTATATTTTTTTCAGTGGTAATATTTTAAAAAATATTGCGACGCCAACCAGTGCGTCGCAATATTTTGAAAAGAATTAAATATTTTAAATACGAAGCGACGCAATAAACTAGAAAATAGGAAAATTATTTTTAATTTAGCGATGACACAATTGCGTCGCAAATAATTTAAATGGAATTATATTTTTTACAGTACTAATATTTTAAAAAATATTGCGACGCCACCCAGTGCGTCGCAATATTTTGAAAAAATTAAATATTTTAAATAGCGACGCATTAGCGATGCAATAAACCAGAAAATAAATTAAAATTATTTTTAATATAGCGATGCAATAAATGCGTTGCAATAATTTTAAATAAAATTAAATTTGATAAATTATAAATATGAGAAAAAATAATTACGACGTAACACATTGAGTTGCAATCTTTTTAAAAAATTAATTATGTTAAATAGCAACGCATTAGCGATGTAATAAGCAAAAATATTAATTTGAAAAATTATGTTTTAATATAGCGGCGTACTTGTTGCATCGTAATTATTTGAATTAAAGTTAATTTTTTATATATTATAATTATCATATTAAAAAAATACGACGCAACCCTTTGCGTCGTTATATATTTAAAAAAATTAATTATGTTAAATAGCGATCGGTCCAAAATCGATCGTGACCGATCAGAATAAGGGCTTGGATTGATCGCAACCCTCGGATCGTCGTCGATCGGACCGATTGCCGCGGTCCGCGATCGGTCGTCGCCGATCGGGATCAGGGCTTGGATCTATCGCAACCGTTGGATCGTCGCTGATTTCGGACGGATCGCCACGGTCCGAGATCGGTCGTGGCCGATCGGGATCAGGGCTTGGATCGATCGCAACCGTCGGATCGTCGCCGATCTCGGACAGATTGCAACTGTCCGAGATAGGTCGTGGCCGATCGGGATCAGGGCTTGGATCGATCGCAACCGTCAGATCGTCGCCGATATCGGACGGATTGCAACTGTCCGAGATCGGTCATGGCCGATCGGGATCATGGCTTGGATCGATCGCAACAGTCGGATCGTCGTCAATCTCGGACGGATTGCAACTGTCCGAGATAGGTCGTGGCCGATCGGGATCACGGCTTGGATCGATCGCAACCATCGGACCTTTGCCGATCGGACCGATTGCCGCGGTCCGCGATCGGTCGTCGCCGATCGGGATCAGGGCTTGGATCGATCGCAACAGTCGGATCGTCGCCGATCTCGGACGGATTGCAACTGTCCGAGATAGGTCGTGGTCGATCGGGATCACGGCTTGGATCGATCGCAACCGTCGGACCTTTGCCGATCGGACCGATTATCGCGGTCCGCGATCGGTCGTCGCCGATCGGGATCAGGGCTTGGATCGATCGCAACCATCGGATCGTCGCCGATCTCGGATGGATTGCAACTGTCCGAGATAGGTCGTGGCCGATCGGGATCACGGCTTGGATCGATCGCACCCATCGGACCTTTGCCGATCGGACCGATTGCTGCGGTCCGCGATCGGTCGTCGCCGATCGGGATCAGGCTTGGATCGATCGCAACCGTTGGATCATCGCCGATTTTGGATGGATCGCCACGGTCCGAGATCGGTCGTGGCCGATCGGGAACAGGGCTTGGATCGATCGCAACCGTCGGATCATCGTTGATCTGGGATGGATTGCAACTGTCCGAGATAGGTCGTGGCCGATCGGGATCAGGGCTTGGATCGATCGCAACCATCGGATCATCGTCGATCTGGGACGGATTGCAACTGTCCGATATAGGTCGTGGCCGATCGGGATCAGGGCTTGGATCGATCGCAACCGTCGGATCTTTGCCGATCGGATCGATAGCCGCGGTCCGCGATCGGTCGTCGCCGATCGGAATCAGGGCTTGGATCGATCGCAACAGTCGGATCGTCGCCGATCTCTGACGGATTGCAACTGTCCAAGATCGGTCATGGCCGATCGGGATCACGTCTTGGATCGATCGCAACCATCGGATCGTCGTCGATCTGGGACGGATTGCAACTGTCCGAGATAGGTCGTGGCCGATCGGGATCACGGCTTGGATCGATCGCAACCGTTGGACCTTTGCCGATCGGACCGATTGCCGCGGTCCGCGATCGGTCGTCGCCGATCGGGATTAGGGCTTGGATCGATCGCAACCGTCGGATCGTCGCCGATCTCGAACGGATTGCAACTGTCCGAGATCGGTCATGGCCGATCGGGATCACGGCTTGGATCGATCGCAACAGTGGATCGTCGTCGATCTCGAACGGATTGCAACTGTCCGAGATAGGTCGTGGCCGATCGGGATCAGGGCTTGGATCTATCGCAACCGTCGGATCGTCGTCGATCTGGGACGGATTGCAACTGTCCGAGATAGGTCGTGGCCGATCGGGATCAGGGCTTGGATCGATCGCAACCGTCGGATCGTCGTCGATCTCGGACGGATTGCAACTGTCCGAGATCGGTCGTGGCCGATCGGGATCACGGCTTGGATCGATCGCAACAGTCGGATCGTCGTCGATCTTGGACGGATTGCAACTGTCCGAGATAGGTCGTGGTCGATCGGGATCAGGGCTTGGATCGATCGCAACCGTCGGATCGTCGCCGATATCGGATGGATTGCAACTGTCCGAGATCGGTCGTGGCCGATCGGGATCACGGCTTGGATCGATCGCAACAGTCGGATCGTCGTCGATCTCGGACGGATTGCAACTGTCCGAGATAGGTCGTGGCCGATCGGGATCACGGCTTGGATCGATCGCAACCGTCGGACCTTTGCCGATCGGACCGATTGCTGCGGTCCGCGATCGGTCGTCGCCGATCGGGATCAGGGCTTGGATCGATCGCAACCGTTGGATCGTTGACGATCGTCGCAATCTTTTTTAAATAAGTTTATGTAATTAAAAATTTTATAAAATAAATTGCGACGCCATTTCTCGTCGCAATTATTAACATTAATTATAAATATAATCATTTATAAATATTATTAAATAAATTGTGACGCCATTTGTCGTCGCAATTATTATAATAAATTTAAATATTTTCATTTAAAAATATTTAAAAATAATTGCGACGCAATTGTTGCGTCGCAATATTTGTAATAAGTTTTTATTTTAATCTATTTAAATTATTAAAAATTATTGCGACGCCTTAGCGACGCAATTATTAGAAAATAAAAAATTTTTCCCGCCAGGTGATGGCGTCAATTTAGCGACGCATCAGCGACGCATTTAGTGGCGTCGCTATGTTTTCAGAAAATTATTAAAAACATGTATTAACGATGAATTAGCGACGCCATAGTGCGTCGCTAAGAAAAAAAAAAAATTTTGCGACGCCATTTGCGATGCAATTTTGGCGTCGCTAATTCCCTATATTTAAGCTGGATCCCTTCTCCTTTCCTCCTTCCCGTCTTGACCTAGCGCCGCCGTGAAGCTAAAGCTCCAATCTCCGGCGCATCCCCGTCCTCCGGCTACCCGACGATCGCATCCGACTTCGGCAACCCGGCGATCTCATCTCAACCAAGGTAAGCTCCGATAATCTAAAAAAAAAATGATTTTTTTTATTTATTTAACTACGGCCACGGCCGCTGCCGTGGCCGTCTTCTTCGGCCACGGCAGGGCCGTGGCCGTCTTCTCCGGCCACGGCTGCTGCCGTGGCCGGCAGTGGCCTAGCCACGGTGGCCAGGCCACTGTAATCAAAAAAATTTTTTTTTTTTTAAACAGGGGGGAGGGGAGGAAACCCCCCCGCCCCCCTTTCTTTTCATGTCCGGCCACGGCCGTGGCCGCGGCCGGACAAGGCAGCCACGGCCGCTGCCGTGGCCGTCTTCTCCGGCCACGGCCGCTACCGTGGCCGGCAGTGGCCTGGCCACGGTGGCCAGGCCACTGTAATCAAAAAAAAAAATTTTTTTTAAACAGGGGGGAGGGGAGGAAACCCCCCGCCCCCCCTTTCTTTTCTTGTCCGGCCACGGCCGTGGCGGCGGCCGGACAAGGCGGCCACGGCCGCTGCCGTGGCCGTCTTCTCCAGCCACGGCCGCTGCCGTGGCCGACAGTGGCCTGGCCACGGTGGCCAGGCCACTGTAAAAAAAAAAAAATTTTTTTTTTAAACAGGGGGGAGGGGAGGAAACCCCCCGCCCCCCCTTTCTTTTCTTGTCCGGCCACGGCCGTGGCCATGGCCGGACAAGGCGGCCACGCCGCTGCCGTGGCCGTCTTCTCCGGCCACGGCCGCTGCCGTGGCCGGCAGTGGCCTGGCCACGGTGGCCAGGCCACTGTAATCAAAAAAAAAAATTTTTTTTTTAAACAGGGGGGAGGGGAGGAAACCCCCCCGCCCCCCCTTTCTTTTCATGTCCGGCCACGGCCGTGGCCGCGGCCGGACAAGGCGGCCACGGCCGCTGCCGTGGCCGTCTTCTCCGGCCACGGCCGCTGCCGTGGCGGCAGTGGCCTGGCCATGGTGGCCAGGCCACTGTAATCAAAAAAAAAAAAATTTTTTTTAAACAGGGGGGAGGGGAGGAAACCCCCCCGCCCCCCCTTTCTTTTCTTGTCCGGCCACGGCCGCTGCCGTAGCCGGTAGTGGCCTGGCCACGGTGGCCAGGCCACTGTAATCAAAAAAAAAATTTTTTTTTTAAACAGGGGGGAGGGGAGGAAACCCCCCCGCCCCCCCTTTCTTTTCATGTCCGGCCACGGCCGTGGCTGCGGCCGGACAAGGCGGCCACGGCCGCTGCCGTGGCCGTCTTCTCCAGCCACGGCCGCTGCCATGGCCGGCAGTGGCCTGGCCACGGTGGCCAGGCCACTGTAATCAAAAAAATTTTTTTTTTTTAAACAGGGGGGAGGGGAGGAAACCCCCCGCCACTGTCATCACAAAAAAAAAAAATATTTTGTTTTAACACAGGGGAGGGAGGAAACCCCCCTTCCCCCTCTGTTTTTTTAATAAAGCTGTTTGGATTGACTGTTTTTTATGTCTTGATTATTCAATAATATTTGTAATGCTAGATTATTTAATTTACATAATATTTATGCAATAATTAATTTAAGCAGAATGTTTATGACAATAGTATTTGTGCATTTATACTCATTTACATTTGTTATGTCTTGATTATTTATATTCTGCTGCAAACTTAATGATGCATTACATTTTGAAATGCTAAAAAAAATGTTTTGTTGTAATATTATTTAATTTCCAGCAACAAATTACTAGTTTCAATGATTTACATTTTAGTATTCGCAAACATTTATATTTGACACAATAATCTTAGAAAAGTTAGTGATTACATGTATAATTCACAAGAAGTTAAGAATAATTAGCATAAGTTCGATTGTCTTCGGACTTCCATAATCATAGCACTTTAATTAACCTTTAGACCCGTTTGAGAATTTGTAAGCCTTAGTCTTGCAAATTCTCAAATTGTCCTGGTGGACAGTTTGGGAATATTTTTTGTAACATGTTAGTCTGCTAGTAATCATCGTGGGGTGAGATTTCGGTTTGCATTTGCTCATACGTTCTCCTAGTGTGGCTTATATACCACACATGTAGGAGAACATATGGGGAAATGCTGCCGAAATTTCAATGTTGCCGATCGATGATAATTAATAGCAGAATAACATATCACAAAAAATATTCTTGAATGGGATAGGGCCTTACCTTGTAGACATGGAGTGAAGGTAGAATTATTTAAGACACTTGAATTCTTCTGAAGTCTAATGACTAAACGCACCGCCTTATGGCCCGACACAAACTCAAGCCCTTTCTTTAGCCATTAACCTATGCATCGGTCCTTGCTAGCACCCCAAGGATCGTAGCCGTGGCTCGCCCTTGCATGGTAGGGTCCTTATTTACCTAAAAAAAATTTGGGTTCATCTAAATGATTTAATTGGTTGTAATTAACCTTATATAATTGTGCCCAAGAAATAATTTAGTTATATATTTATTAATACTAATATAGTTTTATTTTTTGGTTTCATTTAATGATTTACCAGACTTTGTATAAGTCGGTAAAAAATGAGCGGGACTCGCTCATGGATGTATGCAAGGATAAAAGATGGCTTGCTGAATCCAGATTTTCTGAATGGATTGGAAGAATTTATCGCATTTGCATGTAGCCAACCTGAATGGATGGATGGCCTAGGATTAGGTGCCCATGCAACTTCCACAGGTGTCAGAATAAAGCCTACAGAGATGTGGAAACTGTTAAGGTGCATTTGTGTAAGAAGGGTTTTGTTCCTGATTACTATGTTTGGTACTGTCATGGTGAACCAGAGGATATTCCAGCAGCTGTTATAGGCCAACAAGAGTCAATTCCCGTAGATGAACCATTTGTGAATTTAAACACATATGAACAAATGGTGATGAATGCATCGGGTAATGACTTCAATCAGAATACATTTATGGAAGAACCAAATCCAGAAGCACAACAATTTTATGATATGTTGCGTGCTGCAAATCAAGAATTGTATCCTGGGTGTGAGGGTCATTCCCAGTTCTCTACAACTGCTCGAATGTTGAATATTAAGGCAGAACATCGATTATCAGAAAAGGCGTTCAATTCTGTAGCTGAGTTAATCAAAGAAATTCTGCCAAATGATAATGTTGCCGCAGACAGTTTTTACGCAACAAAGAAGTTGTTGCGTGGGCTTGGGCTCCCAGTTAATAAGATCGATTGTTGCTTGAACAATTGAATGATATTTTGGGGTGAAGACTCAGAGCTGAGATGGTGTAAGATTTGTGGGCAATCGAGGTTCAAAAACACCGAAGGAGGAGCCGGTACAAGTAGGAGGAAAAGTGTGCCTTACAAGAGGATGCATTACTTTCCTCTTACCCCACGCCTGCAGAGATTATACAGATCTGAGGCAACAGCTGCTGATATGAGATGGCATGCCAAACATGAATCTAAAGAGGATGAAATGCGGCATCCATCAGATTCAAAGGCTTGGAAGCATTTCAATGAAAATCATCCTGATTTCGCTGAAGATATAAGGAATGTGAGATTAGGTCTTTGTACCGATGGCTTCCAACCATTTGGTCAAGCGGGGCAACAGTATTCATGTTGGCCTGTGATACTGACTGTATATAACCTTCCTCCGTGGAAGTGCATGAAAGATCCTGCAATGTTTTTAACCGTTTTGGTTCCAGGACCATCAAATCCAAAGGAAAAGATTGATGTCTTTCTACAACCGTTGGTAGCCGAATTGATAATGTTGTGGGAAACAGGAGTGGTAGCCTACGACGTTTCTATGAAACAAAATTTCTTAATGAGAGCTGCTTTGATGTGGACAATAAGTGATTTTCCGGCATATGCAATGTTGTCTGGTTGGAGCACTGCTGGACGTCTAGCATGCCCTCATTGCATGTATGATTCGGATGCATTTACATTGCAGAAGAGTGGTAAGCAGTCATGGTTTGATAACCATAGGAAATTCTTGCCCCCAAATCATCCTTACAGGCGTAACTTGATCGCCTTCCGGAAGAACAAAGCAGTCACAAAATTTGCCGAACCGGTAAGGTCCGGCACGGATCTATTTGATTCTATAGAGCATTTGGGGTTGATGTATGCATGGGAACTGGATGCAGATAGAATAAATAGCCGTATATGTAAAGAACATAACTGGAAGAAGCGAAGTATATTTTGGGATTTGCCTTATTGGAGCACAAATCTCATCCGGCACAATTTGGATGTTATGCATATCGAGAAAAATTTCTTTGATAACATATTTAACACGGTGCTAAACATCCCGGGAAAAACAAAAGATACTGCAAAGTCAAGAGAAGAACTTAATCAGTATTGCAGAAGAGGTGATTTGAGAAGGAGTGCCGATGGGACCTATCCTAAAGCATGTTACACTCTTGACAGAAATTCACGAGAAGTTTTATGTAACTGGCTAAGAGGGTTAAAATTTCCAGATGGTTATGCCTCAAATATCGGTAGGTGTGTGGACATGCATAAGCTCAAGTTGTTCGGCATGAAGAGCCACGACTGCCATGTTTTCATGCAACGATTATTACCTATAGCTTTTCGTGAGTTGCTTCCGCAAAATGTCTGGAAGGCAATTACGGAGCTCAGCTTATTCTTCAAGGAGTTATGTGCCGCCGTCATTACTTCTGCATCCATGGCAAGGCTTGAGGAGGAAATTTCAATTATTTTATGCAAGCTTGAGCGAATTTTTCCTCCCAGTTTTTTTGACTCAATGGAGCATTTACCGGTTCACTTGCCATACGAAGCGAGCATAGCTGGTCCCGTGCAGTATCGCTGGATGTATCCTTTCGAGAGGTAAATATATACATCATTAAGATATGTTGACATTTCAAATATTATTTCATTGCTTGAAAAATTCGTTAATTTTTTTGTTGCAACTTTACATATAGGTATCTTAAGAAGTTAAAAAATAATGTGCGTAATAAAGCAAGGGTTGAAGGTTCTATATGCAATGCACACTTGGTCGAAGAAGTTTCAGCTTTTGCCTCACATTACTTTGAGGGTCACGTCCACACAAGGAGCCAAATCATGGTCGTAACGATGACGTATGTGTGGATGAAGCAGAAGCTAATGACGGTAGAATATCAATTTTTAAAGCTATCGGCCGTTCATTTGGTGGGCAGAAGTCAAGAAATCTTAGCGATATAGAGTATAATGCAGCACATTATTACATCCTAATGAACTGTCGAGAAGTCGATCCTTATATTGAGTAAGTGTATACTTCAATGCTAAATTGAAAATTTAAATTTATATAATAATATACCATAATATTTAATTTCTAACAGTAGTTTTCATCCTTTTCATCCCATAAGGATGTTCTGTGATAGACAACGATAGATGAATCCCGACATCAGTCAAGTTGCAATTGGGCAGAAATTAGAAACGGAGTTTGCTTACTGGTTTTATGAATTTGTGAGTAGTATCACTCAATCAATTTCGATAATGACTATTATTTTTTGAATTGGATGTCAATAGCTTATTAATTTATAGGTCAACGGGCCATGGTCGACAACCGACAATATTTTTATTAAATGTCTATCGCAATGGCCATTGAAGACCGTAACAACCTCTACTGGCTATTTTGTAAATGGGTACAAATTTTAGATTGAACGATTAGCAGCTTCAAGAGGCACGCAGAACTAGGGCGTGTGTGTAAAAGGAGAAAGTGTTGGAGCAAATATGCAGGATTATTATGGAAAGTTAGTAGAGGTGGTTGAAGTTGAATATCCCGGTTGGCCTATGAAACAAACCGTATTGTTTCGTTGTGATTGGTTCGATCCGATAGTTCCTGTGGGCAAAAGGGTTCATAACGACTATAATTTGGTTGAAGTGAACCATCGACGAAGATTACAGAAATATGACCCATTCATCCTTGCATCCCAAGCTCAGCAAGTATTTTACTGCGGATATCCAAGTTTGCGCAACGACAAGCGAGATTGGTGGGCCGTTTCTAAAATCGTCCCACGTTCAACAATTGTATTAGAGGAGAGTTCATCAAGTCAATCAACCGAGTGCCCTGCATTTCAAGAGGATGAGATGGAAATGCATGCAATTGAGGATGACACAAGGGCTCCTGAAACATCACTTAGAGATCCAAGTGGTGATGTCCAACAAATTGCGGATACAAATGTTCGGTTTCCTTCCGATGATAATGAAACTGATTCGCAATCCGATACGGCATCGGATGTTGAACCAACATTTCACGAAACAAATGACACCGATTAAACATAAAGGTTTTTTAAAATTTAACTTTTTTTTTAAGTGTTAAATTCTTACATAGTCAATCATTAATCGTAATTTAATTGTGTGAATCTTTAGTATTTTCAGTATGAGGGGCAGAGGTAGATCTACCGACGACAGTTTGGGTGAGCAGAGACGTAGTTTGGATCCTGCGAGATCAGATCACATGAGCATCAGAGATGGAGAGTTTGGATCTCCAGCAGAGGTGCAGCCTTCGATCTCTGCACCAGTATTACCATCCACCCGATCGGCACAGACCTCCGAGAGTTCTTCCGCGATCGGCGACCGCACTGTACTTAGACTTGATGCTCAGGGGATGTAAGTATATACTAATTAAAAATATTTATTTATGTTTTTAAGTCATTTACTTATAAACTTGCATTTTTTTAACAGATTCATTGAGCAGCATCATGTCTCCAGCCACATCAGCACCGTTTTTTAGAGGCGTGCAGATCCCACTGGCTACGATTGGCGCCACGTATCGCCAGCCACGAGGGAGTTTTATTTTTCTGAGTTTTAGGTAAACTTATTAAATACAATTTATCAGTGATATATAATTCTTTAAAGTTAATAAATTCAGAAACTAACTGTTTATTTTAATGCAGAAAAAGTTTACGTGGGATCCTGCCACCCATGATGCCATTAGGGCAGCATGGGAGGCTCTTACGCGACGCCGATACTCTGACATGCTTCATCGTTGGAGGTCGTCGGGTCAGCGTCCTGCACACGTGCCAGAGGGTATTTGGCACGAGTGGCAGCAGGCCTGGGAGTCCGATGGCTGGCGCAGGAGGTCCGCATCAGCCAGCATGAACCGCCGATCTGAGAAGGGCGGTCCTGGCACGGGTCTCTCCCGTCATACTTCGGGCTCCATTTCGATTCAGAAGCACAGACGGCGTATGGTAAGAAAACATAAATATTTTAATTACTATTTTAGTTATTTACAAATATTTGTATTAATATCATTTTTTTTATTGTTATAGACTGAGCAGGAGGGCGGAGATCCTGGTGAGTTTCGTCTATTCAGGACGACACACACCAGGAGGGACGGCTCCTGGGTCGACACGCGATCACGGGAGGTTGCGGTAAGAAATTAGATTTATGTAGTATCTGTTTAATTTCTAAAATTTTATTTCGAGAAATTTATTAACTCATTTATTGTTGATTTCATATTTTCAAGACACGAGTCGAGGAGCTTCGCTCCCAGGCATCGCAGGTCGACTCTACTGATGGGGAGACGCCCGTCGAACTCTCAGCAGAGGAGAGTCGATGTGTGTTTTTGGAGGCTGTTGGTGCCCAGCCACGAGACCGCAGGGTCTATGGTATGGGCACTAGAGCTTCTACATTTTTTCCCCATCAGGCCTCCAGCTCGCGAGTTCCTGCTGATCTTCCTCCCGAGCGTTTACAGGAGCTTCGCAGATCTATTACAGAGGAGGTTCGGTAGGAGTTCGAGCTGGATTTTGAGGATCGTATGCGAGGCCGGGATCAGGAGGTTGCAGACATGCGAGATGAGATGTATTATTTGCGGGATATGGTTAGACGCTTGTCGCAGAGTCTTCAGCCTCCACAGCCTCCACAGCCTCCACGTGATCATTCAGATTCTTGATGTATTTTTTTTTCTTTTTTTATGTTGTAAAAACTTCAAAATTTTAATATATAAACTATTTTTTGAAATATATTATTGTTTGGATTGAGTGAAAAATGTTTGTATCAATATTTAGATTTAGCAAAATTGAATTAACCGTTTTAATTTTTAATCATTTAAATATTTTAAAAATAAAATTTGTGACGCATTAGCGACTGATATTGGATCGCTAATATTTTTAAGATATTATTATTAAATATTGCGATGCAATGACCTGGCATCGCAATAATTTAAAAATAAATTTAATAGCGACGCATTAGCGACTAAATTTGAGTCACTATTTTATCTTAAAAATTATTTTAAAATAAAATTATTTTTATTTGCGACGCATTAGAGCGTCGCAATATTTAATAAAATTTTTTAAAAAATACTTTATAAATATTGCGACGCAAATTAGTGCGTTGCAATATTTAATAATAATTTTTTTAAAAATTATTATTATAAATATTGCGACGCAAATTAGTGCGTCATAATTTAATAATATTTTTTTTTATAAATTAATTTTAAATATTGCGACGCAAATTAATGCGTCGTAATATTTAATAATAATTTCTTTTAAAAAATTAATTTTAAATATTGCGACGCAAATTTGTGCATCGCAATATTTAATAATAATTTTTTTCTAACTAAATTTATTTTTAAATTTAGCGACGCATTTTCATGCGTCGCAAGAGCATCGCAGAGAGTCGCAAAATTGCGACGCATTTGCGACAAAAGGGTATTGCGACGGACAGTTGAGCGATGCCCTCGTTGCGTCGCTATTGCGTCGCAATATCATGTTTAGCGACGCAATTGCGATGCATTTAGGCGTCGCAATATTTAAAATCTCTTGTAGTGCTAAGTTCATCCCAAGTCCATATACATCCATGACTTAACTCAATCTTAAAACCATTAGACTCGCATCCAACCCAATACAAGTAAATCCTTTCAAAGCCCAAATTCCAACATATGCCTTCAAATAACCTAGAGCTCAAAATAATTTTAGAGCCTCCATGATGCCTTATAGAGTGTGAACCTTGGCCTTTTTATGATCTTCTGGGCCTTTGAAGCATCACACTAGTTCCAACAAATGAAACACAAGATATGTAATAGCCTGATAAGAGAAGGCACGAGGTTGTGAAAGAACTGAGCAATCGGTGTCTAAGTAGCGACTGTACTACTAGTTTTGTCAAGAAGCAAATTCTTTTGAAGAGCTAAGCTCCTCCTTGTACCCTGTTATTTCCATTTCTAAAATGGGTTTGGCTGCTCTTGGAAAAAGATAAATGCATTCTCCATGCCATTCTATGCTTGTAGGTGTTGCTGCCAAGTCACTGGTGGTGAGCGCCGGGCGTGTCGACATCTTCGTAGGCCTCCGAAGATGGGGAAAGACCACCTTCTTCCTTCGGGAACCTGCGAGAAGTCCCAGGCCGGTGGTTCCGGCGGGGACCCTCGATGCTCAAATTAGTGAACTTGTAGAACAGTAGTCTATTTTTTTGTAAGTTGGAGAAAGAGAAAGAGATGAAAAAAGAGAGATCCCCCCACATCGAGCTCGGGTCCTCTTTTTATACCTGTCCCAGGGGTCGCCCTCACTCCGTTCGAATCTGCTTTGTTAGGTAGGATGAACTCCAGGAACGGTGGGTAGGTGAGCTGTTGCTGAATAAGTGCAGCGCATATCGGTAACTGCGTAGCACTTGTAACTGCCCATGATTTTGGCGAATGGTAAGTGAATAGATTACGTCGTAGTATTAAGTTTGTTCAGCATTAAAGTTCGGCTTCATGATTTGAACTGCGTCGATGGCTGAAATCGAAACCGGAATTGGAGCCAGGGCCGATGCTGGGGCCAAAAGCTAATGTTGTAGCCGAAAGCCGATGTCGGAGCGATAAGCCGATGCTGGAACCGAAAGCCGATGCCAGAGTGAGAAGCCGATGCCGGAACCAAAAGCCAAGAGGAAGTGTTGTGGCCAACGTGGCAGTCATAAGTGCTTTAATGCGGGAGAGAATAAGGTGATAGATGCCTTAAAGTGGATGCACGTGGCCTTTGGGGCCATAAATATTTTGGTGCTAGAAATGTCATGGCCGCGTCGGCCGAGGCTGAAGTTGGAGGCCGAGTCGAATCCGAGGCTAAAGCTGGAGGCCAAGTCGAATCCGAGGTCGAAGCTAGAGGCCAAGCCGGATCCACAGCCGAAGCTGGAGGCCGAGTCAAATCCGGGGGCCAAGTAGAGGCCGAGCCAGATCCACGGTCGAAGCTAGAGGCCGAGTCGAATCCGGGGGCCAAGCTGGAAGCCAAGCTGAGCCTTAGGCCAGCGATAATTGCTCAAAAATCATGTGGTGTTATTGTTCCGCCTGATAGTTTATTAGCCATATCAGATGCCCCCTGCCCCCGAGATGGGTGAGCGTGTACTTACCATTGAACGGGGGTGCTTTATCACCCGGTGGCTAATTCTCAGGCGCCACATGCCAAGGGCCCTGCCCTTGGACATGCATCGGATGCTGCGATGCTATCATCTCGCCCACCTCGACTGTTGGGATTGAGGCGGATCTCCCTCGAGTGCTGGGCGAATACATCATTACGGTGAGGTCACCACTATCTTTTTGTTGGCCGGGGCTCCCAAATTCAATGCTTTGGGTGGTTTCTATAGTCGCCCCCAATGGGAAGTGAGCACGTAGCCGAAGCAAAATTAGCGGGATGATTTTGAAAAGACAAGTCTATAAAGGGTGGCGTTTTAGGCTGCAAGTGTTCTTACTGCTTCCATTTTCATTCCTACCCTAATTTTACCCGGGCATGTTCGTCTCTCGTCTTCCCGAGTCCCTCACCCTTGATTCTTCGTGCTCGAGTTTTCTAGATTAGTTCTACTACCATGGCTGATTCGTCCCTTCCATGTTCTATTTCCGGTTCCAGGGGCTATTCCTCCGATCTTCCTCAGCAGTCTGCCTCCTCTCCAGCATCTAAATGGTCCACCTCTGTAGAGGATGTCCCAACAGAGCAACCGCAAGTGGTCGGGCGATCTCTCGCTAAGAATCGCTTGGCCGCCGGACGGACCCTTGCCCGGCGCCGTTCGGTCGTTGTCAGCCCCTCTCACGCGGGGGAATCCCCCGATGGGATTGCCTCCGTGATGATGGCCTAGGAGATAATTAATCTTCGGGCTCGTTATCAAATCCCTACCAATCTCCGTCTTTATAGGTCTCTTCCCGAGGATAGGATAACTTCTTCCTATCCCAGGAGGGTTGCCCTCTACGAATACTACTTTAAGGCTGGCCTCCACATTCCCCTTCATCCTTTCATATTGAACGTCTTAGATAGGTATTCCTTAACCTTAGACCAGTTGGTCCCAAATTCCATTTGGACCCTCGTAGGTTTCTTAGTGCTATGCCACATACATGGGATAGAAGCCAGGATTTCTCTCTTTCACAACTTCTATACTCTTAGAAAACAATCAAGCTGGTGGTCCTTTACCCTCAGGCCCACTAGAATTCTTAGGTTGTATCTTCCCACTTCGGTTAAGGGATGGAAAAATAGGTTCTTCTTTGCCTAAATCGACGGAGTGAAGACTAAGTGGGGAATGCCCAATACCGAAGCCAACAAAGACCCCAGAATTCTTCCAAGGGATCAGGAGGCATTCAGGTAGTTGATTATTGCCGACATCCCTCGCTACAACCAGCTGCTAGCCAAGGAGAATCTTCGTCTAGCGGGTATTATTTTTTGTGATGGTGAGCAGTGCAGCCTTTTCTCTTGATTTTTTTCTTTTCTTTCTCGTTTAACCAAAATTCATTGGTTTGTAGGTATGGCACCATCGCTGCATGATATAAGGAGGGCCGCTACGAGGAAAAGAAAGGCTCGGGAAGAGGAGGTTCCTGCAAGAAGGGAGGTCGCCACCAAAGCCGCCGCAGAAGCTGAAACCAGAGATGTTTCAGCAAAGGATGAGGCCAAGAGAGGACGAGCTCGTTCCCCGCCTTTTGCTCCGTCCCCTATCAACCTGATGGATACCCCTCCGGAGCAAAGGAAGGAGGTGCTGCCATCACCACCAGCGGCTCCCGAGGCGGAGCCAATCGACACAATTCCGGGGCCTGATCTGAGGCCGCCCCTTTTAGCGAGGGGGCAGGAACTGAACCTGCCCAAGCCGAAGTGTCGGGCGTGCAACCATAAACCGAACCTGCGCCGACCACCACGGAGTCTGCTGAAGAGGAGATCGACGTTTCGTTCCAGTCGATCTTGTCTCGTCAGATTCGCTGGGCCGAGCAGACAATGATTGACGCCTCCATGCCTGAGTTGTAGAGGTACCTCCAGCATCAGAAGACCTCTGTGTTTTTCCAAGAGGCGTCCGTGGCCCAACTTTGGGTAAATATTGCCCCCTTATCAATTTCTATTATCCTTGTTTCTTCATCTAACTATGAGTGGTGCATAAGCATTGAATTCCTTGACCGCCATGAGGGGCCTTTGGTCCCAGTGCCAGGCTGCCCTCAATCAGTCGCTGGAGGAAGTCCAAGAAGTAAAGGCGAGGGCCGAGGCGGCTCTAGAAGAGGTCCGGGTAGAGTCTGCCCGGATGTAGAAGGCTGAAGCCGAAGCCGAGGCTGCCCGGCTTAGGGCTGAGAAGGCAGAAGATGCGCTGGAGGTAGCCCAGCGCCAAGCGGCCAACGAGTTGGACAATGCTCAAGCAGTCGAGGAAAAGCAAAAAGAGGCAGAAGAAAAGTTGAAGACAGCGGAGTCAGAAGTGTATCTGCTGATGGGTCGGCTACATTCTGCCCCCATCGAGATCGGTGTGGCCGAGGAAAGAGCTGAAAATGCTAAGGAGATCGCCCGCCGGTCTGACGCAGAGATCGCCAATCTAAAAGTGGCATTGGCCGAAGCTAAAAAGAGAGCTGCCGAGGCTGAGAAGAAGGTCGTTGAGGCTGTGGAAGATTTCAGAAAGTCTGCTGCCTTCAACAAAGAGTTGGCCGAGACAACGGCCTTCGCATATGATGGTGGGTTTCAGGACTGCAAAGAGAAAATCCAAAAGCTTTACAACCTTGAAGGGATTGAGGATCTCCAGCCAGACGAGGAGGATGATGGCCTAGATCCTGCCGAATCTTAGTTTTTCTTTTTGGTTGTGTCAAGTCCGGCTTTGATCGGTGATTTTGCAAAATTGTTTCGTTATTAATGAATTTCAATTCAATCTTCCTTTGATTCGCCCATAGCTGGCCAACTCCAGCGAGTATAGTAACGTGAATGGGCAAGGGTCATTTTTAGGGGGTAGCCTAGACTAGAGTTGAGGCCGAAGGACCGAGACGAGAAGTGAAACCAAGGCCGTCGATCGAGGCCGAAACCGAGAAGTGGAATCAAGATGAAGTTGAAACCGGTAGCCATGGCGAGGCTGAAGCTGGCAGCCACGGCGAAGCCGGAGCCGGTAGCCGTGATGAGGCTGAAATCGGTAGCTGTGGCAAGGCTGAAGCCAGAGCCAACAGCCAAGAGCAAAGTGAGGCCAAGGCTGGTAGCCGTGGCGGGGCTGAAGCCGGTGGCTATGTCCAGGCCGACGTCGGAAGCCGTGACGAAGCTGAGGCTAGAAGTCGTGGCGACGCTGAAGCCGACGGCCGTGGTGAGGCTAAAGCCAGAGCCAATAGCCAAGAGCAAAGTGAGGCGAAGGCCGTTAGCCACGACAGGGCTAGAGCCGGTGGCTATGGCCAGGCCGACGCCGGAAGATGTGACGAAGCTGAAGCTGAAAGTCATGGCGACGCTGAAGCCGATGACTGTGGCGAGGCTGAAGCCGGAGCCAACAACCAAGAGCAAAGTGAGGCCAAGGCCGGTAGCCGTGGTAGGGCTGGAGCTGGTGGCTATGGCCAGGCCGACGCCGGAAGTCGTGACGAAGCTGAAGTCGGAAGTCGTGGCGACGCTGAAGCCGACAGCCATGGCGAGGCTGAAGCCGGAGCCAACAGCCAAGAGCAAAGTGAGGCCAAGGCTGGCAGAGTTGTCCATGCAGCTCTAGGCTTGGAGCGCTGACGCAGATTCGGCCTCAATTGCGAGGGAAGACTCAGGCTTGTTGCCGATGCGAAGCTAGGCTTGGAGTGCCGACGTGGAGCCGGGCTTAATCGCCGAGGGGAGACTCAGGCTTAATTGCCGAGGGGAGACCCGGGCTTGTTGCTAATGCGGAGCCAGGCTTGGAGTACCGACATAGAGCCGGGCTTAATTGCCGAGGGGAGACTCGGGCTTAATTGCCGAGGGAAGACTCGGGCTTGTTTTTGATGCGAAGCCAGGCTTCGAGTGCCGACGTCGAGCTGGGCTTAATTGCCGAGGGGAGACTCGTGCTTAATTGCCGAGGGGAGACTCGGGCTTGTTGCTGACGCGGAGCCAGACTTGAAGCGCCGACGTGGAGCCGGGCTCAGGTGGGAAGCCAGAATGCTTAAACACTTCCGTTAGTGCAAAAGGATGAACGACAATTATAGGTTAATGTTTAAAACAAATATGACAATGGGCTACTGATAATACCGCTTGAGGTTATCTGCATTCCAGGTATGAGGGAGAGGTTTCCCGTCCAGTTCTTCGATCTGGTAAGCTCCGTGATGAAGTGCCTGTGTGATTCGGTAGGGCCCTTCCCAATTGGGAGATAGCTTGCCTCCCTCCATAGGTTTGGAGACTGCAGCTCGCCTGAGGACCAAATCTCCTAGGAGGAACATCCTGGGACAGACTCGGGCGTTGTAGTACTTTGCAACCCTTTGTCGGTAAGAGGCCATTCTGATTCGTGCGTGATCGCGAAGCTCCTCAACGAGGTCGAGGTTAGCCCTTCTTAGTTGACTGGGATTGTCATCTTCATTGTATGACTGTGTCCGGGGACTAGGGACACCGATCTCCACTGGAACGACGGCTTCTGTTTCAAAGATAAGGCTGAATGGGGTCTCTTTAGTGGGAGCACGGGGCGTTGTGTGATAAGCCCACAGCATGTTCGGGATCTCTTCTACCCATCTCCCCTTGAAGTTGTCCAGGCGCATCCTGAGTCCCTGTAAGATTGTACGATTCATCACCTCGGTAGCCCCGTTAGTTTGCGGGTGACCGACAGAAGTGAACCTTTGGTGTATTCCCAGTTAAGCACAGAAGTCTCTGAATGGGCCATTGTCGAACTGTCACCCGTTGTCGGTAACAAGCGTGTGGGGTAGTCCAAATCAGCAGATAATGAACTTCCAAAAGAAGTTCCTCACCTTAGCCTCAGTAATCTTGGCTAGCACTTCAGCTTCCACCCACTTAGTGAAATGATCGATGGCGACAAGCAAGAACCTCCGTTGGCCAGAAGCGGGAGAGAAAGGTCCTAAGATGTCCATCCCCCATTGGGCAAACGGCCATGGAGCCGATAGAGGGCTCAGTCGAGAAGTTGGTTGTCGTTGGATGTTGGCATGCTGCTGGCAACTATCACATTTTCAGACCAGCTCGGCCGCGTCCTCCCGCATGGTGGGCCAGTAATAGCCTTGGCGTTGGGCTTTGTAGGCCAGTGCTTTGCCCCTTAAGTGGCTTCCGCAGATACCTTCATGGATTTCTCGAAGGATGTAATCGGCATCTGTGGGGCCAACACACCTCAAGAGGGGATGAGAGAAGGACCTCCAATACAGCTGCCCGTCGAACATTAGGAACTTGTGTATTCACCGTTTGAAGATCTTGACGTCAGTGGGGTCAGTTGGTAGGGCTCCAATAGCAAAGTACTTAGTGTAGGCGTCCATCCAAGAGGGCTCCTAGCGGACTAGCATGGATTCTTTTATTGTGTCAATGCTTGGGGCCTCCAGGCGCTCCACATAGGTTCTTCCCAAGGTTCCGTCGGCCGATGTAGCTAGACGAGACAGCGCATCGGCTCTGGCTTTCTCCTCCCGAGGAATGTAACTGATGCTGAAACAGGTTAAGGGAGAGACCTGCGACTGTACCATACTGAGGTAACGTGACATGACGGGATCTCGTGCCTCGTATTCCCTCTTTTTCTGGCCACAAACTAGCTGAGGGTCGGTGAAGACTCTGAGATGCTTTACCCCGAGCTCGCAAGCTAACCGTATTTCGAATAGTAGGGCTTCGTACTCGGCTTAGTTGTTGATCACATGGCCAGCAACCATGATAGTAGGGCCACAACAGCACTACATTAGTGGCCATGTGGCATGCCATATCATGCTCCCTCTCTCTCTTTCCTTCTTCCTCGGAATGAGGTCTTTGCTAGTATCAAAGCAGCTACATCAGTTAAGTGGTAATGTGGCAGCCTGCCCAGCAACCATGTGGTGCAGCTGCCGTATTATAGCTGATATGGCATGCCACGTGGCCACTAATGTAGTGCTGTTGTGGCACGCCTTATAACATTCTTGATTTTTCTAAAAAAAAACTTTTGAATAATTTTATAAGCCCTTCAATGACCTTTTATTAATTTTATTATGGTTAGTGGCAATAAAAGACTAATTGAGATGGGATGATCATACAAGGACACTCGAATCTATTGGCTAAGAAAAAGTTGAAGCCATTAAGGAGCTATGCTCGAATAAATGTTTAAAGATTTAGAAATAAAAAAGGGCATAACCTAAGTTAAGTTAACGTGAAAGAAAGTTAGTGAGAAAAAATAAGCACCATAGAAGTAACCCTTGATTTGAATAACTAGCAAATGAAGGTGCACAAAGCCAATTCCAAATATTTCAATTTTCAAAAGAGGCTGTGTTATAATGGTAAGGATGAAATAATTAAGGGGGTTTTTTGTTTAAAAAAGCAAAAAAGTGCAGAAGGTTCTTAAAAGTTACTTAAAAAATAAGCACAGTATTTAATTGGTAATTCAAGATGGATGTAATCCTGTAAATAATTATGGTTGGGTTGGAATCTAATGGCATCACAAATTGATATTTATTTGTTGCCTACCGTTGCCTGCTCTGACTTTTGCATCCACCAATGTTTGTCGAGGTTCGCTAAACAAGTCTGGCCTTTTATGCATCTCTCAAAGATGATCATGATTGGATGTATAATTTTTAAAAAATAAATATATTTCAAAATGTTATAACTCTATAAATTAAAAAATCAAAACAGAACAATATTTTTAAATATAATAATTTTATATTATATAAAATATAATAATTAATTACATTATTTTTATATAATATAATACATATTATTTTTACTCATAAATTACATGACCAATTACATCAGTGGACTCATTTGCAGAACAGTCAAATACAACCAATAACAGGTCACCATGATAACTCATCTTAGACAATTCATTTCAGAGTAATGAGCCAAAATTATCAGCTAATCACTTGAGTCATCATCCAGGAAATCAAGAGCAGCAGCATCTTCATCAGTTGCAGCACCCACGACAGCAGGATGAACCTCCAATGTCTTAACTATTTCTGATAATGCTACAATTTCTGTATGAGCTTTCCGTGCCCCTATATCTAAATCTTCATTCTCATGCACCTCATTTTCATATGCCTCCGTTGGTTCCACTTCATTATAAAGAATCTCCTATATTCACAAGAGAGCAAATTGATTCAAATATTCAGGAAAAAAAGCAAAGCAAATGGTAAAAGTTAAAATTGATAGGTACTTCATCTTCTTGCAAAGATGCTTCTCAGTCTCAACAACCCAGTTATCTAGTAAGCTCTCTAGCATGCCACTGTCAAGAGACACGGAGTAATCAGTAGTTCTCTCTAATTGCCGCTCCCAAGGATGCAAGATGTAATGGACATTAGTAAAATCATTTAATCTTTTCCGAGCCAAATGGTTGCACCTTGTACTATGAATATAATCAAATGGACTCCAATGGTGTTCGCAACCAAAGGATGTGTCTGTCTGGCTCAATTTGAGAAGGGCAATTGGTTGAAGTTCAACACAATTTATCCCATGTTGCCAGCATGCACCTGTCAGTGAAAGGGAGAACCAACAACAAAAGAAGCAACAGTTCAGCACTCTGTTCTACCATCAACAATAAGACAATTGCATCTGACTAAGCATAAACCAGACTGTACAATTTATGAGCCATTTAATTTTGGGTGCTGATCAATTAGGAAGTATCACCTGGATCCAGCTCCATTCTTTACTGAAAGCCAGTTCAGTTCCAAAATCAGCTTTTGCAAAAACAAAGAAATCTAGAACCAACAACATGAGATCACAGAACATAATTACAGAAGAATTTGTTAGAAATTTGCAGGCTATCATGATATAAATGATTAAAAATTGATTCCAATCTCAGAGAGAGAGAGAGAGAGAGAGAGAGAGAGAGAGATACCTGCGAAATAATAGAAACTCTTCTTCCATTATCTGGTTCAGTCAAGTAATGCATTCATTTAGATCTCAGATCTTTGGAAGCTAGGAATCAAAAAATAACAATTCAAAATTAGAATATAATTAATAAAAAAATATTTTGTTAAATATATATATATATATATATATATATATATATATATATTATTATAACGGTGTGTATAATAATATAATAACTACAACATTATATTATATTAGTATAATATACTATTACAATACTAAATTATATTATATTAATATAAAAATAATATCAAGTACTTTTTTTAATGTGGATGAGAGATGTTTTGGTTCATAAATCTCAAGTTAAAATCACTATAAAAGGTGATCTTGAATACCTAACCTAAATAATGGATATAAACTTACTAAGTTGGACAGTAACCATAAAGATAGAGATATTTAAAATCACCGAGATAAATTAAAATCACAGATATGTAAGATCATTGAGATAATCCCATCACATTCATCCGGATCATCGATTACCCTAAATGAATGTCCCATACCAAATGCCCTCCTTGGGTGATGCAATAACCACCAGAGGTCCTACCATAAAGATTCAACAGCATGCATTACAATGCATCTCCATAAGTAAACATTGCCTTATAGAATTCTGTTCAAGCCACACAGAAACATCATTATGCCATCAAGAAATAAGGTTATGAACATAACATCCATCTCATGATTAAGCATTGAACAAAGTCGCCATGCTTGGTCCCTCCATATACATAGAGCAATTGTCAGCTCAAAAAGAAGTTCCACCGTCAGCAGCAAAACCAGTTACATAATACCTGTTATCCTTCAATGCTCCTGTATCATGACTTGAAGTACTTAAAATTCTACAAAAGATTGCCAAAAACAGACAATAAGAACAAATATATCTTCATTTTTTCAAACTAAAAAGCGATTAGAAAAGCTAAAAATACTGAACTCCTCCATCATCCAGTCTTACATTAACATGATATATAGAATGTGAATATTCCAACTGCATAACGGCATAAACTTGTTGCTATATTGCTTTTCCATGACCCAGCTACATGTGATACTAGAGAAAACTCTCTTCCACGCTTCAGGAAGTTCCAAAGTCTTTTTTGATCCATTTAATGACACTGCTATGGCTGAAAAGCATTGCTTCCACTGGAGAGTTCTCGGAGAAACCATAACACCTCTGTTGTATCATTAAACAGCTTAAAGCAAGGTAGTTGACAACAAATCATCAACTATGACACCATCACAATGTGCCTCCTGTTTAATATTAGAACCATCTGTAGAGCATGCAGGAATATTGCCAGAATTTTCATCTAGGTTATTGACATGTCCATACCACACAAACAGAAACTGAACTGTACCTACAACCACAAAATAACTCCACGGAGGTAGTATTCCATCTTCACAAGAGCACAATCAACTTATGAAGAATGAAGTTTTATTTTTGAAGCAATACTGTGTGGCATTTCTGTTGCAGACCCAATGACAACCTGGAGGAGGGCCTTGGGCAAATGAGCAAAGGTCATCCTAACTTTGTTTCTTAAAGCAGTCTCCGTAGGATCAATATATCAAACACTCCTGATACACCACCTTACATCATAAGGGTTGCTCCACAACCCACCCCCCCCCCCCCCCCCCCCCCCACACACACACACACAATTAAAATTTATGAGGGGGGAAAAAATGGCCGCTATGTCCATGCACATTCAATTATGCATTGAAGTAAAAAGGAAATAAGAAATAGTTTAAATTTCTATCTTAGTTAAATAAATAAATATAGATTAAATAGGCCCATGCCGACCCATGCCAATTGCTTTACATCAGTACATTCCAAGGTCTACAAGCTGCAACCAGATGGAAGCCCAAGGTGCAGGATTGGACTGGTGTTGCCATCAATTGCAGTATCTAATATTGGATATACAACACCTCAGACACATGTTTGATGCATTATAATAGCGAATGACAACTACCATGGCCTTGAAGGACTCAGGTCTGTGATGGATGGAGCATAGTGAAATGGAATTGATTGGATGGTTGGAGTTGCTCGATCCCATAAAGTTCATCCATGTCAGATCGTTTTCATGACTGTGATTGTTGTCTTCCATCATCAATTGTTTCTCTATTATCTGCTTCCGCTGCAAAGACAGATAAGAATCAGAGCAGTTGGTGCCAATACGATTTTTAATCATCAAATAGCCAAAAAATCTTTGAGAGAAAATTGTAGATAGGTAACTCAACAATTATTGTTACCTAAATGTGGAGAATAGATTTCATTTTGCAACACTCCTACAATTTCAATGCATGGAGGAACAAATGGTAGCGAATCATCTTGTGAAAGCCAGAGGTTAGGGCATCCGTTTATTCTCAAGGTTTTCAAGGAGGAAAGGAAACTCAGCCCCTCCACCTTTGTGAGCTTAGAGCAATTCACAATCTGTAGCTCCTCAAGCTCATCTCGGTTGTGTTGTGCCAAGAGTAAATTCCTTAAGTTCTCACAGTTATCAATTATTAAGGAGCCAACCGTTGGTCGGAGCAGATCATCTGGTAGGAATTTGATATCAGGACAGTCCTTTATAACCAATCTTTGGCGATGGAAGCGGCGAGGCACAAAATCTTGGTGTTTAACTGGTGGGATGCTTGCGCAACTGCATATTGTCAATGCTTTAATTAAGCATCTTCGATACGAAAAGAAATTCCAAGAATTACGGGCAAGCCAAGATCTAGGCTGTTGCATTTCATCTGTTCTAATGGAGGAGAAATCATCAAACTCATGCTTTATAATCTTCCAGTTGTTTGATACAGTCAGCTTGTCGGGTGAACGAACCTAGCATATTAGCAAAATAGAGTTTACACTTCCATTTAAAAAAAAAAAAGCTTCAAATATGCAATCAGAGAACATTTTTGAATAGTTTAATTAGTACACCTCAAATTGAGGATGGAGGGTACCTCAATGCAGTTGATTTTTTGTATTTGGCACCAGTCAATCAATCCGGGGCAATCCTCAATTTCCACATCATCGGGCATCGTTGAGACTTTGTCTTCTGCCATGATCCGAAGCCTAGGACACCTTCTTATATGTAGATATCTGAGAGAAGTGACGTTTTGCAGCCCTGGCAATAATGCCAACTGTTTACATTCCTCAATATGCAGATGTTCTAGCTTCAATGGCAATCCTTCCTCTGATTTAAGTTCGAGTTGAGGACAACTGCATATATCCAATGTTTTAAGTGAGTGGAGATAATGCAGCCCTTCAATTGAAGTGAGTTGAACGCAACAAAAAATGCGCACCACGGTAAGCATTGATGGAAGTGGTTCTTTTCGTGTGACCGTGTCCAATTTTCCAAGAGGGTCATGAACGTACAAAGGAAGGGACCTTAAATTTTTACAATTGAATATGGTGATCTCTTGAAGCGATGCTAAGGAAAAAGGATCGCCCACCCATTTTGGAAATTTGGAACCACAATACCATCGTATATGCAACTTTTTGAGGTTGGTATGAGGTTGGAGGTACTCGAGAATGGTTTCCTCCATTTTTTCATCAGGTGGGATATCTTTATTTTCTTTTGAACTAACTGCCAGATGTAGGGCAAATTCCGAACCACACAACCAATCAAACCAGTTTAGAAACAAGTGCTCAAGTTGATGCTTAGATTTAAGACTGGCATTCCTGGCATTCTCTATTTTGACCAAGTTCCTAAGCCCTGAGATGCAGAGAGTTCCTTGGAGGTCTACCAAGTTCTTCAATACTCTTATCCCATCCTGACCCTCGCCTCCTCTCACTTTAAAATCTCCACACAAACTCTGAAGATTTGTTAGTTTATCAACCCCAGCTGGAAGGGAGGAAATCTTCAACAATTTCAGGTGTCGTAGGTTTATAAGGTTATTTAGGCCATCTGGTAACTCTGCAAGATTATGACATTCAAGTATCAATGCCTGTAGGTGATAGAGGAGACATACTGATTCAGGGAGCCTCTTAATAGATTCAGATCCGATATGTAAGTAGCGTAGGTGTTTTAGGTTACCAATTGAACCTGATAACTCATCTACACTTTCCCAACGAGACCATAGAGTTCGTAAACATCCTATCATTGGTACAATCTGACTAACGCATCTTTTTCAAACACATAATCCTTAGGAAACATGGAGCAATAAATGAAGCAAGGTTTTAGATGCCTTGGCATGCGATCATAGCTCAATCTGAGAGCTGTGAAAGTTTCGTTATTCTTGTCTACCTCCCATAGATCGCTTTCTAAGACATCCACCCAACTAACCTCATTTGTCATGCATCTCAGAAGGCTTCCTAAGGTCTTCAAAGCCAATGGTAAACCAGAACACTTCTTCACAATCTGCTTGCCAATATCCACCAAGCTAGGTTGTTCTTCAGAGTTTCCAGCACCAAATGCATACTGCTTAAATAATAACCAAGACTGCTCCTGGGACAAGTAGCGAGGACGATAAGGACGCACCGTTTGCATGATCTCAGCAACAGAGTCATTCCTACAGGTCACGATAATTCTGACTACTGTTTCGGCACCAACAAAGGGGTTTATCAAGTACTCCCAGAGGCTTGGTTGCTCGTTCCATACATCATCCAACACGAGCAACACTCTCTTCCCCTTCACCTTTTCATTGAGGATATTCTGAAGTTTGCTCAATTGTGTAACATGGCATGTTGTTTCACTTGAAGAGATAGACTCAATGATGTCCTTGGTGAGCCTTGGGACATTGAAATCATCAGATACACAAACCCATCCGGTTAGATTAAAACATTTTTTTACCTTTGAATCATTGTAAACAAGTTGTGCGATGGTGGTTTTTCCCAGTAACCACTTGCCCACAATGGGAATGACAGAAAAACCATTTTCCATACCCTCAGATAGCAACAGATCAATTACCTTGTCCTTGTCATCTCCCCTTCCATAAATTTTGGATTCATCCACCATGTGGCTGCTCGGTGCTAGGTACGCAGCTCCGGATGCTCGCCTCTCTCCATCTTCCTCTCTCAAACAGAGGCATTCCCGGTCGAAGGAAATCTCATCGAACCTCTCCCTGATCTCCCTGATTCTATCCCTCATGCCATATGGAATCAGAACTGTAGTCGAGAGAGAACCACTCACCTCTTCCTCACCGTCTCCCTCCACATGCTTCCTCTTGCGGGAAGTTCGGCCTTCCACTTGGGCTTGCAGTTCCTCATAGTGGTACTCGTCCAGCACATCGTCTGCGTCATGAGCTACTTGCTTGAGCTCCTCGAGCCAGAGCTTGATGGCGTTATCTCGTATCTCCCTCTCCTCAGCATCATGGAGCACCCCTAGGATCCTCTTCAGCGTTCTCTCCAACTTCTTAAGATCTTCTAAGACACTGCTGTGTGGATCGAATGATGAGGATGGCGATGCTGCCCATCTTCGAACAAAACCCAGCACTTGGCTGGTTTTTGATCGGATAGAAGATAGGAAGGCGCTTGCCATGGCATCACCTCAGATTTCTCTCTATCAGATCCAGCAAACAGGGAAGACGGGTTGAGCTATCCTCCTCTTGGTGTTCTCCTTGCAAGTCAATGAGGTACAGAGGTCGGTGCGTTTATCCATCTGAGCGGCTGTAGGTGGCCTTCCACCCAAAAAAAGAAAAAAAGAAAAAAAGAAAATCAGTCCTTGGTCCACGTGAATCGCACCTCAGCTGTAGATGATGGATTGGATGTCTTCCACCCATATGGCAGCCCCACTATCCAACCAAAATGAATCTCAGCCCCTGATTGACCTGTAGCCCCATGATGGGATTCCTTCTCGTTCGTCCTGCCTCCATCCAGATTATTTGCCTCCATCCACCACTGCTCACGTAGCTTCTGACTCTTATCCGAGGTACTTAATTTTAGTCTCAGCCCCTGCTAATTCTACCAGCCTCGTCTTTGCCCTTTCTTCCAACACGTCGTATAACTACAAAGATGCTTTTTTTTTTTCTCCACAATTTTGGCATGGCAATGAAAGGCATGATGTGAAATAGCCTGGAAAGAGACGGCAGAAGGTTGTGAAAGTTCTTGAGCCTGCCAAAATATTCCAGAAGATGTATCAAAGCTATAAAATAAAAAGGATTGACGTTAAAAGTCCAATTATTTTTTTTTCAGGTATAATGGATATATATACGAAGATCCAGCTACTAATTTACAGTTACTGTCATCTATTTCTAAATAAAGATGAAAATTTTTGGTGATCTTCGTATTCAGGTTAGCCTATTAACCATATGTAATGTAACAGAAAGATTGCTTGCAATTTATATTTTATTTTGGATTAACGTTGATGGTCATAGCTTTGGTTAAAAAAAAAAAAAGAGAGACATTGACGACATTGGTCATTCCTCCAAAATCGTAGCTTGTTGGCATTGGATTCTTCTGGTAGTGGCCGTTGTATGTGTTAGCCGTTGGTCTCGTATGAATGTTAAGTCATGCGTTGAAAAGGATGGCTCCCCTCTAGCTACCACCAACATTGCAAAGGATGAGAAGCATGTTTCACCACCCCATACCGAATAGCAAAGGAGGATTTAAATCTCTGAGGAAGGCATAGTGTAGGACGTGACCATCAGCGAAAACTCTGGTAGCTCTCTACCGCCCGACAGTCCAACACCGTTGACGAGGTAAGCACTTCGGGCTCCCTCTCTCCCCTTCTCCGAGATGAGGTTTTCCCTGGTATCACGGCAAGATTGTGACTGAGCTCTCCTTTCATTTTGCACCTAAGTGGCCATCACTAGAGGAGGCGGAGGAGCGAGTTACGGCTGCCGCCAGCTTGCTCATCGCAAGCCGCGGTGAGGGACAGCTCGGCTCGCCCCCTTCCAACAAGTAGAAGGGGCCCTTCAGATTAGAAAAGGCGGCCGAAGCCACATTCTCCAGTTGTCGAAGAGGCTAAGGGGTTTTCCTCAGCCGGCTGGAAAACCCCAGATCCGCCTGCACTGTTCGCCTTGGGCCACGGCCATGGATGGTTCCAAGAATTTACAGAGAACATTCATCCGTAAGTTCAATGCAGTTTAGGAGAAATTTTCTCGATTTAAATTTAGCAAAAAAAATGTATAATTAGCGCTAATGTGGCAGCTAAATGATGATGTGGAATCCCATGTGCTAACATAGGCACGACATAGTGACATGGCCCATATCACATAGACACTGCCTGCATGGCAGCTATACGGCATAGCTGCCACGTTGTAGCTGACATGGCATGTAGCATAGCTAATGATATAGTGCCACATAGACTTGAGACACACTGATGTGGCGTACCATGTGGCATTTTTTTTTTTTTTTAAAGAAAAAATTTTGGATAATTTTGTAAGCCCTTAGAAACCTATTATTAATTTTATCATTTAAAAAATATTAAAATATTTTAATTAACAAAAGAGATTTTTGGTCAAAATTTCCTATAAAATTAACCATTAGACCTCCTTTTTTTTTTACAAAAAGTGATTTTTTTTGTTATTTTTGTTTTAAAATTTAGCAATAAATTATGAAAACAGAAAAATCAAAAAATGCTGAAAATTCTAGAAAATTTATCATAATTTTTCCTGATTTAGATTTTATACTTTATGCATAAATAGTATATATGCTATTTTTGGTTGAAAAATAAAATTGAGACATAATTATTTATGCTTTATGCATAAATGGTATTTATGCTTTATGCATGAATGATATTTATGCCATTTTTGGTTAAAAAATAAAATTATGGCATAATTATTTATGCTTAGTGCATGAGTGGTGTTGACGCCAAATCATCAGCCTCGAGCATCCGGTCGCCTCCTTCAGTGAACTCCTCGCGCCTGCAAGCAATTCCGGGAGCCGAAGATTCCGGCGGGAACCCTTCGATGCTCAAGTCAGTGGTCTGGGCAACAGTTGTGAGCTTGAGGAAGCTCAAAAGAGAAAGAGAGAGATGGCTCAGAGAAGAGCCCTCGCTGTGAGCGTTTAGGGGTGTAATGAGTGTGTTACCTGGTCGAGGTCCCTCTTACCCTCTTTATAGGTGCTTAGAGTTTGTCTGGCTTGACTAGTTGAGGCCTTGTAATGATGACCTTGATGGGTGAAGTGTCAGAGCTGATGTCTATGAGGCATGGGGTTCTACCACTTATCAGAGCATTTAAGGTGATGGCAGCAATGGCAGAGCTTGCTTTCTTCTTTGATATGTCAGGACTGCAAGTCAAGTCCATCAACGACGTGGCCAGTGGGTAGGTGGACCTGGCCAGGAAGTGTCGGGGCGGGGCCGGCCAGGGATGGCTGGGGCCGGCCCGGTCGGCTCGGAGATGCAGCGGCCGAGAGGGCCGGCCAGGGATGGCGGGGTCGACTCGGCGGGCTCGGAGATGCCGGGGTCGAGAGGGCCGGCCAGGGATGGCCGAGGTCGACTCGGCGGGCTCGGAGATGCCGGGGCCGAGAAGGGCCGGCCAAGGATGGCCGGGCCGACTCGGCGGGCACGGAGATGCCGGGGCCGGCTGGGAAGTGCCGGGGCCAGCTAGCTTGGACACGCCGGGGCCAACTAGGAAAGTGCCGGGGTAGGCCAGCTTGGACACGCCGAGGGCCGGCTAGCTTGGACACGCCGGGGGGGCCGGCTAGGAAAGTGCTGGGGCCGGCTAGCTTGGACACGCCGGGGGCCAGCTAGGAAAGTGCCGGGGCAGGCTGGGAGGTGCCAGGGCCGGCTAGCTTGGACACGCCGGGGCCGGCTAGGAAAGTGCTGGGGCCGCCTAGTTTGGACATGCCAGGGGCCGGCTAGGAAGGTGTCGGGGCCGCCTAGCTTGGACACGCCGGGGGCCGGCTAGGAAAGTGCCGGGCCGCTTGGCTTGGACACGCCGGGCCGCTAGGGAAGTGCCGGGGCCGGCTGGGAGGTGTCGGGGCCGCCTAGCATGGACACACCGGGGGCCGGCTAGGAAAGTGCCGGGCCACTTGGCTTGGACACGCTGGGGGCCGGCTAGGAGGTGCCGGGTGTCGGCCTTGGAGGCGTCGGCTATGGAGGTGTCGGCCTTGGAGCTGTCGGCCTTGGAGCTGTCGGCCATGGAGGTTCCAGCCTTGGAGGTGCCGGCCTTGGAGGTGTCGGCCTTGGAGCTGTCGGCCATGGAGCTGTCGGCCATGGAGCTGTCGGCCATGGAGCTATCGGCCTTGGAGGTGCCGGCCTTGGAGCTGTCAGCCTTGGAGTCGTCGGCCTTGGAGGTGCCAGCTTGGAGGTGTCGGCCTTGGAGCTGTCGGCCATGGAGCTGTCGGCTTTGGAGCTGTCGGCCTTGGAGCTGCCGGCCTTGGAGTTGCCGGCCTTGGAGCCGTCGGCCTTCGAGGTGCCGGCATTGGAGGTGTCGGCCTTGGAGGTGTCGGCCTTGGAGCTATCGGCCATGGAGCTGTCGGCCTTGGAGCTGTCGGCCTTGGAGGTGCCGGCCTTGGAGCTGTCGGTCTTGGAGATGTCGACCTTGGAGCCATCGGCCTTGGAGGTGCCAGCCTTGGAGGTGCCGGCCTTGGAGCTATCGGCCATGGAGCTGTCGGTCTTGGAGGTGCCAGCCTTGGAGCTGTCGGCCTTGGAGCCGTCGGCCTTGGAGGTGCCGGCCTTGGAGGTGCCGGCCTTGGAGGTGTCGGCCATGGAGCTGTCGGCCATGGAGCTGTCGGCCTTGGAGCTGTCGGCCTTGGAGCTGTCGGCCATGGAGCTGTCGGCCTTGGAGCTTAGAACAATTGGGTGTACGTGGCTTTATGAGGCCATAAACGCTACCATGGCCGAAGGGCCCTTTGGAGGCCAAAGGGGGGCTCCGTCGGTTTCCTTCCTTCACGGTTCTCTAACGGCATTGGATCAGCCACATCAGATGCCCCCTTGCCCTTGAGACGAAGCGGGTCTACCCCAGCAAGGCGAAAGGGGTGTTACCTCCCAAGTGGCTGATCCTCGCCCGACTTTAGGCCCTTAACTTTTGACTTGAAGTTTGGATGTGGGTCCCCGTCCACATGCTGTTGAGGCAAAGAGCCAATGATGCCGCAATGATGCTCCTGAAACAGAGGGGGCCGTTGCCGGAGACAGAGATAAGCTGCTAGGGCTGTAATAAGGCCGTTGAGGCTAAAACAAGATGGCCGAAGCAGAAATAAAACCACAGGGGCTGAAATAAAATTGCTGTGTGTGTTTGTGTGCTGGTCCGGAAGGTTACTCAAGCGGGTACGGGCTGTTAGGGATTTGAACCGACTCGGGGCGTAGGCTAGCCAGGTCGAGTGGTATCCGTTAGCCGCCATACCGTCGAGCTACTCCGAACCACCTCGGGGGTTTCGTGGCTGGCCCGAGGGTGACTCGGGGTCGCTGGAATCATAGGTCTTGAACCACCGTGGGGGTTTCACGGTCGGCCCGGGGGTAATCTTTTGATCACAGGACCGTCGAGAGCCTTTTGAATGGTTGGTTTTCCCATAATGCATTTAGATACTAATGAAAAGAAACTTTTTTTTGTAGTGTACTTAGCTCTTTGTTGGAGGGATTTGTCTCCTTTTGCTTCGTTTTGGGAGGCTCCACGTTAGTGGCTTTTGTTGGTGAGCTTGGAGGGGCTCTTTACTTTTGGCTTGAAGTTTAGAGGTGGGTGCCCGTCAACTGTGAGCCGATTGACCGTTGGCCGCTCACGCAGGGCTGAAGCCGCTGAGGCTGAAATGAAGCCGTTGAGGCTATGACGAAGCTGCTGAGGCAAAGTTGAGGACATTGAGAGCCTTTTGAACCCCGGAGGGTGACCTGAGAGTTGAGAGTCGTCAGGTGCCTTTTGTAATGAGCTGGCCTCGAGCTTTTTGTGCTGAGCTGGGGTCGAGCTTAGAGTGCCGGCGCTTGGGGTCGACCGAGGTCTTCCCTGCTGGACCCGGGCTTTTTGTCTCGACCGGGGTCGGGCTTCATGCCTGGCTGGCCTAGGGCTTTTTGTGCCGACC
Organism: Calamus simplicifolius; assembly: GCA_900491605.1. NCBI lineage: Eukaryota > Viridiplantae > Streptophyta > Magnoliopsida > Arecales > Arecaceae > Calamus > Calamus simplicifolius. The sequence continues at coordinate 213,193 of UESW01001555.1, read as the reverse complement.
GGGGTCGAGCTTCATGCCTAGCTGGCCAGGGCTTTTTGTGCCGACCGGGGCCGGGCTTCATGCCTGGCTGGCCCAGGGCTTTTTGTGCCGACCTGGGGTCGGGCTTCATGCCTGGCTGGCCCAGGGCTTTTTGTGCCGACCAGGGTTGGGCTTCATGCCTGGCTGGTGCAGGGCTTTATTCGCCGACGGGTGTCGGGCTTCATGCCTGGCTGGTGCATGGCTTTATCCGCCGATGGGTGTCGGGCTTCATGCCTGGCTGGTGCAGGGCTTTAGGTGCCGACGGGTGTCGGGCTTCATGCCTGGCTGGCCCAGGGCTTTTTGTGCCAATCGGGGTCGGGCTTCATGCCTGGCTGGTGCAGGGCTTTATTCGCGACGGGTGTCGGGCTTCATGCCTGGCTGGTGCAGGGCTTTATCCGCCGATGGGTGTCGGGCTTCATGCCTGGCTGGTGCAGGGCTTTAGGTGCTGACGGGTGTCGGGCTTCATGCCTGGCTGGGGCAGGGCTTTAGGTGCCGACGGGTGTCGGGCTTTATGCCTGGCTGGCCTAGGGCTTTTTTGTGCCGACCGGGGTCAGGCTTCATGCTTGGCTGGCCCAGGGCTTTTTGTGCCGACCGGGGTCGGGCTTCATGCCTGGCTGGTGCAGGGCTTTATTCGTCGATGGGTGTCGGGCTTCATGCCTGGCTGGTGCAGGGCTTTATCGCCGATGGGTGTCGGGCTTCATGCCTGGCTGGTGCAGGGCTTTATCTGCCGACGGGTGTCGGGCTTCATGCCTGGCTGGTGTAGGGCTTTAGGTGCCAATGGGTGTCGGGCTTCATGCCTGGCTGGTGCAGGGCTTTAGGTGCCGACGGGTGTCGGGCTTCATGCCTGGCTGGCCCAGGGCTTTTTTGTGCCAACCGAGGTCGGGCTTCATGCCTGGCTGGCCTAGGGCTTTTTGTGCCGACCGGGGTCGGGCTTCATGCCTGGCTGGCCCAGGGCTTTTTGTGCCGACCGGGTCGGGCTTCATGCCTGGCTGGTGCAGGGTTTTATCCGCCGACGGGTGTCGGGCTTCATGCCTGGCTGGTGTAGGGCTTTATCCACCGACGGGTGTCGGGCTTTATGCCTGGCTGGTGCAGGGCTTTAGGTGCCGACGGGTGTCGGGCTTCATGCCTGGCTGGCCCAGGGCTTTTTGGACGCAAAAGCGAGGTTGGCCTTGGGTGTTGATGCAAGGTAGATCTTCCCTGCATGACAATTTTAAGTCTTAATGAAAGAAAACTGTCTTAAGTGCAATATACTTAGCTCTTGTGGCACCCATATTTTTCCTTTTGTGGATTTGAGCACTTCCGTCCGCTGGTGACCTGCCCCCAGGGAGTCATGTTAGTTGGATTGGAAGTGTCGTTGCCCTTACTTGGGCCTTCTCTCGCATTGGAGGCCAGGACGAGATGCCTATGGCTGGGAAGAAGCTGGAAACCGGGACAAAGCTGGAGTCCGTTGAGGAAAGCCTCGATAGTTGGCGGTCATTGAAGATGAATGGCTGGGAGAGTCCATCGAGGGCGTTGCTGAGAGTAAAAAGGTCGGAGGAGTTGCCGGGAGGGCTCTTTGCCTAGCTTTTTCTTTGAAGAGATTGATTTCCCTCGGTGCTGAAGCTTAAGAGCAGCAGTCAAAGCCTTTTGTCCTCATCTTCTTCCTTGTATTAATTGCAACGACACCTCTCGGCTTGCTCTAGCCGATTGTTGAGCCTTTGAGTGAGCTCTTCCAGCCGCCGGTGTTGTTCGTCCAGATGCTTCCTCATCTTATGATTAAGGTCCTCCCAGATGACCCAAAAGACTAACAGAAGGCAGGAGATCGGTGGTGCTCAGGTGAAGCTTGATGGTGATAAGCTTCTCTGTGAGGAGATTTTCTGCGAGCGGATCACTAGCCAACTGGTGCAGCTATCATGAGCGATGTGAGAGGCTTGGGGTGCTGCTGAGTGGCCCCTGAGCATTGCTTCTGCAGTTCATGAACTGCTACTTTCAAAGCTTGATCTTGCCGATTGAGGATGGCCAGCTGGTTAATCAGAGCAGCTGAAGTTGGTGGTGAAGGAGGGGCAGGAGAGAGAGAGACTGGTCTTTTGTCGCTCAGTGCGATGTGGATGCCCCCCAGCACGATTGGTAAGAACCTCTGGCATGCGCATCACCACCATAGCTATCTTAGAGGGGACGGAGACTTATAGCTCAAGGAGACAGAGCTTTCTTTCCTTCAGCGCGTCCCCCCCTTCCTGGCGTGCCAATCTGTTGATGCCAAATCACCGGCCTCGAGCGTCCGGTCGCCTCCTTCAGCAAGCTCCTCGCGCCTGCAAGCAAGTTCTGGGGGCTGGAGATTCGGCGGGGACCCTCCGATGCTCAAGTCAGTGGTCTGGGCAACAGCCGTGAGCTTGAGGAAGCTCAAAAGAGAAAGAGAGAGAGATGGCTCCGAGAAGAGCCCTCGCTGTGAGCGTTTAGGGGTGTAATGAGTGTGTTACCTGGTCGAGGTTCCTCTTACCCTCTTTATAGGTGCTTAGAGTTTGTCTGGCTTGACTAGTTGAGGCCTTGTAATGATGACCTTGATGGGTGAAGTGTCAGAGCTGATGTCTGTGAGGCATGGGGTTCTACCACTTGTCAGAGCATTTAAGGTGATGGCAGCAATGGCAGAGCTTGCTTCCTTCTTTGATATGTCAGGACTGCAGGTCAAGTCCCATTAACGACGTGGCCAGTGGGTAGGTAGACCTGGCCAGGAAGTGTCGGGGCGGGGCCGGCCAGGGATGGCTGGGGCCGGCCTGGCCGGCTTGGAGATGCCACGGCCGAGAGGGCCGGCAAGGATGGCCGGGGTTGACTCGGCGAGCTCGGAGATGCCAGGGCCGAGAGGGCCGACCAGGGATGGCCGGGGTCGACTCGGCGGGCTCGGAGATGCCGGGGCCGAGAAGGGCCGGCCAAGGATGGCCGGGGCCGACTCGGAGGGCACGGAGATGCCGGGGCCGGCTGGGAAGTGCCGGGGCTGGCTAGCTTGGACACGCCGGAGCCGACTAGGAAAGTGCCGGGATATGCCAGCTTGGACATGTCGAGGGCCGCTTAGCTTGGACACGCCAGGGGGGCCGGCTAGGAAAGTGCCGGGGCAGGCTGGGAGGTGCCGGGGGCGGCTAGCTTGGACACGCCGGGGGCCGGCTAGGAAGGTGCCGGGGCCGCCTAGCTTGGACACGCCGGGGGCCGGCTAGGAAAGTGCCAGGCCGCTTGGTTTGGACACGCCGGGGGCCAGCTAGGGAAGTGCCGGGCCGCTTGGCTTGGACACGCCGGGGGCTGGCTAGGAAAGTGCCGGGGCCGGCTGGGAGGTGCTTGGGCCGCCTAGCTTGGACACGCCGGGGGCCGGCTAGGGAAGTGCCGGGCCGCTTGGCTTGGACACGCCGGGGCCGGCTAGGAAAGTGCTGGGCCGCATGGCTTGGACACACCGGGGGCCGGGTAGGAGGTGCCGGGTGTCGGCCTTGGAGGCGTCGGCCATGGAGGTGTCGGCCATGGAGGTGTCGGCCTTGGAGCTGTCGGCCTTAGAGCTATCGGCCTTGGAGCTGTCGGCCATGGAGGTGTCGGCCTTGGAGGTGCCGGCCTTGGAGCTGTCGGCCATGGAGCTGTGGCCATGGAGCTGTCGGCCTTGGAGCTATCGGCCTTGGAGGTGCCGGCCTTGGAGCTGCCGGCCTTGGAGGTGCCGGCCTTGGAGGTGCCGGCCTTGGAGGTGCCGGCCATGGAGCTATCGGCCATGGAGCTGTCGGCCTTGGAGCTGTCGGCCATGGAGCTGTCGGCCATGGAGCTATCGGCCTTGGAGCTTAGAGCAATTGGGTGTGCATGGCTTTATGAGGCCATAAACGCTACCATGGCGAAGGGCCCTTTGGAGGCCAAAGGGGGGCTCCGTCGGTTTCCTTCCTTCACGGTTCTCTAACGGCGTTGGATCAGCCACATCATGTGGTATTTATTCTTAGTGGTAAGATTACTTACTACGTATTACAATTAGTTTATTTCATGGTAATATATTTCATTATATGATATATTCATATTTTTGTAATCATGAAGATGAGATGCTATAATTATGGAGTGAAGAGACATTTAGCTCATGATTGCACTGAGCTTAGAAAGGTACCTTCCAGTTTCATCTCCTGTACTGTTTGTTCATATGCATTAGTTGCTAATACATTTTTAATAATTTGATTACCATGTGTAAGATTACTTAGAATATAAGTTTTCTTGTAATACTATATTACCATGAACCAAATGCCATCTTTTAAGTATGGTAACAGCTCAAAAGTGTGACAAATGCTCAAATGCTAGAGGAGACTCTTTGGCAAAGGTTTGTTGAGGATATCTATTTTTGGATGAGGAAAATATTGGAAAATCTGAATGTGGACTTGAATTAATTATGAATGCAATTTTAGAGAATAAAGGTTCACAAATTCTTTTTTGGATCAAAACGTATTATGCAGAGTGCTAGAGTATGAAAGAGGACGACCTAGGAACTTAAGGATTTAATGGAATAATGGAAAGGGTCATACTTTGTAAATTAGACCACAATGTATTAGCAAACTGAGGAAAAAAATGCTATTAGAAATCATCATTCTCTAGAGTGTAGGTATCCCTGCTAAACTGAATGCTACCACAATTTGCCCAAAGCAGAATAATTAAGCAGGATATGCTCCCTCAGAAAGAGATCTGCAGGTCATTCTATATTTGTCATCCCAAAATATCTGAAGCCTTTGAAAGCAAGATTATGTGATGCTAAAGGATTACAGGTGCATGATCATTCTTTTCCAAATCCATACTATCATCTTAAGGAACTATATCAAGTGATCTGCTTAATTTTTTGAATGAAATTTGGTTTCCCTCCATCATCATCTCATTCAATGAATGGTGATGTGGTTCTCTGTTCTTCATAATGCTCATAATTGACTTCAGTCTTTAGTAAGAATGTTTCACCTAGTTTGATTATACTAAAAATAAAAATCTAATTTAGCTGTGCAATGATTCTACAGTGCTGTTGGTTGGTTATCCAGGTATGTACTTGCACAGTTATTTTCTTGTTGCTAGGCCATTTAGAAAGGTTATTTATGTTCCTCTGAGTTATAAATTTACACTGAAATGGACTTAGTAAGGCTGTTTGGTTCCTCTGTATTTTATACATGCTCAAAAGAAAATCAATCTCATTTGAGTTAGTGAAGTAGGAAGCACAAATAGAAGGGAAGGATAACGGAATGTCCTCAAGGAGAGGAACTTGGCTGGTGAGCGTTATTGAAAAAAAGCGGTAGGGGGGAGGACTGAGGATAGTTTTGGGGCAAAGGGGTTTGACATTAGCCATAAATGCTTTAGGTAAGGCTAGTAAGAATAATACCATATAAATTTGTACATGAATATCAACAAACATCAAAATAAAGTAAATAGTTACAAGAACTCTCATTTAGGGATGGAAGTGGGCTTGGTCCTTCCCTCAGACCATCGAGCTGATCACCTAATTTTGGGTTGGACTATGAGCTAGGCCTGATTAATTTGGCTCGAGTTTGAGCTACATGTTACGGTCCTAAAAGATTTTTAGCAAGGCTCCAGTTGTTACTTGGTCTAACCGAGATTTAGCCTAAAGACGATCTGAAACAATAATCCTTAACAATGTCAGAGTTTTCAGTTTTGCTCAAGGGTTTTGTTTGAAGAATTTACTGTTTCCCATCAGTTGGACTTGTAAAGTGGAGATGTTGTTCACCAAGGAATCCACAGTAGTAGAAATCCAAGCATATCAATCAAGCAAGGTACAATACACAAGGAACAAGGAACTAGGGATTTGTAAGGCTGCCTTGTTATTATTTTATTATTATTATTATTATTATTTGGCGTGGCAGCTTCCACTACATTGAGTTTTGTTTGTGGTAACCTCTACCATAAAAAGCTTAATATCTATAATGCTGGTGGGATTCAAATCAAGACATGGTTGATCTTGACATTGCAGTCTTGAAGTTTTGACATCAAAACAATATACACATGAAATGACACTGGCCTGAACCACATGACACGCATCTTAAAAGTTTCACAACACTGCATAATATTGTGATGGATGAACCTGGCAGAAAGTTGCTGAATTCTCTAGCTGTCAAACTTTTGTTATCTTGTGTTCCTTTCATAAATTTACTTTCACTAACCATGATATACAGCACTTAGCCAACCAATTATATATGGGCAACAATTTAAGTCAAATAATGGAACTTCTTCTCTTATTTCTTTTTCATACTTTGAGTCTCACTTTTAGGATTTCTAATGGCATTTTTAAATAACTTAAATTCATAATTTCTAAGTTTTATTTCTATTTCCCAATGGATTGTGTGCCCTTGGCCAAAATAACCACACCTGCCCTCTATATGGATGTCGGTAGTGTTGGTTTTTCCCCATTAAGCATATCAGTTAGATACGATTAAGATGGTCCTATATTTGATATCGAGGGATTACATGGATTTAATATTTGAATTCATGATTAAGATAAGCATCCCTCAACCATATCCGTTTGAAGCGCCCTCTGTGATGGACAGATAAGACATAAAGAAATATAAAATGGGGAGGTCCCTACGCCTGGTCTCTATGGAAGTTTACACCATCGCTGAAAGAGACCGTAAGGTGTGGAAGAGCCTTACCCTGATCTGAAGAAAAGTCAACCTATTTGCGTGGAGCAATGGCTGGAGGTGTTTATGTATCGATTCATGATTTACATTATTTTTTATGATAAATATATTGGTCCCATATTTCCGCATATATGATAGGGATCAATATATTTAATTTTATTCTATCATTTGGTATCGAAGCCTATAAAAATACCTCTGCTTTGATTATTGGGATTGTTTCCATTAATATACAGATATGATAAAATTCCCGAGAAATAATCATTATATCATTTATTTGATAAAGAGGGGCAAGGCATTCTTGGTCTCTATTTCTCTCATCTAGGGGTAGTCCAAAGGGAAGGCTACTGATAGTACCCTGGATTATTTGATCCAACGGGTGTACGATAGAGATATTAGGAACGTACCAATAAGAAAGGCTAGTGGTAGCACCTTAGTTCATTTGATCCAACTACCAGCATACCGAGAGAGTTAACAGGTCATCAAGAATCATCTGAAAGGCATTAGATCTGGTAAACTCCTAATACTCAGTTTATTTAATTTAGTTTTATTTAAGAGATGTATCAGTAAGATCTATGGCATGAAGCATGCACCTATCTGTTCGCTCACCCTTTTTTGGATATAGTTTAAATAAAAGAAAAATCCAAATGTCTCGCGATCAAATCACCATGAGAGGATTGATTGCAATGGTCCGAGATTGATCGTCACCGACCAGGATCCTGGCTTGGATCGATCGCAACCATCGGATCATCGCCAATCGGATTGATCACAACGGTCCGAGATCGACTGTCGCCGACTGGGATCATGGCTTGGATCGATCGCAACCGTCCGATCGTTGCCGATCGGATTGATCACAATGGTACGAGATCGATTGTCACCGACCGGGATCATGGTTTGGATCGATTGCAACCGTCGGATCATCGCCAATCGAATTGATCGCAACGGTCCGAGATCGACCGTTGCCGACCGGGATCATGGCTTGGATCAATCGCAATAGTCGGATCATCCCCGATCAGATTGATCGCAACGGTCCAAGATTGACCATCGTCGACCGAGATCATGGCTTGGATCGATTGCAACCGTTAGATCATCGCCAATCGGATTGATCGCAACGGTCCGAGATCGACCATCGTCGAAGTGATCATGGCTTGGATCGATCGCAACCGTTGAATCATCACCGATCGGATTGATCGCAATGGTTCGAGATCGATCGTCGCCGATCAGGATTATGGCTTCGATCGATCGCAACCGTTGGATCGTCACCGATCGAATTGATCGCAACGGTCTGAGATCGACCGTCACCGACCAGGATCATGGCTTGGATAGATCGCAATCATCAGATCGTCGCCGATCGAAATGATCGCAATGGTTCGAGATCGACCATCGCCGACGATCAGATTAATCGCAACGGTCCGAGATCGACCGTCGCCGACCGGGATCATGGTTTGGATTGATCGCAACCATCGGATCATTGCCGTTTAGATTGATCGCAATAATCGAGATCGACCGTTGCCAACCAGGATCATGGCCTAGATCGATCGCAACCATCGGATCGTCGCCGATCGGATTGATCGCAATGGTCTAAGATCGACTATCGCCGACCAGGATCATGGCTTGGATCGATTGCAACTATCGGATCGTCGCCGATCGGATTGATCGCAACGGTCCGAGATAGATCATCGTCGACCGGGATCATGGCTTGGATCGATCGCAACCGTCGGATGTTTTAAAAAAATAAATGTTATAAAAAATATTAAAAATAAAACATTGCGATGCAACCACGTGTGTCGCAATTATTTTTAGAAAAATTAATTTTATAAAATATATTTATGAAATAAAAATATTACGATGCAAATCGGTGTGTCACAAATTTTTTAAAATAATAAATTATGTTAAATAGCGATGCATTATCGATGCAATAAACCAAAAAATTAAAAAAAATAATTTTTAATTTAGCAAAGCAAGTATTGCATCATAATTTTTAAAAAAATAAGTGTTATAAAAAATATTAAAAATAAAACATTGCGACGTAACAATGTGCGTCGCAATTATTTTTAGAAAAATTAATTTTTATAAAATATAATTATAAATAAAAATATTGCAACGTGAATCGGTGCGTCATAATTTTTTTAAAATAATAAATTATGTTAAATAGTGACGCATGAGCGACGTAATAAACCAGAAAATTAAGAAAAAATAATTTTTAATTTAGCGACGCAAGTATTGCATCGTAATTTTTTTTAAAAAATAAGTGTTATAAAAAATATTTAAAATAAAATATTGCAACGCAAAATTATGTGTCGCAATTATTTTTAAAAAAATTAATTTTTATAAATATAATTATGATATAAAAATATAGCGACGCAAATTAGTGGGTCGTAATTTTTTTAAAATAATATATTATGTTAAATAGCGAAGCATTAGCGATGCAATAAATCAAAAATTTTAAAAAATAATTTTTAATTTAGCGACTCAAGTATTGCGTCGCAATTTTTTTTTAAAAATAAGTGTTATAAAAAATATTAAAAATAAAATATTGCGACGCAACCATATGCATCGCAATTATTTTTAAAAAAATTAATTTTTATAAAATATAATTATGAAATAAAATATTGCTGTGCAAATCGATGCATTACAATTTTCTTTTAAAAATAAATTATGTTAAATAGCGAAGCAATAGCGACGTAATAAATAGAAATTTTAAAAATAATTTTTTATTTAGTGACGTAAGTTTTGCGTCGCAATTTTTTTTTTAAAATAAATGTTATAAAAATTATTAAAAATAAAACATTGCGACGCAACCATATGTGTCACAATTATTTTTAGAAAAATTAATTTTAAAAAATATAATTATGAAATAAAAATATTACGACGCAAATCGATGCGTCAAATTTTTTTTTAAAAAATAAATTATATTAAATAGCGATGCAATAAACCATAAAATTAAAAATATATTTTTTTTAATTTAGCGACGCAAGTATTGCGTCGCAATTTTTTTTAAAAATAAATGTTATAAAAATTATTTAAAATAAAACATTGCGACGCAATCATATGCATCATAATTATTTTCTGAAAAATTTATTTTAATAAAATATAATTAAGAAATAAAAATATTGCGACGCATTAGCGATGCATTTTCCTAGAAAATAAAAAAAATTTCCCACCAATCATTTTGCCAAATTAGCGACGCATTAGCGATGCAATTATTTACGTCGCTAATTTTCATAGAAAATAAAAAAAAATTTGCCACCGGCCAATGTAGCGATGGATTAGCATCACATAGTTGCGTCGCTAATCCATAATAAATTAAAAAAAAAGTAGCGATGCAATTTTGCGTCGCTAATCCCTAATATATAAACTGATTCGCGCCCGCGCCTCCCCCCCACGGCCTCTTCTTCTTCTTCTTCTTGCCCTAACCCGCTGTCTCCTCCTCCGGCTCCCCCGCCCCCTCCCTCGGTGCTAGGAACACACCGGCGGCGGCCCCCCCCCCCCCCCCCCCCCCCGCAAGGAACCCCCCGCGGCATCCCCCTTTTAGCGAGGTAAGCCCCCATTTTTTTTAAAAAAAAAATGTAGGGGTGGAGTTTTTCCCCCACCCCTAAGGCCACGGCCACGGCGGTGGCCGTGGCCGTCGTCTCAAGCCACGGCCACGGCCATGGCCGGCGGTGGCTTGGCCATGGTGGCCAGGCCACCGTTTAAAAAAAATGTCGGGGAGGGGTTTTTCCCCCACCCCTGAGGCCACGGCGGCGGCCGTGGCCGGAGACGACGACCACGGCCGTGGCCGTGGCAGATGGTGGCCTGGCCATGGTGGCCAGGCAACCGTTTTTTTTAAAAAAACTGTCGGGGTGGGCTTTTTCCCCCACCCCTGAGGCCACGGCCACGACGACGGCCGTGGCAGGCGGTGGCCTGGCCATAGTTTTTTTAAAAGAAAAAGGACATGGGTGGGGTTTTTCCCCCACCCCTGTCGTTTTTGACCACGGCCGCGGCCGTGACCGTGGTCTCAGGGGGTGGGTTTTTTTTTTTATTATGAAATTTTTTTATTTAATTTGTTTATGTTTATGAACTCAATTTTACATAAATTATTAGAGAAATTTGCATGTAATCTATAATCTTGTAATGCATAATTTGATTTTTGCATAATATTTGATATATTTAAAATTTATATATTTAGTTTATACATGTCTTGTGTTATCGAATCTGTTTATTTTTTTAAATATTGTTCATGATATTATTATTAGAATGCTTATCATGCAATTATATGGTTTTGATAGTTTAGATGATTAAATTTTTAATGAATTTATATTTCTTTATTACCTATTATTTTGGCTTAGCAAATTTTAAATATTTAATTTTTAAATATTTCACAATCATTTTCTTAGCAAATTAGAAAAAAATTTAGAGTATTCATGTTCTTCAATTGAAAGAAATTTGATATAGCAAACCATAATTTGATATAATTCCTCAAATTCTAAACCAACCAATCAAAATAAATTCGATATCATGAAGGAAAAATGATATAGCTCATTTAGAACTAAATTTAATGCAAGAATATTAAATTTGATATAGTGAACTCAGATTCAAGTACTGAAAGAATATAACTCCTCCTAATAAAATAATTTTAGATAAGAGCATAGCTTTTATGTGATTTGAGTTATTAGATTGAATCGGATTTAGTTTAGGCCAGGTTGAATCCATTTTTACTTATCTAAAGTAAATCCATATGACATACATACTATGTCAAGTTCGTTCTTTGATTTTTCATATTATTTCTCATAGCACTATAACCTTTAGACCCATTTGAGACTTTGTAAGACTTAGTCTTGCAAATTTTCAAATTGTCCTAGTGGACAGTTTGAGATTATATTTTGCGATATGTTTGTCTACTATTCGTCATCGTTAGTTGTGCTTGCAGTTTGTATAACCTCATACGTTCTCCTAGTGTGGCATATAAGCCACACATTTAGGAGAACATAAGAGGAATTGCTGCCGAAATTTCAACGTAAATGATGATAATTTCGAGCAGAATAACATATCGCATAAAATAATCTTGAATGGGATAGGGCCTTACCTAAGTCCTAGTGGAGTGAAAGTGGAATTCATTTAGGACACTTGCTTACTTGTGAAGTCTAATGATTGAACGGACCCCGGTCCTGGGCCTCGTCCTGGATAGCACGTCAAGGATCGTAGCCATGGCCCGACCTTGATTTATCGGTATAATTAAAGAGGCACAATATTTGTTATTTAGCTTAGATGTGTAAAAGAATTAATCTATTGCTATAATGACTAATGCAAAATTAAATTGTTGTCTCCTTTAATGGTTTACCAGGAATTGTATAAGTTGGTCAAAAATGAGGGGGGCTCGCTCGTGGATGTATGTAAGGTTAAATATGGGTTGCTTAATCCAGATTTTCTGAATGGATTGGAAGAATTTATAGCATTTGCATGTAGTCAACCCAAATGGATGGATGGGCCTAAGATCAGGTGCCCTGCAACTTACGCAAGTGTCAGAATAAAGCCTATAGAGATGTTGAAACTGTGAAGGTGCACTTGTGTAAAAAAGGGTTTGTTCTGGGTACGATGTTTGGAACTGTCATGGAGAAACTGAGGAAATGTTTGCAGCTGTTACTAGCCAAGAAGTGTCAAATCCTATTGATGAACCATTTGTGAATTTAAACACATACGAAGAAATGGTGATGAATGCATCGGGTAACGAATTCAATCAGAATACATTTATGGAAGAACTAAATCCAGATGCACAACAATTTTATGATATGTTGTGTTCTGCAAATCAAGAATTGTATCCTGGTTATGAGAGTCATTCCCAATTGTCTATGGCTGCTCGGTTGTTGAATATTAAGGCGGAACATCGATTATCAGAAAAGGCATTCAATGCTGTAACTGGGTTAATGAAGGAAGTTTTGCCAAATCATAATGTTGTAGCAGACAGTTTCTACTAAACGAAGAAGTTATTGCGTGGCCTTGGGCTCCCAGTTAATAAGATCGATTGTTGCTTGAACAATTGTATGATATATTGGGGTGAAGACTCAGAGCTGAGATGGTGTAAGATTTACTGGCAATCGAGGTACAAAAACGGCGAAGGGGGAGCTAGTACAAGTAGGAGGAAAAGTGTGCCTTACAAGAGGATGCATTACTTCCCTCTTACTCCACGCCTCCAGAGATTATACAGATATGAGGCTACATCTGCTCATATGAGATGGCATACTGAACATGAATCTAAAGAAGATGAAATGTGACATCCATCAGATTCAAAAGCTTGGAAGCATTTCAATGAAAATCATCCTGATTTCGCAGAAGAAATAAGGAATGTGAGATTAGGTCTTTGTACTGATGGCTTCCAACCGTTTGGTCAAGCGGGGCAACAATATTCATGTTGGCTGTAATACTGACTGTATATAATCTTCCACTGTAGAAGTGCATGAAAGATACTGCAATTTTTGACAGTTTTGGTTCCAGGACCATCAAATCCAAAAGAGAAGATTGATGAAACAAAATTTCATCATGAGAGCTGCTTTGATGTGGACAATCAGTGACTTTCCGGCATATGCAATGTTGTCTGGTTGGAGCACTTCTAGCGTCTAGCATGCCCTCATTGCATGTATGATTCAGATGCATTTACATTGCAGAAGAGTGGTAAGCAGTCATGGTTTGATAATCATAGAAAGTTCTTGTCTTCGAATCATCCTTATAGGCGGAACTTGATCGCCTTCCGGAAGAACAAAGCAGTCACAAAATTCACCGAACCAGTTAGGTCTGGCACATATATATTTGATACTATAGAGCATTTGGGGTTGAGGTATGCTTGGGAACCAGATGCATATAGAATAAATGGTCGTATATGTAAAGAACATAACTGGAAGAAGCGGAGCATTTTTTGGGATTTTTCGTATTGGAGCACAAATCTCATCCGGCACAACTTGGGAAAAACCAAAGACACTGCAAAGTCGAGAGAAGAACTTAATTAGTATTGTAGAAGAGGTGATTTGAGAAGGAATGTTGATGGGACCTATCTTAAATCCTGTTACACTCTTGATAAAAATTTACGAGAAGTTTTATGTAACTGGATTAGAGGATTAAAATTTCCTGATGGTTATGCTTTAAATATCGGTAGGTGTGTGGACATGCATAAGCTCAAGTTGTTTGGCATGAAGAGTCATGACTGTCATGTTTTCATGCAACGGTTATTGCCCATAGCTTTTCGGGAGTTGCTTCCGCAACATGTGTGGAAGGCATTGACAGAGCTCAGCTTGTTCTTTAAGGAGTTATCTACCGCAGTCATTACTTCTGCATCCATGGAAAGGCTTAAGAAGGAAATTCCAATTATTTTATGCAAACTGGAGCGAATATTTCCTCCAAGTTTTTTTGACTTAATGGAGCATTTACCGGTTCACTTGCCATATGAAGCACATATAGCTGGTCCCGTGCAGTATCCCTGGATGTATCCTTTCGAAAGGTAAACACCCAAATCAGCAATACATGTTGACATTTCAAATACTATTTTATTTATGCAAGGAAGTTGGTTTATTTATATTTTCAACTTTACATATAGGTATCTTAAGAAGTTAAAAAATAATGTGCGGAATAAGGCAAGGGTTGAAGATTCTATATGCAATGCACACTTGGTTGAAGAAGTTTCAGCTTTTGCCTCACATTACTTTGAGGGTCATTCATATGAGGACCCGCAATCTTGATCGTAACGATGACATATGTGTGGACGAAGGAGAACCTACTGACGGTAGAATATCAATATTTAAAAGTATTGGCCGTTCATTTGGGAGGCAAAAGTCAAGAAAATTAAGCGATGTGGAGTATAATGCAACACATTATTACATCCTAATGAACTATAGAGAAGTCGACCCATGCATTGAGTAAGTATATGTACACTTCATTAATTGCTTAATTAGAACTTCTACTTTAAATTGTAAAATACCATATTATTTAATTGCTAACATAAGTTTTAATTGTTATAATCCTTAAGGATGTATTGTGATAGACAACGATAGATGGATCCTAGCATCAGTCAACTTGCCATTGGGCAGAAGTCAGAAATGGAGTTCGCTTATTGGTTTTATGAATTTGTGAGTACTATCACTCAATCAATTACAATAATGGCTTTTATTTTTTGAATTGATTGTGAATAGCTTATTAATTTATAGGTAAACGGTCCATGGTTCACAACCAACAATATTTTCATTAAATGTCTGACGCAGTGGCCATTGAAGACCGAACTACTATACTGGCTATTTTGTTAATGGATACAAATTTCAAATTGAACGACTAGCATCTTCAAGAGGGACGCAGAATTGGGGCGTATGTATTAAAGGAGAAAGTGCTGGAGCAAATATGTAGGATTATTACGGAAAGTTAGTAGAGGTGGTCGAAGTTGAATATCCCGGTTGGCCTATGAAACGAACTGTATTGTTTCGTTGTAATTGATTTGATCCGACAATTCTTGTCGGTAAAAGGGTTCATAATGACTACAATCTAGTTGAAGTAAACAATCGACGAAGATTGCAAAAATATGAACCATTCATTCTTGCATCCCAAGCTCAGCAAGTGTTTTACTATGGATATCCAAGTTTGCGCAACGACAAGCGAGATTGATGGGTTGTTTCTAAAATCGTTCCATGTTCAACAATCATATTAGATAAGAGTTCATCAAGTCAATCAACTAAGTGCCCTGTATTTCAAGAGGATGAGATGGAAATGCATGCAATTGAGGACGACACAAGGGCTCCTGAAACATCACTTAGAGATCCAAATGGTGATGTTCAAGAAATTGAGGATGCAAATGTTCGGTTTCCTTCCGATGATAATGAAACTGAATCACATTCCGATACGGCATCGGATGTTGAAACAACATTTCACGAAATAAATGACACTGATTAAAGATATAGGTTCATTCAATTTCGATTTATTTTTATAAGTATTAAATTTTGGTATGTTTATTAATTATTCATAATTTATTGCATTGTATTAATCTTTAGTATTTACAGTATGACGGACCAAGGTAGATCTATCCTTGACGGACATAGCCTGCTTCGTCACATCCCACTACTAGCCCTGACGCACGGACTTCCGCCTCTCCAGGCGTCGATGCTCATCCAGTATTTTTCTCTATCCGATCGGCATAGACCTCTAAGAGTTCTTCTTTGGTCGGTCGCACCGTACTTCGATTGGATGCCGATGGGCTGTAAGTATATACTAATTGTAACTATATTTATGCTTTTAAGTTAATTACTTATTTTAATTAGTTTTTTTAACAGCTTTATTGAGCAGCATATTGTATCGAGCCGGATCAGCTCTATATTTTAGAGCCGTGCTGATCCCAGTGGCTATGATTGGCACTATGTATCTGCGGCCACGAGGGAGTTTATTTTTTAGAGTTTCAGGTAAACTTTTTAAATACATTTTATAACTGATATAAAATGTTATAATCTTAATATATTGTAAAACTAACTGTTTATTTCAATGCAGAAAAAGTTTACATGGGACCCTACCATCCATGATGCCATTAGGGCAGCATGGAATGCTCTTGCGGCACGCCGATAATCTGACATGCTTTATCGTTGGAGAGTTTGGGTGACCGTCCAGGGCATGTGCCAGAGGGTATTTGGGCCTGCTGGCGTAGCAGTCCGAGGCATGGATCAGGAGGTCCACATTAGCCAGCACGAACCGTCGATCTGAGAAGGGTGGTCGTGGCATGGGCCTCTCCTATCACACTGCGGGTTCCATTTCTATTCAGGAGCACAGGCATCGTATGGTAAGAAAACATAAACAATTTAAATATTAATTTAATCATTTACAAATACTTGCATTTATTCTTTCTTCTACTTTTATAGTTCCAAGCAGAAGGGCAGAGATCCTAGTGAGTTTCGTCTATTCAGGGCGACACACACCAGGAAGATGGTTCCTAGGTTAATACACGATCATGGGAGGTTGGGGTAAGAAATTAGATTTATAATTTTTTTTTAATTTCTAATATTTTATTCAGCTTTATATATTAATTCATTTATCATTGATTTTATAACTCAAAGGCACGAGTCGAGGAGCTTCAGTCTCAGGCTTCGCAGGTCGACTCCATTGATGGGGGGCCGCCCGTCGAACTCTCACCAGAGGAGAGTCGACGTGTGTTTTTGAAGGCTATTGGTGCCCAGAGGCCAGACCGTAGGGTCTATGGTTTGGGCACCATAGCTTCCAGATAATTTTCCCATCAGGGCTTCAGTTCGCGTGGTTCTGACGATATTCCTCCCGAGCAGATAGACGACATCCGAAGATCTATCAAGGAGGAAGTTTGCCAGGAGGTTCGGGAGGAGCTTGCAGAGATGAGAGACCAGATGCGTCAGATATAGGATTTAGTTCGTCTCCTATCGCAAGGTTCAGTCCAGCCTCCGCAGCCTCCACAGCCGCATGCAGATACATAATGTATTTTTTTTTTCACTACTTGATGTATTTTTTTTAATTTTTTTGTTTTGTATATGAAAATTTAAATAATTAATAAAATAAATTTTTATCGATTTTAAAATTTTGTAATAATTGTTTTGGTTAATTGTATTAGCAATTACATTGTATTAGCAAGTTTATTTTATATTATTTTTTTTTAAATAAATAAATTAATTTACTTTAAAAATTAATAATAAATTTACTTTATTTTTTAAAAAAATAAATTAATTAATTAGCGACGCTAGTTTCCGTCGCAATTAATTTTAAAAAAATTATAAATTATGTTATTTTAATTTTTAAAAAATAAATTAATTAATTAGCGACGCAATTGCGATAAGATTTTTTATCGCAAATATTTTTTAAAAAATTATTTTTAAAGTAGAGACGCATTTAGGGGGGTTGCAATTATTTTAAAAAATAAAAATTATTTTATTTTATTTTTAAAAAATAAATTAATTAATTAGCGATGCTATTTTCCATTGTAATTAATTTAAAAATATTAAAAATTATTTTATTTAATTTTTTTAAAAATAAATTAATTAATTAGCGATGAAATTGCGATGATATTTTTTGTCGCAAATATTTTTAAAAAATTATTTTTAAAGTAACGATGCATTTAGATTGCGTCGCAATATTGTGACGCATTTATGGGCATTGCAATATATTGCGATGAATTTTGGGCATCGCAGAGAATCGCTGTTAAGCGATGCAATTGCGACAAATAGAAATTGCGACGAACATTTTAGCGATGCCTTTATTGCGTCACTATGTTTGTTTAGCGATGCATTTGGGCGTCACTATATTTATTTTTTCTTGTAGTGGCGTCTGTGCAATAATGCGATTGATTCTTAATTTTATTTTTACTCTATTGAGCAAGTTTCATTTCCATGCAAGTTAAAAATGTCTTTCATATTGGTTATATCATCAGATGTGATCATTGGTCGGGTTAGGTTTGGGGTGGGATTGGGTTAAAAGAAGGGGCAATAAAATAGAATAAAATAAAATAAAATCTGGTAGAAAAGAATCAATCTTGATCCTTTGTCAACTATGTATTATAATAAATGAAAACAAAATCAGCTTGAGTATCCAAATAAAGAGAGAATGATTGTGTTTGGCATGATTTTCAACTTTTACTTTAAAAAATGAAACATGAAGATTTTATTTTTACTTTATCTTTGAATATTCAAAAGTAAAAAATATATGTATTATAGTTGATTATTTTTATTTTATAAATATAAAAATAATAGCCCCTTTATTGTTGATAATGGTGTCAGTTATGATGATGGTAACAACAATCATCATAGTGGTGATAGTGGCAACAACAATCATCATAGCGGCAGGAGTCAAAGAAATAATGCTAGGAGTGGTAAAAAGGATATTAAGGATGTGGAAGATTTCACTTGATGGTTCTGAGTTTATTATTAAGGTTAGGCAAAAACAAGATTTTATACTTTTACTTTTTAAAAAACATATTTTAGAAATAAAAAATAAAATTACAATACCAATTTAATAATATTTTATTTTGTTTTTGATATTTTGCAAGTATCATAATAATTTATTATTATTTTATTATTAATTATTATAATATTAACTTTAATTAAAATATTATTTATAAATTATAATATTATATTATATAACATTATGTTATAATAAATTATTATATTATATTAGTATAATAAGCTACTATAATATTAAATTATATTATATTAATATGAAAATAATACTAAGTATTTTGTTATGTAAATGAGAGGTATTTTGGTTCTTACATCTTAAGTCAAAATCACTATGAAAGGTGATCTTGGATACCTAACCTCAATAATGAGTATAAACTTATTAAGTCGGATAGTGATCATAAAGATGGAGATAATTTAAAATTATTAAGATAATTTAAAATCATCGCCATGTAAGATTACTGAGGTGATTCCATTATCTCCATCTGGATCATTGATTATCCTAGTTGAATAAACCCACACCAAATGCCCTCCTTGTGTGATGCAATAACTACTGAATGTCCTACTATAAAGATTCACCACCATGCATTTCAATGCATATCCATAAGTAAACAGTGCCCTATAGAAATCTATTCAAGCTGCTCAAGAAACACCATTATACCATTGAGAAATAAGGTCATGAATGTTGACTTTTGACCATTTAAAAAAAGGAAAAAAGTTAAAAAATAAAAGGGGAAACATTAAAGGTGCGTGGGACATTGGAGACGTTGCCGAGCGTTCCACGAGCATGCATTGAATTCTTTTATTACGCTAACGTTTTGATTTAAACAATAACAAAAAGCCTAACGGATAAAAAATATATATATATATATATATATATATATATATATAGGCTAAGGAAAAAAGAAGATAGAGAAGGTAGAAAACAAAAATCTAAATCCTAAAAGATTTTTTCGATTGTTGAAGATCCTGTTGCTGCAAGTGCTGGGATTTGAGAATCTATCTCAACAAGGAAGTCTATCTCAACAAGGAAGTCTGTCTCAACAAGGAAGTCTGTCTTGGAGTTGGGAATCTATCTCAAAAAGGAAGTATGTCTCAACAAGCTACTGGTGGTAATAGATTTATTTATCTTTTTTATTATATTTTTATTTGGGCATCTAAAGTATCATTGGGTTTGCACCTCCACCCGATCGTGCTTGCGGTAGGAGGATCGGATCGAGCCAGATCGTTGTACCTTAAGGATAAATTGCCAACAACCCGCACGAGGGGGCAAAAACTTATCCTTAGGGCAGTGTCTAACACGCCTTGACCAATTTGATTCCTTTTAACTTTAATTTAGATTTTGAATTTAAATTTTAGATTAATTATTCTAGAATTTTCTAAAAAGGTTTTTTTTAAATTCAAAACAATTTTTTCTAACAGCTAAGGACAAGTTTTTCCTATCATTAGAAATTGCTAGATTTTATTATAAGCTAGATTTTTATTATAAGTAATTTCATTTTTAAAAAAAAATTTAAAATTTAAAATTCAAAATTGAAATTCAAATTTTGAAAAAAAATTGAAACTCAAATTCAAAATTGTCTTATTTGAGTTAATTTTTGCTTAGTGGTTTTATTATAATTGCAAGTAGTTTCTAGATTTAATTCTTTTGAATGAAATTTAAAATCTAGAAATATCTGAAAAAATTATTAATTTAAAAAATAAATACTTTTTGGTTGTGCAGAACGAATTAAGTAACCAACCTTTTCAAAATAGGTTCTAATGATCTTAGTGCAATTAAACCTGAAAAATTCAATGGATTATTTTTTAGGAGGTGGCAAAGTTAAGTAAAATACTGGCTTACCACTTTAGGTTTATTTTCTGCCATAGAATTATCAGATCCCAAATCTAACACTCAACAAGGTTCTTCTAGTATAGTTGATACCTCATCTTCATCAAAAATACCTCAAGAAATAGATTTTCATTGTAGACATAGAATTTTAAGTGCCCTATCTGATAATCTGTATGATGTCTACCTTCCTACTAAAACTGCTAAGGAACTATGGGATGCTCTTGAGGCTGAATATGGGATGGTTGATGCTGGTTTAGATAGATTCACTATCTCAAAATTTAGAAAGTACATAATGGTAGATTCCAAACCCATTATATTCAAAATCATGAATTTCAAGATTTTCTTAGAAAGTCAGAATTGACTGGTTGTAGTTTTTCTGAAAACTATAAGGTCCAAGCCTTAGTAGATGTCCTTCCACCATCTTGGTCATCCTTTGCTCGAGAGCTAAGTCATAAGCAAGGTAGCTTGATCCTAACAGAAGTGATTAACTCTATTAGGATTGAAGAAGAACACCGCTTAAGCTCAATCAAAATCAAAAGACCGACCTTGGACCTAAAATCAATCTGACCGAGTCAAATCCAACTCCAAATCAATTCAAACATAAGGGAAAGAATTTTAAGAAAAAGAAATTCCAATCTAGATCCAACCAATCATACAAACCTCCTCAAACCGATCAAACAGAACCGACCGAATCAGAAGTCAAAGAATTATAAAGGCACATTCTGCTTTGTGTGCGGAAGGACAAATCATATGGCGAAGGACTGCTACCACCGAAAGACTGAACCATTGAAGAAATCATCTAAACCACAAGTTAACATGGTTGAGAGTGGTGCTGAGCCTTCTTTCAGGTCGGTAAATTCAAAATTTTTAATTAACTCAACCCAATCTTCTTGTGATTGGTGGCTTGATTCAGGAGCTAATGTTCATGTTTGTTTTGATCGCTCCTAGTTCTCCACCTTTCGGAATCAAGTGGAGGAGGTGTGACACTTGGGAATAACTCTTCAGCACAAGTGCTTGGGAAAGGTCAAGTGGATCTAAAGATGACATCTGGGAAGATCCTAGTCCTTCATGAAGTGCTGTTAGTTCCTAGAGTTAGAAGAAATTTGATTAGTGGATCTCTTCTTATATCTAGAGGATATAAAATTATTTTAGAGTCAAATAAAGTTGTAATTACTCGCAATAATGAGTTTGTTGGTAAAGGTTTTGTATGTGAAGGTCTTTTTAAATTAAATGTATCCTCTAAGTTATCTAATAAAAGTTTTTTTCTTTTTAATGTTGAATCTTCAAATGTTTGGCATAGTAGACTTGGTCATGTGAATTTTGATCGTATTCATTACATGACAAATCTTAATCTAATTCCTAATGTTCTTGTTGATAGAAAGTTTAAATGTGAGATTTGTATTCAATCTAAGATGCATAGAAAACCTTTTAAATCAGTAAATAGGAGTTTAACGCTTCTTAAATTAGTCCATAGCGATGTATGTGACTCTACCAAGTTTCCTACACGGGGAGGAAGTCTTTACTTTGTAACATTCATAGATGACTTCTCTCGTTATTGTTACATATATTTGATAAAATCTAAGGATGAAGTATTAGATAAGTTTAAGATTTATAAGGTAGAAGCTGAAACCCAAACTGAGAAAAAGCTTAAGAAATTTAGGTCAGATCGCGGTAGTGAATATACCTCAAATGAAATGACTCTATTTTATCAAGAATATGGGATTATTCATGAAGTTACACCACTATACTCTCTTTAGTCAAATGGTGTAGCTGAACGAAAAAATCGTACGTTAATAGATATGGTTAATTCAATGTTAATAAGTTTAGGTGTACCCAAGAACTTGTGGGGGGAAGCTCTTTTAGCTGCATGTTATATTTTAAATAGGATACCCTTTAAGGATAGTCCAAAATACCTTTTGAGCTTTGGAAAGGTAGAACACCCAGGCTAGATTATCTTAAAGTGTGGGGATGCTTAGCTAAGGTAGGAATACCTGAACCTAAGAGAAGAAAAATAGGACCTAAAACCGTAGATGCTATCTTTATAGGTTATTCCTTAGATAGCAGTACAAATAAGTTCCTAGTGATAAACTCTGATATAAGTGGCATCTCAAATAATACTCTTATCGAATCAAGAGTGCTACTTATTTTGAAAATGTTTTTCCTTTCAAGAATCAAGTACCAAATCAACTCTCTTCTAATTATTACTTGGTTCATGATTCTTTTAAAGTTGGGTCTTCTAATGAGTCAAAGAAAAGGAAAAGATCTAATCATGAAGGTGAACCTTCTGAACTTAGGAAAAGTTCAAGGATAAGGAAAGAAAAAGACCTTGGTGAAGGTTTCTTTATTTTCTTAGTCGAAGGCGAACCTTCTTCTTTTTCAGAGGCGATGTCTTTTCCTGATGCTTCTTTTTGGAAGGAAGCTATTCTTTCTGAATTTAATTCAATCTTACAAAATGAAACTTGGAGCTTATCTGATTTACCCCCTGGATGCAAACCTTTAGGGTGTAAGTGGGTATTTAAGAAGAAATTCAGACCTGATGGTTCAATAGAAAAGTATAAGGCTAGATTAGTAGCCAAAGGGTATAACCAAAAGAACGGGTTAGGTTTCTTTGATACATATTCTCCTGTAGCTAGAATAACAACCCTTAGATCACTTCTTGCCATTGCTTCCATTCATAAGTTAATCATTCATCAAATGGATGTGAAGAATGCGTTCCTAAATGAAGATCTTGAGGAGGAGATCTATATAGAACAGCCTGAAGGTTTTGTTGTAAAGGGACAAGAAGACAAGGTTTGTAAGCTTATCAAGTCCCTTTATGGTCTTAAACAGGCTCCTAAACAATGGCATAAAAATTTGATCAATTATTCTATCTTTTGGATTTCAAATCAATAATCATGATAAGTGTGTTAATTCTAAAATCATCGACAATGATTGTGTAATCCTTTGCTTATATGTAGATGATATTTTTATTTTTGGAACATCTCTTGAAATTATTTCAAGTGTTAAATCTTTCCTCTCTTCTAAGTTTGATATGAAAGATTTAGGTAAAGCGGATGTAATCCTAGGGATGAAGCTTATCAAGTCCCATGAAGGGATAGCTCTCTCTCTTTCTCATTCTATAGAAAAAATGATCAAGAAGTTTGGTTATTCCAATCTTAAATCAATATCTACACCTTTTCATCCTAGCTTTCACCTGAAGAAAAATTTAGGTGACCCAATTAATCAATTAAAATATTTTAAATTATAGGATCTCTCTTATATGTAGCAAACAGGACAAGACCTGATATTGCCTATGCCATAGGAAGGCTTAGTAGATATAATCAAAATCTTGATCAATCTCATTGGGTAGCCTTAGAAAGAGTGTTCCGATATTTAAAGGGAACACTTAATCTCTCCTTGATATTCACTGATTATCCTGAGGTGGTTGAGGGTTACAGTGATGCTAATTGGGTCACTGATTCTCATGATTTAAAATCAACCATCGGATATGTTTTTCTTCTTGGCGGTGCTGTTATTGCTTGGGGATCCACTAGGCAAACTATTATTTCTAGAAGCACCATGGAGGCTGAGTTGATAGCTCTGGATACCACATGTAATGAGGCAGATTGGATAAAAAATCTAATATCAGAGCTACCTTTGGTTCCTAAGCCAGTTCCAGCTATATCAATCTATTGTGATAATAAGGCCGCAATTGAACTGACAAATCAAAAGAGTACCAATAAAAAGATGAATCGCCATATACAGCTTCATCGCAAGTCTATAAGACAACATAAGAAAAATGATGTTATCTCTTTGGAATTTATCAAATCTGAGAAGAATTTGGCAGATCAATTAACCAAGGGATTATCTAGGAGTGGAGTCCTAGATTCATCGAGGGGGATGGGGCTTAAGCCCATTATTTGGTCACCAGCAGTGGATACCCAACCTCTGTGATTGGAGATCCCACGAATGAGGTTCAATGTGGTAGAAACGAAGCTGATTGAGTGATCGTGTTAGAGCACAAATTTTGAAAAAATTTTCAACCCATCCCTATGATGAGTGCTCTTATAAAGTAACAAAGTAAATTTGTGTAAGGTTGAGTGATTCTCTTAATGGATCCGAGGTAGGTCATCTGCATGGTATTAGTCACAAATACCCTTGGAGGATTCACCTATATGAGAATTGTCATATGAGACCGTGACTAAAGGTTTGGGCTAACCTTAAGAAATTCTCATGAAAAATCAAGGTAATAAGCGCAAGGCCTTTAATATGCGTTGACCGCTTAAACCCAATTGATTCGTACTCTGTGTGTGATTAGTAGATTTCTGAGTCAAGGACCTAGTTGAAGGTCTAATCCACTATGGTTCCTTTAGATGTATAATCAACACTAAGTGAGGTTCAAGTCCACAGGACACCTCACCTATTGCATAGTATAAGATGCCCTAAATTTTTGGTATATTAATTTTTTATTTTATTTTATTTTTATTTTTAACTTTTATGGGGGATTGTTGACTTTTGACCATTTTAAAAAAAGGAAAAAAGTTAAAAAATAAAAGGGGAAACATTAAAGGTGTGTGGGACGTTGGAAACGTTGGAGACGTTGCGGAGGGTTCCGCGAGCATGCATTGAATTCTTTTATTGCGCTAACATTCCGATTTAAATGGTAACAAAGCCTAACGGATAAAAAACATATATATATATATATATATATATATATATATATATATATATATATATATATAGACTAAGGAAAAAAGATGATAGAGAAGGTAGAAAACAAAAATCCAAATCCTAAAAGATCTTTTCGATTGTTGAAGATCCTGTTGTTGCAAGTGCTGGGATTTGATAATCTATCTCAACAAGGAAGTCTATCTCAACAAGGAAGTCTGTCTCAACAAGGAAGTCTGTCAAGGAAGTCTGTCTCAACAAGGAAGTCTGTCTTGGAGTTGGAAATCTATCTCAAAAAGGAAGTTTGTCTCAACAAGCTACTGGTGGTAAAAGATTTATTTACCTTTTTTATTATTATATTTTTATTTGGGCATCTAAAGTATCATTGGGTTTGTACCTTCACCCGATCGTGCTCGCAGTAGGAGGATCGGATCGAGCCGGGTCATTGTACCTTGGGGACAAATCGCCAACAACCCGTACGAGGGGGCGAAAACTTGTCCTTAGGGCAGTGTCTAATACGCCTCGACCAGTTTGATTCCTTTTACTTTAATTTAGATTTTGAATTTAAATTTTAGATTAATTATTCTAGCATTTTCTAAAAAGGTTTTTTTTTAATTCAAAATAATTTTTCTAACAATGAACATAACATCCATCTCATGATTAAGCATTGAACAAAGTCACCATGCTTAGTCCCTCCATATACATAGAGCAACATCAGCTCAAAAAGAAGCAAATAAGCATTTCACCATCAGCAGCAAAACCAATTACACAATACCTATTAGCCTTATAATGACTTGAAGTACTTAATATTCTACAAAAGATTGCTAATAACAGACAACAAGAACAAATATATCTTCAATTTTTCAAACTAAAAAGGAATTAGAAAAGTTGAAAATACTGAACTTATCCGTCCTCCATCTTACATTAACATGATATATAGATTCTGAATATTCCAACTGAATAACAGCATAAACTTGTTGCTATATTGCTTTTCCATAACCCAGCTACATGTGATACTAGAGCAAACTCTCTTCGACGCTTCAAGAAGTTCCAAAGTCTTTCTTGATCCATTTAATGACACTGCTATGGCTGAAAGGCATTGCTTCCACTGGAGAGTTCTCAGAGAAACCATAACACATCTGTTGTTTCATTAAACAACTTAAACCAAACCAGTTGACAACAAATCATCAACTATGATGCCATCACCATGTGCCTCATGTTTAATATTATAACCATCTTTAGAGCATGCAGGAATACTACCAGGATTTTTATCCAGGTTCTTGACATGTCCATACCACACAAACAGAAAATGAACTATACCTACAAACACAAAATAACTCCACAAAGGTAGGATTCCATCTTCACAAGAGCACAATCAACCTACGAAGAATGAAGTTTTATTTTTGTAGCAATATTGTGATATACTCAATGGCATTTCCATTGTAGATCCAATGACATCCTGGAGGAGGGCCTTGGGCAAATGATCAAAGGTCATCCAAGCTTTGTTTCTTAAAGCAATCTCTGCTGGAGCAATTTATAAAACACTCCTGATAAATCTTACATCATAAGGGCTGCTCCACACCCCATACAATTTATGAAAGTGAGCAAAGGCAATTACAAAATCAGATTGAAGGAAGAGAGTATAAAGTAGAAGGGGCGAAAAAATGGCACAAAAGAAAAGGGAACTTGGATAGGGGACTGGAGTTGAGATCAAGAGGAACATAAAGTAGCCCAATCCATGAATTCCATTACTGCATTCCCAAGCACCTGGTTTGCCGGATGATCTTTAATTCCTAGACAAAACTCGACCATGAACCAACTGTTCTTGCTAGAAGACCAATGCAGGAAAAAATGGCTTCCTGGAAAAAAAATGGCTTCCTGATCATCTGTAACACCACAGAGGGAGAATGAGGCATAAGCCTGCCATTATATGGGCAACAAACACCACTATAAGAGATTGTAAAGTGGAGCACTTACATTTGAAAGATCTTTTGAGGACATACAGAGGCCCAGGGATTAGACTTAAAAATTTCATAACTTATGTAAATATCCAACACAACTATTGTAGTAACAGAACTGTAAGGAGTCTGCGCGCCAAGCATTCCTCGTGAAACACATGGTAGTGCACCAAGAAACTCATCCCTTCAAATCCATTCTAGAGGAGGTAATTGAAGATTGATATCAATAGCCTTTCATCATTGCCGGAAGCTCCTTGTCTGCCAAAAGGAAATGTAAGGCTGTAGTATTAGAACAAGAGGTATGACCCCTTCATTGGTTCTCTCTCTAGTTATGTGCTTATCTCCGTATATATCTGGTTATGTGCTTCTACTCAAAATAAGCAGCTACCAAAATTATCCTTTGGTCATAAGAGAACAAATAGAAAAGCTTCACAAAAAGAAAAAGGAAAAAGAAAAATCAGCTAAAGAAACATTGAAGGGCTATTGAGCTACTCAGTAGAGGGATATTAAGATTAGAATGTCATCTTGAACATTCATTTTTATCTTTTACATCATTAGATCCTTCCATTTAATTTTGCTTAGATGGCATGACAGATTAATATTTTTTTTGAGGCTAGGAGGTACTATTCCACACTTTTCTACCATATACCCACTCCAATCCTTGAAGGCTGGAAGGCTGGCTCCAATTGAAATTAAATACCTCACCTCTTGCTAAATGGTAAAGGGTGATCCCATATGAGGACGTGCTTGGTGGTATGAAAATTCAGTAGTTGATCCTTCCCTCATCTCCTCTTCTTACCATGCTATCCTCAAATTTTTATCGTGCAACTCTACATTGTTTAAGCAAATACTCGTTAACGGTGCTTTTGAATTGATTGATACATGCATGCGCAAACACAATTCTTATTATTCTACAATATAGCTTTCATCCATTTCAATATTTTTTCCTTGAATAGATTCTCATCTTGTTTGCATTGGATCTTTGTCATGTAGTATACGACATGAAGCATCAAGTCATATTTTGGTTATGACCCTAATAATCAAATATGATCTATTTTTTATAGTGAATGTGTCTAATATCAGAATAATCAAATATTGTGACCATATAGGCCCTATTACATGACTTATGTAGCAATCTTGATGCATTAGGTCCGATTGCATCATATATTGAAAGGTCATACTGAAACTATACTTATGAAATGGCTGAAGGGTTATAACTATTTCTTTTCTCTTGTCCATCTACATTGGACATCTCTCTTGTCCATCTACATTGGACATCTCTTTTTAAATCGACCTGTTTGGGTTCAAAATAATGCTTAAAATTCATGACCTTTGAATAAGTATGTAAGAACCAAAGTGCATGCATGCACTTGTATGTGTCATGATGAAAAAACAAATTTGTTGTGTTATAACAAAACACAACCACAACAGTGAAAAATGCTTACCTAAAGATGCTTCTAGCCTAAGCAACGACATTGTTGTCAACTATTTGTGAGACCAATCGCTCTACCTGACAAAATCATTTAAGAGTTAATGCCAAGATCGATCACTTTCCAAAAAAAAGATTAAAAAGATTTGGTGCTACGAAAATGCAAATAAATAAGCAAAAAAGTTAGATTGGAAACTAATTTTGTATTTAAACATTATATATACAAGGAAGATGATAGCAATCAAACTTGATTAACGTTGAATTAACCATTATGCCTGCCCTGCCGACATGGTATGTGCATGTCCGCTATGTCAGTGCACATTCAATTCTGCATTGAAGTAAAAAGGAAATAAGAAATACTTAAAATTTCTATCTTAGTTAAATAAATAAATATAGATTCAGTAGGCCCGTGCTGACCCATACCAATTGCTTTACATCGGTACATTCCAGGGTCTACGAGCTGCAACCAGAAGGAAGCCCAGGGTGCAGGAATGGATTGGTGTTGCCATCCATTGCAGTATCAAATATAGATATATACAACACCTCTGACATGTTTGATACATTACAATAGCGAATGCCAACTACCATGGCCTTGAAGGACTCGGTTCTGTGATGGATGGAGCAGAGTGAAACGGAATGGTCGGAGTCGCTCGATCCTATAGACTCCATTGAAGTCAGATCGTTGCCATGACTGTGATTATTGTCTTCCATCATCAATTATTTCTCTATTCTCTACTTCCTCTGCAAAGACAGATAAGAATCAGAGCAGTTGGTGCCAATACGATTTTGTTACCAAAATATCTTAAAGAAGAAAACTGTAGATAGGTAACTCAACAATTGTTGTTACCTAAATGTGGAGAATAGATTTCGTTTCGCAACGCTCCTTCAATAAATCGTAACGCATCATCTCGTGAAAGCCGAAGGCCAGGACATCCTTTTATTCTCAAGGTTTTCAGGGAGGAAAGGCAACTCAGCCCCTCCACCATTGTGAGCTTAGAGCAATTCACAATCTGTAGTTCCTCAAGCCTATATCTTCTGTATTGCGGCAAATGTATAATCCTTAAGTTCTCACAGTTATCAATTATTAAGGAGCAAACGATTTGTAGGTTCGGCCTATCTGATAGGAATTTGATACCAGGACAGTCCTTCATAACCAATCTTTGTTCCAGTATTTGATCCCCAAAGGAATTCCAAGAATTATGGACAACCCACGATCTAGGCTGTTGCAGTTCATCTGTTCTAATGGAGGAGAACTCGTCCTTTATGATCTCCCAGTTGTTTGATAAAATCAGCTTGTCGGGTGAAGCAACCTGGCACATTAGCAAACTATAGTTTACACTTCCATGTAAAAGCTTAAAAAATGCAATCAGAGAACATTTTTGAATAACTTAATTAGTGCACGTCAAATTTAGGATGGAGGGTACCTGAATGCAGTTAATTTTTTGTATTTGGCACCAATCAATCAATTCGGGGCAGTCCTCAATTTTCACATCATTAGGCATACATGAGAGTTTGTCTTCTGCCATGATCCGAAGCCTAGGACACCTCCTTATACATAGATCTCTGAGAGAAGTAACGTTTTGCAGCCCCGATAATAATGCCAACTGTTGACATTCCCCAATTTTCAGATCTATGAGAGAAGTAAGGTTTTGCAGGCCCGATAATAATGCCAACTGTTGACATCCCACAATTTGCAGATGTTTTAGCTTTATTGGCAATCCTTCCTCTGATATAAGTTGGAGTTGAGGACAATTGCATACATCCAGTCCTTCAAGTGAGTGGAGATTATGCAGCCCTTTAATTGATGCGAGTTGCCGGCAATCAGAAATACGCACCTTCCTAAGCATTGATAGAAGTGGTCCTTTTGGTGTGATCATATCCAATTTTCCAAGAGAATCATGAATGTATAGAGGAAGCCACCTTACGTTGCCACAATGGTTTATGGTGATCTCTTCAAGCGATGCCAAGGAGAAAGGATCACCCATCCATTTTGGAAATTTGGAACCACAATAACATGTTATACGCAACTTTTTGAGGTTGGTGGGAGGTTGGAGGTACTCAAGAATGGCTTCCTCCATTTTTTCATCAGATGGGACATCCTCAGTGTTTTCTTGACTAACTGCCAGATGTAGGCTTGTACCTTCCGGAGAATAGAACAAATCATGCCATTGTAGAATCAACTGCTCAAGTCGATGCTTAGATTTAAGATTGGCATCCCTGGCATCCTCTATTTTGACCAAGTTCCTAAGCCCTGAGATGCAGAGAGTTCCTTGGAGCTCTACCAAGTTCTTCAGTGCTATCCCACACAAACTTTGAAGATTTGTTAGTTTCTTGACCCCAGCTGGAATGTACGGCCACATTCCAGGATAAAAATAGTTCAGCAATTGCAGGCATCGTAGGTTAACAAGCTTATTTAGGCCGTCTGGTAACTCTGAAAGATGCTCGCATTCAAGGATCAATATCTGTAGGTGATAGAGAAGACATACTGATTCAGGAAGCCTCTTAATAGATGAGGATCGGATATGTAAGTAGCGTAGGTGTTTTAGGTTACCGATTGAACCTGAGAAATTATATCCCCAAGAGAAACATAGTGTCCGTAAACATCTTACCATTGGTTTACTAAGCAGTTGATCATCTAGTGGTACTAGATATCCATAAAAAGTATATGCTAATAAGGACCTTAGGCCCCTAGAGTTACATGAGGACAGTGATTGCAGCATCCCTCGACTTTGGAGGTATATATAGCTAACTTCTTCAGGGGAAACCGCCTAGCTTCTCATCATCTACCGTACAGCACTCATTTCCTGCAATAGATTTTGCTAAATCATGTATTATATCATGCATCTTAAAAAAATGATGCTCGTTATGCAGATTATAAAAGGGATCAAAGAATGATCTTCTTTGTAGGTCATTAAAATATTCGTCACCAATGTCTTCTGGCCTTCTTCTACCTTGAGGTGTAATGTAGCCTTGTGCCATCCACAATCTGACTAACACATCTTTTTAAACTCATAATCCTTAGGAAACATGGAGCAATAAATGAAGCAAGGTTTTAGATGCATCGGCATACGATTATAGCTCAATCTGAGAGCTGCGATAATTTCGCCATTCTTGTCTTCCTTCCATAGATCGCTTTCTAAGACATCTACCCAACTATCCTCATTTGTCCATCTCAGATGGCTTCCTATCGTCTTCAAAGCCAATGGTAAACCAGAACACTTCTTCACAATCTGCTTGCCAATATCCACCAAGCTAGGTTGTTCTTCAGAGTTTCCAGCACCAAATGCATACTGCTTAAATAATAACCAAGACTGCTCCTCGGACAAGTAGCTAGGTCGATAAGGACGCACCGTTTGCATGATCTCAGCAACTGAGTCATTCCTACAGGTCACGATAATTCTGACTACTGTTTCGGCACCAACAAAGGGGTTTATCAAGTACTCCCAGAGGCTTGGTTGCTCGTTCCATACATCATCCAACACGAGCAACACTCTCTTCCCCTTCACCTTTTCATTGAGGATATTCTGAAGCTTGCTCAATTGTGTAACATGGCATGCTGTTTCACTTGAAGAGATAGACTCAATGATGTCCTTGGTGAGCCTTGGGACATTGAAATCATCAGATACACAGACCCATCCAGTTAGATCAAATTGTTTTTTACCTCTGAATCATTGTAAACAAGTTGTGCGATGGTGGTTTTTCCCAGTCCCCCCTTGCCTACAATGGGGATGACAGAAAAACCATTTTCCATACCCTCAGATAGCAACAGATTAATTACCTCGTCCTTGTCATGTTCCCTTCCATAAATTCTGGATTCATCCACCATGTGGCTGCTCGGTGCGGGGTACGTAGCTCCGGATGCTCGCCTCTCTCCATCTTCCTCTCTCAAACGGAGGCGTTCCCGCTCCAAGGAAATCTCATCGAACATCTCCCTGATCTTCCTGATTTTATCCCCCATGCCATCTGTAATCAAAACAGTAGTAGTCGAGAGAGAACCACTCACCTCTTCCTCATCGTCCCCCTCCACATGCTTCCTCTTGCGGGAAGCTCGGCCTTCCACTTGGGCTCGCAGTTCCTCATAGTGGTACTCGTCCAACACGTCATCTGCATCTTGAGCTACTTGCCTGAGCTCCCGGAGCCAGAGCTTGATGGCTTCCTCTCGTATCTCTCTCTCCTCAGCATCATGGAGCACCGCCAGGATCCTGGCCAGCGTTCTCTCCAGCTTCTTAAGATCTTCCAAGATACTGCTGCGTGGATCCGATGATGAGGACGGTGATGTTGCCCATCTCCGAACAAAGCCCAATACTTGGCTGGTTTTTGATGCGATAGAAGATAGAAAAGCGCTCGCCATGGCACCGCCTCAGATTTTCTCTCCGTCAGATCAAGCAAACAAGGATGATGGCTTGAGCTATCCTCCTCTTGGAATTTTCCTTCCAAGTTAATGAGGTAGCGTGAATCGCACGCTCTGCTGTAGATGATGGGATGTCTTTCACCGATATGGCAGCTCCTCTGTCGAACCAAAATGAAACTCAGCCTTTGATCGCCGTGTAGCCACGCTGCGGTGCGCTACAGGAGGGTATTCCTTCTAGTTCGTCCTGAGTGCATCCAGATTATTTGCCGCTATCCACAACTGCTCACGTAGTTTCTGGCTCTTATCTGAGGTACTTAATTTTAGTCTCAACCCTGCTAGTTCTACCAGCCTCATCTTTCACAGCCTGGCACAGGAGAGCAAAGGAAGCCGCCAGCTCTTCCTTGTATGGCTTTCTTTTTTCTTCCCACATTACAAGTTAGCCTTGATAACCACAAAGTTGCTTCTTTTTTTTTTGCCAAATTTGTATGGCTTTCTGTTTTCTTCCCACATTACAAGTTAGCCTTGATAACCACAAAGTTGCTTTTCTTTTTTTTTTCCCACATTTTGGCATGGCAATGATGCTGTACAATGGATCAGCTCTGATGCTAATTATTATACAAAAAAACAGTTAATACCAAAATCAATTATTATAAAAAATCTTTAGATCTGGATTAAAAATTAGCGCCCAAGAAAGAGAAAGGATGACCACCTAATCACGATTAAAGGGAGAAAGTGGCATCCAAAGGTGGGACGCCTAAAGAAGGAAAATGGAACGCACGCCTAGAGAGAGAATGGGATACCCAATAGAGAGAAAGAGGCATCCTAAATATCTCACGTCGGATTAGAGAGAGGAAGAAGCGTGTGGTTAGAAGAGAGGATGCCCAACTAAAGAGAGAAACGTGAAGAAAAGAGAAAGTTCTGTATGCCCCACTTCTAGAGAAAGAAAATGGCGTTAGAAAAAATAGAAGACTATTGGAATATTAAACTTGTTTTAATGCACTCTTGAAAGACCAAAGACTTCATAGGAGAAAGGAAGAGTCACTTTTGAAAAGACCAAAGGCTTCATGGGAGGAAGAGTCATTTTGAAAAGATAAGATGGTTCAAAAATATAAAATTGACTCTTAGTAGTTTTGTAATTGACTCTTAATTTTCTGCAAATGTATTTTAGTTTTCTATGCATGTATTAAATAGTGGTATATGGAAGGATATCTATATGTTTATAAATATGAGAAGTGTTTGCCCATGAAATGAAGAAGAAGAAGATGATGATGATGAAAATAAAGAGAGACCCAAAAGATGTATTCCCTCTAACATCTTCATAATAAGAGAGTGTTATTTTTCTTATTGAAAGTATTTTTCACTTCCATCAATCTGGTATCAAAGCTCCTTGTGTGCCCACCTTGTTTCCAACAAGTGGTATCAGAGCCTTATTTTTTTTGAGAGGACCAATCTTGAGGGAGATGGCCAACGATGGTGTGCATATTCAAGTTTCCAAGCTTACTAAGGAGAACTATGGGAATTGGTGTATCCAAATGAAGTCCTTATTTGGCTCACAAGATCTATGGGAAATTGTTCAAGATGGCTACACCGAGCCTACAGCAGAGCAAGAAAGAGGGTACAATCAAGCACAAAAAGATACTTTAAGGGCTTAAGGAGAAGAGACAAAAAGCTTTGTTCCAATTATATCAAGCTTTAGATGAGGTGACATTTGAGAGAATTGCTGAAGCAACCTCTACAAATCAAGCTTGGGATACTCTTTCTACTATCTTTAAAGAGAAGAAAAGGTGAAGCGAATCCGGCTTCAACAATTGCGGGAGAATTTGAAGTCACCACCATGAAGGAAACAGAAAACATCTTTGACTACTTCTCTCGGATATTGGTTATTGTAAACCAATTGAAAAGAAATGGAGAGAAGGTAGAAGATGTTCGAGTGGTGGAGAAGATACTTCGGTCTTTGACATCGAGGTTTGAGCATATTGTTGTCGCCATTGAAGAAGCTAATGATGTTGATACACTCTCCATCAATGCATTGATGGGCAAACTTTAAATTCATGAACGAAAGATACAAAAGAAAAATGAAGCACATAATACGGAGCAAATACTTCAATCCAAGGTAGAGGCAAAAGACCAAAAAGAGAAAGATTAAGGGCTTTAATTGGCCTATAGTAACAAAAGAGATGATGGCAATAACTATCGTGGTGGCCGTGGTGGTAGAAGCAACTACCGTGGTCGTGGTCGAAGCCATGGCTGTGGTCAAAGAAGCTATAATGATGGAGGAGGCCAAAGCTCAAATTTCAACAATGAAAGAGGTGGCAGAAGAGGTGGACGTGAACGAGGTAGAAGATCAATTGGAGGTCGTAACCAATCAAAATCCAATATTCAATGCTATAATTGTCAAAAATATGGACACTATAGCTATGAGTGTTGGAACAATAAGCAAAGCAACAACATTGAATCCAACAACCAAGAAGGAGAACCGACACTTCTTTTGTCATGCCAAGAAGATGGAGACTTGAAGAATATATGGTTTCTTGACTCAGGAGCCTCAAACCATATGTGTGGAAGAAAAGAGCTATTTGTGGAATTGCAAGAAGGGAGTTTTGTGATGTGAAGTTTGGGGATCTCTCCAAAGCTCCTATCAAAGGAAGAGGTAAAATCATGATTTGGCAAAAGAATGGTAAACCTGATTTCATTTCCAATGATTATTATGTGCCAAGTTTGAAGAGAAATATTCAAAGTATTGGCCAACTGTTAGAGAAGGGTTATGCAATTCATATGGAAGGACTATCTCTAACTCTAAAAGATTGGAATGGAAAGCTGATTACTCGTGTCCAGATGGCGAAGAACAGGATGTTTCCTCTTATCTTAAAAATGGAAGCACAAAATTGCTTGCAAGTGGATATCAAGGACCCTTCCTAGCTTTGGCATCTCAGGTTTGGACATTTAAATTTTGAAAGTTTGAAATTACTATCTAATAAGGGAATGGTGAAAGGACTTCCACACATAAATTATCCAAATAAAGTTTGTGAGAAGTGCACACTAGCTAAGCATGCAAGAGCTCCCTTCAAAAGTAGAAAATCTTGGAAAGCAACAAGACCATTACAACTAGTGCATACTGATATATGTGGACCTCTTCCAGAATCTTGTGGTGGTAACAAATATTTTATAATATTTGTTGATGACTTTAGTAGAAAGTTGTGGGTTTATTTTCTTAAAGAAAAGTTGGCAGTACTCTTTATGTTTAAATATTTCAAATCTTTGGTTGAAAAAGAAAGTAACAATAAAGTGCAGATTTTGAGATCCAATAGAGGCAGAGAATATATGTCAAATGCTTTTAGAAGCTATTATGATGAAGAAGGAGTTCGACATCAATTCACCACTCCGTACTCTCCATAACAAAATGGAGTGGCCGAAAGGAAGAACCGGACCATTCTTGACATGACTAGAAGCATGTTGAAAGAGAAGAACCTTTCCGAGCATTTTTGGGCTGAAGGGGTGGCATGTGCAGCATATCTTATCAATCGAAGCCCAACAAAAGCCATCAAAGGTATAACACCAGAAGAAGCTTGGAGTGGCTACAAACTAGGAGTAAGCCATATGAAGATTTTTGGGTGTATTGCCTATGCCCAAGTACCACAAGAGAAGAGGAAGAAGCTTGATGATCGAAGCCAAAAATGCATCTTCATAGGATATAGTGAGCAATCCAAAGCCTACAAATTGTATAATCCAATGACAAATAAGGTCATCATCAGTCGGGATGTGATTTTCAATGAAGATGGAGTATGGGATTGGAATGGCAAAGATTCTCATATCAAATATATAACACCTTATAATGAAGCTGAGGAGAACACAAATGAGGAAGCTACTCAACCAATCTTGTCACCAGCAAGATCATCTTCATCACCACAAGTTACACCGACTTCCTCAAGAAGTTCTATAAGCCCTGAAGAGTCAACAAGAAAGTTTAGAAGTATTAGTGATATTTATGATGAAACAGAAGAAGTTGAACAAGTTGATTTATATTGTTTATTAGCTGATATTGAACCTCTAACATTTGATGAAGCTATGCAGAAAGTTGAATGGAGAAAAGCAATGAAGGAGGAGATTCTTGCCATAGAAAAGAATAATACTTGGGAGTTATCTTCACTTCCAAAAGGACAAAAGGCCATAGGCGTCAAATGGGTGTATAAAGTGAAGCGCACTGCTAATGGAGAGGTAGAAAAATACAAAGCTCATTTGGTTGCCAAAGGCTACAAGCAAAAGAAAGGGCTCGACTATGACGAAGTTTTGCGCCTGTAGCCCATTTTGATTCAATAAAGCTCATTTTCTCACTTGCATCTCATCACAAGTGGAAAATATATCAAATGGATGTAAAGTCGACATTTCTCAATGGCTACCTTGAAGAAGAAGTATATATTGAGCAACCTGAGGGCTATATCCTTAAAGGCATGGAAGATAAAGTGTACAAGTTACATAAAGCTTTGTATGGATTAAAGCAAGCACCGAGAGCTTGGAATGCTCGAATTGATCACTATCTTCAAGATTGTGGTTTCAACAAATGCTCTTATGAACATGCTATTTATATAAAGAAAAAAGGAGATGACATTTTAATTATATGTCTATATGTGGATGACTTACTTGTGATAGATAATTGCATGGAAATGATATATGGGTTCAAAGCAACCATGAGCAAGGAGTTCAAAATGATGGGAGGAGACTTGATGTCTTATTTTCTTGGCATTGAAGTAAGGCAAAGTGAAGATGACATCTTCATTTCTCAAGAAAGTTATGCTAGAAACATTCTACAAAAATTCAAAATGGAGTGCTGCAAAGAAGTAAACACCCCAGTTGTTTATGGAGCCAAGCTTAGTAAAGAAGGAGAAGGAGAAGGAAAGGAGGTGAACTCATCTCTCTTCAAAAGACTTGTTGAAAGTCTTCGTTATCTTACTATAAGCCGACCTGATATTGTCTATGGAGTTGGTTTGATTAGTAGATATATGGAACATCCAAAGGAGTCACACTGGATGGCAGCAAAAAGGATTCTAAGATACCTCAAAGGAACTCTTGATCATGCAGAGTATGTTGCAGCAGCATCATGTGCTTGTGAGGCCATATGGTTGCGCAACTTATTGAAAGAATTGAGTCATTCATAAAAGGAGCCTGTGAAGATATATGTTGATAATAAGTCTACTATTGAACTAGCTAAGAATCCAATTCAACATGGAAGAAGCAAACACATTGACACAAGATTTTATTTTCTTCATGATCAAGTTAAGAAAGGTATTGTGAAGGTTGTGTACTGTAAATCAAATGAGCAAATTGCTGATATATGTACAAAATCACTTAAAGGTGAAGATTTTCAAAAGCTGAGAAAGATTCTTGGAGTCATGGCACCAAGAAAAAATAAGTTTACGGGAGGAAATGTTGGAATATTAAACTTGTTTTAATGCACTCTTGAAAGATCAAAGACTTCATGGAAGAAAGGAAGAGTCACTCTTGAAAAGACCAAAGGCTTCATGGGAGAAAGGAAGAGTCATTTTGAAAAGATAAGATGGTTCAAAAATTTAAAATTGACTCTTAGTATTTTGTAATTGATTCTTAATTTTATGCAAATGTCTTTTAGTTTTTCTATGCATATATTAAATAGTGGTATATGAAAGGATATCTAGATGTTTATAAATATGGGAGGTGTTTGCTCATGAAATGAAGAAGAAGATGATGATGATGATGAAAATAGAGAGAGACCCAAAAGATGTATTCCCTCTAACATCTCCATAATAAGAGAGTATTATTTTTCTTATTGAAAGTATTTTTCACTTCCATCAATCTGGTATCAAAGCTCCTTGTGTGCCCACCTTATTTCCAACAAAGACTTGGGGCGCAGCCAGAGAGGAAAAGGGAGCCATCTAATGCCCTAGTGAGAGAAAACACCCTAGAGAGAGAAAGCACCTAGAGAGAGAGCCATACATGAGGGAAGAGAGAGAGGCGACACTGGTTTTTCATGCCTCTCTATATAGAGAAAGTGGGCGGTGGCTTGGTAAGGAAGGAGAGAGAAAGTATTTTGAGGAGAAAATAATCAATTGTATTCCTTCTTTTACAAACCCTAAGAGCTAGGGTTTAAAACTTTAAATACATGGCCAAGCTGGTTTGACCCTAACTCAGAAAAACTTTCATAGCTAACGCAAAAAGATTAAGTCCATCCCAAGTCCATATACACCCATGACTCAATCTTAAAACCATTAGACTCGCATCTAGCCCAATACAAGTTAGTCCTCTCAAAGCCCATGTTCCAACATGTGCCTTCAAATAACCTAGAGCTCAAAATAATTTTAGAGCCTCCATGACGCCTTATAGAGCGTGAACCTTGGCCTTTTTATGATCTTCTGGGCCTTGGAAGCATCACACCAGTTCCAACAAATGAAACACAAGATGTGAAATAGCCTGATAAGAGAAGGCACAACGTTGTGAAAGAAGTGAGCAATCGGTGTCTAAGAAGCAACTGTACTACTAGTTTTGTCAAGAAGCAAATTCTTTTGAAGAGCTAAGCTCCTCCTTGTACCCCATTATTTCCATTTCTAAAATGGGTTTGGCTGTTCTTGGAAAAAGATAAATGCATTCTCCATGCCATTCTATGCTTGTAGGGATTTTGAAGTCCAGTAATCCGTAGAGCAACAGTAATGTAATGGAGAAAAGGAGGCCAGGCAATGTTGGTCATTCTTTGGATATAGATCAGATCTCTTTTTATGATTGAGATGTCTACGTGTCACATTGTCTCTTTGTAATCCATTTATACATTCAGAAATATTCTTTGGATTTTCTGAAAGTGAACTTGCATTCTCACGAGTACTCAAAAAGCAATCAAACTTCTTATCTAGTCATTTGCAACAAAGATCAGGATATTCTCAGTCCATGTACGCATGGAACTTCTGAATCCTCTCAACACGTCAATTAGATATATATATATATAGCTGTAGCCACCACCTATTCAAGAACTGAAACTAAAATCAACTACATGTCACCAGTGATATAGGCTACGGTGAGCACAAAATAAGAGGGTGCAGCTAGCAGAAAGGGAGAATAGATTGCTTACAGCACCCGTCGAATTGGCCGAGCGAAAAAGGTTTATTCCAATGAAAAACTTCATTGAAAAAAGTAATAAAAATAATTGGAAAAATTTTTCTTAACCAATTTTAAGTCCATTGGGAACCATTGGCAAAACTCTTGTTGGCAAAAAAAAAAAAAATGACGATAAGAAAGGCAGTTGAAAAAAGTTTAGTTTTAATTTTTTATGATGAAAATTATCCTGTTGAGAAAAGCTGTATTTATGATAAAAGTTATTCATCGGAAAAAAATAAACTCTTTCACCATAGCTGTATTACTATTGAAAATAATTGAAAGTTTTACTAACAAATATATATATCCATTGGCAAAAGATTTAGGTATCAACTTATATATACCTATTTTTAGCAATGACTATAAATATACTCATTGGGAAAGATATACTTCCACTCGATACATCTAATTATTATTAATGAATGTACTTTGCTGGAAATAATTTTTTTTTCTTTTTCTGGTTTTAAAAAAGTGTCCAAATTATAAATTTTCCTGCACATTAAATGAAGATAATTAGTTACAAAATCAATATTCAATCAGTTATTAAATATTTACTGCCAATTCTAAAAAAAATTAAAATAAAAACTTAAAACTTAATTAATCAAACCATAAAATTTAATCAAACTACACAATTTATCTACCATAGACATATTACAAGTTCACGTATATGGATCAACATAATTACATATAGTCATACCTAACCAAACTAGTAACCACCAAAAGACTAGCTAAATTCCAATAAAACAAAAGAAAGTTTTATTTTCATTATATGATATTTCAGCCATGAGATGCTCGCAATAATAAAGATGCTTGGACTTGTTCCTTTGCTCTGCGCAATAATTCTATCGACATCCAAATCAAACAAACATGCAAATTAATTTTAATTACATAATTTATGTAATTAATCTTTAAAATAATACTTTATAAAATTAAAAAAACTGATCAAATTTATCTCCTTGTATGATAAATTACTTGAAACCATGCAATACAAGTGCCATTAATAAGCAACATATAAAGTATTAATAGGATCATGTTTTATAGTGCTAGAATTTTAGAATTTAGATAAAAACTATTTATATGTCAAATTCATTAATGTAGAGAAACCACTTTACAATAATAAATATAGCTCAAAAAAGTGATGTTTGTTGGTGCGGACACCAAAGTTTGAAAAAGCTTCAATCTAATTTAATATGGCTTTAATTCTTTCATGTGTCCTGTAAATAGAGTAATAATTTTATTTCTTTGAATTTGAGTCATGTAATTAAAGTTGATTTATTTTAATTTGGATTCTTGAGTCCAAGTAGGGTCCAATTGGTTTGTATTTAGTGAGTTTAGTAGTTGGGTCCAAGATAGGTATGGAATGGGTTCAAGGTAAGCAAGTGAGCTTGAAGATTGGATGCATTCAACCACTCCAACAAATCAATCTAAGGTAGACGCCATTTCAGCAAGCATTATTGGGTGTCATGTCAACCTCTTAGTGTACACCTCATCATGCCACATCACCATATGCCACGTCACCAAGGAGAATTAAATTCAAAGGTGCTGCCTACTTTTCTCTTCTCTTTTTAAGCTTAGCTATAAGTTGTTTCAACCTCCCACCCTTATTACTAGCTTAGGTTGCAACTTCCCATAAAAAGCTCCATGTAATTTGAATTTAGGTTGCAACTTTCCATAAAAAGCTCCATGTAATTTGAATTTAGGTTGCAACTTTCCATAAAAAGCTCCATGTAATTTGAATTTTTAAAAGTCCATTGGAGGCTTATAAATACTATTCCAAGCTCTTTTATAAAGACAATTTATAATGAATGAAAGTTGAGTTTATTTTCTTTCATTTGTATTGGCAAATGTCCTCCGAGAAGGAGTGGGTGAGAGGCCCTTAGCTATTTCAAGAAAGTCATTTCCATGCCAAGATCCTTTAGCCATTCTCCATCCCATCCCATCTTCCAAGGTGCAAGAAGACTCCACAAAGAAGGCCAACCAAGCTACCTCAAATCCGCTAAGCTTCATCTTCTCTTCAACCTGCCTTTCCTCTTCCTTCATTTTATACTTCACCAAATTTTTATGTTCTTAACTCTAATTTGATTTATGTAAGATCCCTGGGAATTCTAGATTCCAAAGAAGAAGGTCTTCCATGATGCAAAACAGATACAAGAAGTCCTGCAACTAGAGGAATCTCCTTGTCATCCAAGAACTTCATCCTTGAGTGTAAACTTTCTAATCTCTGATATATTAATGGCCGGGTACCCCTCTTTCAATATTTTTTGATATAAAATATTAGAGTAACTAAGCCCTAGCCTGTGTGGTTTCTTAACCATAAAGATCCTTTCTCTTTACTATTTTGAAGGATTCCCCTCCAAGTCTAGTTTAACATGCAAATCCCTTCATAAATTTTTTTGCCCTTTTACATAAAAATGTAGCCTAGCTTCACTTCATTTTTCATTTAGTTATTACTATCTCTTCATAGATTGCATCATTCCACTCCATCCCCCATCAAATTGGTATCAGAGCATGGTAGGTTAGGGTATATTTTTCCATTTTCTGCATTTTCTGTTATTTTCTGCAATTTCTGCATATAGAACATAAGGCTGAAATTTCATTCATTTAAGGATGGATTCATGGAGTTCTTTCCTACTTTTATGAATCTTAGCTCATATTAGACTCCAAAATTAAGTCGTGCCAATTCAAGCCAGATCTGAAAACATTTTCAATAGGTTTCAGATATGAGGTTTTTTTTAACATTTGCATGAAAGTTTTCTTTCTAGTACATTAGATATATAAATTTTAACCACATTTTCAAATTTGAAGTTTTTCTCTAAGAAAACTTAGAATTTAAAATTTAAAATTTAAAATTTAAATTCTAAAATTTGAAATGTGAAATTCAAATTTAAAATTTAAATTTAAAATTTAAATTTTGAATTCTTGTTTAGTTAGTTATAACTTGTTTGAAGTTACATTCTTAATTAGTATAGTGACATTGCTTTGTTGTATGCCATCATTTGCATAAGCTATCTTAAGGGCACTCCCATCACAAGATAAGGGCAGAATTTCATCACCTGTCCTTAGCCCAAAACCACAATCCTACATAACGACCCTAGTCTTTAATTAAAAAAAAGGATTAGATCCAAATTGCTCTAGTGAGCTAGGGACACACACTGGTCGGGTTCAGGCTAGTGTCGAGTCACTATGTCAATTACTCTGTGTGTGCTCTGTGCTTAGTGTCTAGAACGGTGGTCAAGGGCTTGTGTGCTGGTCCGCCTCTTGGCCAATCTAAAATTGATGTCTAAGCTGACAATCAGAGACCTACATTCCCCTTACACCTGTCTAGCTAGGTGCTGAGTTACTATAGATTAGTTTGCCACTTTGATTAGGCATCTAGTTTGGGCTCTAGATTTTAGGAGCCCTTAGTCATTATGGTCAGCTTGTGTGCCTAATTGCATTGCATGACAACTAGATCATAAACCCCATACCAGCACAATCCAGATCAACCCAGTGTAGCCATGGATCCAAATCTAGAAGTTTTAATGAGGACTATGACTGAGCAGTATAATCAATTGAACACTAGGTTTGACCAGATGCAAGGAATGATTGATTCCTTAGAAGAATCTCATATGACTCCTGTTGAGCCTCAATCACCTAGAATGACACCTCTGAATCCTAGAGTCCAATATCCTGAACTCAAGTTGTTTGGCATGAAGAGTCATGACTGCCATGTTTTCATGCAATGATTATTGCCTATAGCTTTTTGTGAGTTGCTTCCGCACCATGTGTGGAAGGCATTGACAGAGCTCAGCTTGTTCTTCAAGGAGTTATCTGCCCCAGTCATTACTTCTGCATCCATGGTAAGGCTTGAGGAGGAAATTCTAATTATTTTATGCATGCTGGAGTAAATATTTCCTTCATGTTTTTTTGACTCAATGAAGCATTTACTGGTTCACTTGCCATACAAAATGAGTATAGCTGGTCCCGTGTAGTATCACTGGATGTATCCTTTCAAGAGGTAAATATCTTAATAAGCAGTAGTACATATTGACATTTCAAATTTTATTTCATTACAAGAAAGTTGGTTTATTTTATTTCTTACCTTTACATATAGGTACCTTAAGAAGTTAAAAAATAATGTGCGTAATAAGGCAAGGGTTGAAGGTTCTATATGCAATGCACACTTGGTTGAAGAAGTTTCAGCTTTTGCCTCTCATTACTTTGAGAGTCACGTCCACACGAGGAGCTAAAATCTTGGTCATAACGATGGCGTATGTGTGGACGAAGGAGAACCTAATGACAGTAGAATATCAGTTTTTAAAGGTATCAGTCATTCATTTGGGAGGCAGAAGTCAAAAGATTTGAGCGATGTGGAGTATAATGCAGCACATTATTACATCCTAATGAAATATAGAAAAGTCGATCCATACATTGAGTAAGTATATACTTCACGACTTTAAATTATAATACACCTCACTATTTAATTGCTAACGGAAGTTGTAATTGTTATAATCC
Organism: Calamus simplicifolius; assembly: GCA_900491605.1. Classification (NCBI taxonomy): domain Eukaryota; kingdom Viridiplantae; phylum Streptophyta; class Magnoliopsida; order Arecales; family Arecaceae; genus Calamus; species Calamus simplicifolius. The sequence continues at coordinate 168,838 of UESW01001555.1, read as the reverse complement.
CTTAAGGATGTTTTGTGATAGACAACAACAGATGAATCCCAACATCAATCAAATTGCCATTGGGCAGAAGTTAGAAACTGAGTTCGCTTACTGGTTTTATGAATATGTGAGCAGTATCACTCAATCAATTGCAATAATGGCTTTTATTTTTTGAATTAGTTGTGAATAGCTTATTAATTTATAGGTAAACGGTCCATGGTTCAAAACCAACAATATTTTCATTAAATGTCTAGCGCAATGCCCATTGAAGGCTGTAATAACCGCTACTGGCTATTTTGTTAATGGGTATGTTGGCCCAGATGACAACCCAAGAGGGGGGTGAATTGGGTTCTTAAAAAAAATTTAACTCTTTTTGCCCTTTGAAATCAATGGCCTAAGTAAATGTGCACAAGTGAATTGAAAGAATGAAATGTTAAGCACAAATAGAGAAGATAGAGAGAGATAAAAGCACGGCAAACACAAAGATTTTATAGTGGTTCGGTGTATCCAACACCTACGTCCACTCCCAAGCAACACTTGGGTCCACACTATAATTCCACCGATTACAGCTGAGTTGTTTTACAAGCTCACACTCCAACTTGTTGTTTTACCTGGGATCACAACGAACCCAGCCGGTTTTTCTCCGGGCTCACCAGCACACAACCCAAAACACAAGCTAACCTTAGCTTATCCCGAGGTAAACTACCTCCACTAATTTAATCTCCTGATTGAATTAGTAAACAACAATTCAATATAATGTATTACAACAATTTAAAGCTCCTCAAATGAGCAAATATGCAATATAAATAAACAAAGGTTAGAAAAGCCTTATTGAAGCAAATTTGATGTGAGCTTTTCTTCTTTTCCTCCTCTCTTTTGATTAGTTGAATCAAGCTACAGCTATGATTCTTGAAGATAGCACTTTGAAGATGTTGGCCCAGATGGCAACCCAAGAGGGGGGGTGAATTGGGTTCTTAAAAATTTTAACCTTTTAAAATATTGGCTTTGAAATAATTAAGTGCAGAATAAATTTCAATCACAAATGAAGAGATAGAGAGAGAAAATTAAAGCACGACAAACATAAAAATTTTATAGTGGTTCGGTGTATCCAACACCTACGTCCACTCCCAAGTTCCACTTGGGTCCACACTATAATCAACTAGATTACAGCCGAGTTGTTTTACAAGATCACAACTTAAAACTTGTTGTTTCCTAGGGATCACAACGAACCCAGCTGGTTTTCCGGGCTCACCAGCATAAAACCCTAACACAAGCTAATCTAGCTTGTTCCGAGGTATACTACCTCCACTAATCAATCCCCCTGATTGAACTAGCAAAACAAGAAAGAATAATGTTTACATATTACACACAGCTCCTTAAATGAGCAAATATTTAAAGTAAATAAACAAGTTTAGAAAAGCCTGATTTGAAGATGATTGAATTTGAGCTTTTCTTCTTTTCTTCTTTTCCTCTTCTCTTTGAGATGTTGAATCAAGCTCAGCTCCGATTCTTCACAGATGTTGCAGATGAGAACTTGGGAAATCACAAAAACATGGCTTTTTCTTCTTTTGAAAAATCCTTTGATTTTTCAAGTTGAACGCCTTGGATTTCTCTTTGAGCTTTTTGGAGTGGAAGAATTTGAATGTGAATTCTTTTCTCTTGATTTCTTGCTCAAGACCTCTCGGATTTTTTCAATATGATTTCTCTATATTTTCTGTTTTTCCTCTTTTCCTTTTTTTTTTCAAACGAACGCTCTTTCCCCTTTTATAGATTCCGTTTAATCCATTTTTGGGTGTGAAACTAGCCATTGGAAAGTACCTGGAAAGTTTTTCCATATATGAAATATAGTCGTTAGGGGTTAAGTAAAGAAAATATTACCGTTTGAGCTAATCTGGCAATTTAAAAATCCGTTCTTGACAGGTTGGAGTTGGCTCCAACTTTTCAGGTGTCGACTTCAAGTTGTATATCCAAAAATAGAAAGTTCTGAGCTCGTCGAGGAGTCGGCTCTGAAAAAGTAAAGTGTCGGCTCGCCATGTTCAGGTGTCGGCTCCAAAAGACTGTAAGTGTCGGCTTCAAGGTAGTAAAAAATCATGCGTTCTGTCCCCGTGTCGGAGTCGTCTCCAGGCACTGTAAGTGTCGACTCTGAAACTCTGGGTGTCAGCTCCGAAACTCTGGGTGTCGGCTCCGGACCGTATCAAAAATTAGAAAGACATTTAATTGGCCATGGGGTCGGCTTCAGACTTTCTAGGTGTCGACTTGAGGCTCTGAATTTTGAAACTTACTTTTGGCACTTGATTCAAAACACGTTTCTTGATGCCTTTTGATTAAACAAATATTTTTAAGCCCTGAAACACTTGTTAAATTTATTAGTAACACAATGAATATACTCAATTCCTTTATTAATCATCAAAATCAATAATTGGGTCAACAATCTCTCCCTTTTTGATGATTATAAAAACATTGAGTATATGCATAGGATTCTCAAATCAAAATTTTCAAAGATGTGATCCTCACAGGTAAGCTCCCCCTGAATAAGGTAGCTCCCCCTATGAAGTTCAATTTAACAATTGTTCTTCCTTTTGCTTTATATTTTAGTGTTTGATACCTAGAATTTAGTTATATCAATTTTCACTTAAGCTTATTTAAATTAATGCATATCCAAAATAATTTAATACCAATTAAATATCAATCAAAGCATAACTAATCAATGCATATATCAATTTTCACTTAAGCTTATTTAAATTAATGCATATCCAAAATAATTTAATACCAATCAAAGCATAACTAATCAATGCATAAACGACATAACTTTCTCCCCCTTTTTTGTAATCAACAAAAAGATTAAGAAGAGTAAAATGATAAAATTGATAGATCAAAAGATAATTTCATTACATCAAAAAGTCAGGTATTACAAAGTGAAACTGTTCATTGTCAAACATCAACCTATTCTTCATTACATGAAAATTTAAAGATAAACATACATCAACTATTCTTTATTAAAACAAACATCAAACTACATTAATAAAGTCATTATATAGCAAGATAATCACGTATACTTTCTAATAAGTCTCTGTAAGTCTTCTAGAATTCTTCACATCCCGTCGCTCTGAGTTCTTACAAATTCTTTTAACCTTCTATCCACAAATGCACATGCAGTCATAATCTTATCTTGAAGTTCAGCATTGCATATGGAGTAGGTTTCTGAGTCTCCACAAATATCCTTAAGTTCTTCAAATATGTTCTTTAGATCATTCCTTAAGGATTCAGCAGATGAGCCAAGAGTGGACTCAATTTTTTCAATGCGATCATCCAAAGAATAAGAGTATCTCTTAAATTCATAAATTAATTGTCAAACTCAGTCTTCATTTCTTCCTTCTGAGCAGCAAGTAGACTTTTAAGTTGCTCCAATTGAATGTCTAAAAATCTGACAGATGAAGTAGATGGAGGTACCAGAACTGGAGCAGGAGCAGGAGCAGGACTGCCAAGCTGTGAAGAAGGAACCCTTACAGACGGACCAGCCTCAAAAGGTGCTGAAGACCTCATTTCAGTGGCTCTCTCATCCAAACTGCCTTTCCTCTCCCATTGTCCATTAACCTTCACAAATCCCATCCGATGAACTGTAGCCAAACTATAGTAGTTAGTATGCCTAAGGTTCTTGGAAGGCTCATTATCCAAAATCACAACTCCTTGGCTCCTGAAAACCATAGTCAAAATCATACCGTAAGGTAGGGAAGATCTCCTTTTTCCTCCAGCCTCGGCCATATAGAAAATAATCATAGCAGCAAGGTTTATGGGTTGACCAGTCAACACACTATCCATCACCACTATGTCTCGCTCCGAGACATACTCAAATCATCCGGTCTTAGGGAATAAAATTCTGCTGCAAATATTATGAAGTAACCTCAACTCCAAGGGCAATTGGTTAGCCCTAACCTCTTCAAATTCTGTTACTTCTCTCCCTAACATCCTTGACAAAGCATCTGACCTCTCACTATGAATATCAGCTGCTAATCCAGTGATAGGAATGCTTAGAAGATTTCCTAATAGTTTTAAAATCATTCCAAAGGGTCACAAATCCCTAATTCACCTCTAAGATAACAAAATCTCTCTTCACTTAAAGGTTTTGTAAATATATCAGCTAATTGTTCTTCAGTATTAACATAATCAAGACAAATTTCATTATTAGCTACATGTTCTCTTATAAAGTGATATCTAATTTCAATGTGTTTTGTTCTTGAATGTTGAATTGGATTTTTAGTTAAATTTATTGCACTTGTATTATCACATTTATAGGGTTTTATCAAGTGTGATACCATAGTCTTCAAGTTGTCGCTTAATCCATAGGATTTGAGCACAGCAACTTCCAGCTGCAACATATTCTGCTTCAGCAGTTGATAATGCAACCGAATTTTGCTTTTTGCTAAACCATGAGATTAAGTTACTTCCTAAAAATTGGCATGCACCACTTGTGCTTTTTCTATCTAAGTTTACATCCAGCATAATCAGAATCAGAATATGCAATCAAGTTTAATGTTGAGTCTCTAGAATACCATAAACCTACATTTTTGTTCCACTTAAATATCTTAAGTATTCTTTTAACAGCAATTAAGTGTGATTCTTTAGGTTCTGATTGAAATCTAGCACATAAACAAACAGCAAACATAATATCTGGTCTACTTGCTGTTAATAAAGAAGGGATCCGATATACCTCGATAATATTTTTGATCAACCTTTCTTACCTTCTTCATCTTTGTCCAGCTTGCATGAAGGACTCATTGGTGTTCCGAGGGGTTTAATTGATTCCATACCAAACTTCTTTAGAAGTTCTCTTGTGTATTTTGTTTGGTTGATGAAGATCCCTCTTTGCTTTGTTTGATTTGGAGTCCAAGGAAGAAGTTGAGTTCTCCCATCATGCTCATTTCGAATTCACCCTGCATTAACTTAGCAAATTCTTGACATAAGAGATTGTTAGTAGCACCAAAAATATCATCAACATATATTTGTACTACAAGTAAATCTTTACTTTTCTTTTCAAAAATATGTTTTATCAACATTTCCTCTTGTAAAATCATTTTCAATTAAAAATTTACTTAATCTATCATACCAAGCTCTAGGTGCTTGTTTCAAACCATATAAAGCTTTGTGCAATTTAAAAACGTGATTTGAAAATTCATGATCTTCAAAACCTGGTGGTTGTTCAACATAAACTTCTTCATTTATAAATCCATTTAAAAATGCGCTTTTAACATCCATTTGAAATAAGTTAAAATTCATATGACATGCAAATGCAAGTAAAATCTAATGGCTTCTAATCTAGCTACAGGTGCAAAGGTTTCATCAAAATCAATACCTTCTTCTTGATTATATCCTTTTGCAACTAATCTAGCTTTGTTTCTAATTACTATGCCATTTTCATCTAGTTTATTTCTAAATACCCATTTTGATCCTATAACTGAATGATTTTTAGGTCTTTCAACTAAGTCCATACATTATTTCTAGTAAATTGATTTAATTCTTCTTGCATTGCTAACATCCAATTATTATCTTTTTCAGCTTCTTCAATAGTTTTAGGTTCAATTTGTGATACAAATGCAAGATGATTACTAATATTTCTCATGATGATCTAGTTCTTATTCCTTGAGATGGATCACCTATAATCAATTCCTTTGGATGACTATAGCATATCTCCAATCTCTAGGAAGATCTATATCATTATGATCATAACATCATCATCCTTGTGAATCATCATCTTTAGCTTCTTGTTCATGATCTGAAGATACTTCAATATTAATTTTTCAAGATCTTTTTCAATTATGTTTGTATCTTCCTCATCATCAATCTTTTCAGAACTAGATGCTAAAGACTCATCGAAAACTATATGAATGGATTCTTCAACTACTAAGGTTTTCTTGTTAAATACTCTATAAGCTTTACTAGTTGTTGAATATCCTAAGAAAATTCCTTCATCAGATTTAGCATCAAATTTTCCTAAATTATTTTACCATTATTATGAATAAAACATTTACATCCAAATGCATGAAAGTATTTTATATTTGGTTTTCTTTCATTCCATAATTCATAAGGTGTTTTCTTTAAGATTGGTCTTATTAGGGCTCTATTTAAGATGTAGCATGCTGTGTTAATAGCTTCCGCCCAAAAGTACTTTGGTAGGTTACTTTCACATAGCATGGTACGGGCCATGTCTTCTAGAGTCCTATTTTTCTTCAACTACACCATTTTGCTGTGGAGTCCTAGGGGCTGAAAAATTATGATTAATACCATTTTCAGTGCAAAACTTTCAAATAAGTGATTTTCAAATTCAGTTCCATGATCACTTCTTAGAGATACTATGGTAGTGTTTTTCTCATTTGTGACTTTCTTGAAGAATTTCAGGAATATCGAGAAAGTCTCATCTTTGTGAGCTAAAAACAATACCCAAGTATATCTAGAATAATCATCTACAATCACTAGACCATATTTCTTTCCTCCTAGACTTGTGGTTCTAGTTGGTCCAAAAAGGTCCATGTGAAGTAGCTCTAATGGCCTAGAAGTTGAAACAACATTTTTAGATTTGAAAGAACTTCTAGTTTGTTTTCCAAATTGACATGCATCACATATTTTGTTATTTTCAAAATCTAGTTTAGGTAAGCCTTTAACTAAATCCATTTTAATTAATTTTGAAATAAGGTGTGTGCTTGCATGACCTAATCTACGATGCCACAACCAACCAATTCATTTATATTAGCATTGTCAGCAATTAAGCAATGATTACTAAGATAATTTTTCTAGATCAACCAAGTAACATTGCCATGTCTATAACCAGTAAATACAATGCTATTATCAATAGAATTAGTTACAGTGCATATAGAAGATTTAAATGAAACATTAAAGTTTTTATCACATAATTGGCTTATACTAATTAGATTATGCTTCAAACCATCAACATAAAGTACATTATCAATAAATGTAGATGGAGTTATACGAACTTTACCAAGGCCCATAATTTGACCTTTACCATTATCGCCAAACGTAACAACTCCCTTTCTTTTCTTTCAGGGTGATGAATTCATCTTTGTCACCCGTCATATGTCTTGAGCAGCCACTATCAAGGTACCACTTTTCTTTGATCTTTTGGCTACAAGACATTCCTGCAACATAATTTAAACTTTATGTTTAGGTACCCAAGCTTTCTTGGGTCCTTCATGGTTAGTAGCAATAAAAATTGTTCCTTTCGGAACCCAATTTTCTTTCCTTTAGTGTTTAATTTTTCATTATTACTTATTTTTTGCACTCAAGATTTATGTCCTTTTTGATTACATTTAAACAAGTAATATTACTTTGGTTCTTTTACAAAAATTTTTTCAAATTTTTGTTTTATGTAGGTTATACCCTAAACCTGCTTTGTCAAAAACTGCTTTTGACTATCTAAAATATTTAGTTTTTTAGCTTAGAGTAAATTTCTCAACAATGTCTTTATATTTTAACATCTTTCTTTAAAATCATTTTCATTAAGATTGATTCTTTTCTTTTTCAAATTTTCATTTTTAGATTTCAATCTCAATCTCATAACTAAGATTTATCTTTTTTTTTAATTAAATTTAATTTCAGTTTTCAAAGATTTGTGTTTCTTTTTCAAAGCTTTGAAATCAATCATCAATTCATTAAATGCTTCAAACATTTCATCAAAGTAAATTCATCATCGGGGGTTTCGGTACTTACCTCTTGTGTCGTCCGCCATGAAGCAAATGTTTGCAACTTCTTTTTGTTCTTCTTCGGAAGAAGACTCTTCACTGTCAGTCCAAGTTGCCATGTAGGCCTTTTCTTTTTCTTGTAGGCCTTCTTAAGTAAAGGACAGTCATATCTAAAATGCCCTGGCTTTTTACATTCATAACATACTAAGGGCTCCTTTTCTTTTTCTTTGTCTTCTCTTTCTTTTTCTCCTTCCATTTTTGATTCCAATCTCTTCTTGTGGAAGGGCCTCCTTCTTTGCATAAATTTCTTGAATTTTCTTGCAAGGAGGCTGTCTCATCATCATCCTCTTCATCATCACTGCTGCTTATTCCTTTCTGCAGCTTGAGGGCGATGGTCTTCTTCTTTCTTGACTCATCCTCATTGACATGTTGTTTCACTTGAAGCTCATGAGTCATAGCGATCCAAGAAGCTCTTCCAATGGTAGGATGTTCAGTCTTTGGCTTCTTGGATGGCAGTCACCTTGGCTTCCCAAGTCCTTGGAAGTGACCTAAGAATTTTGCGAACAAGCTCAGAGTTAGTATATCTTACCAAGACTTTTCAAACCATTCACAATATCAGTGAATCTAGTGAACATGCATGTGATGGTTTCATTTTGTTCCATGTAAATAATTCATATTTATGAACCAAAATATTATCTTTGATTCTTTTACTTGATTGTACCCTCATGGGTAATTTCTAATCTATCCCAAATTTCTTTTGCGGAATTACATGTAGAAATTCGGTTGAATTCATTAGCATCTAAGGAACAATATAAAACATTCATGGCTTTAGCATTAAGTTGTGCCATTTTCCTATCATTTCATTCCAATCCCTTTCGGGCTTAGGAACAATGTTATCTACTCTAATTGTGGGTGTGTGTGGTCCATTAATTATATACCCCATAATTCATAGTCAAGTGCTTGAATAAAAATTTCATTCTAGCTTTCCAATAAATAATTGGTTCCATTAAATAAAGGAGGTCTATTAGTAGAATGACCTTCAAAAGATGAACCAGCTTGAGTTGCCATTTGGATCTTTAGCTCTTGATCGTGAGACAAATTCAAATGAGCACTTGCTCTGATACCAATTGTTGGCCCAGATGGCAACCCAAGAGGGGGGGTGAATTGGGTTCTTAAAAATTTAACCTTTTAAAACTATTGGCTTTGAAATAGATTAAGTGCAGAATAAATTTCAATCACAAATAAAGAGATAGAGAGAGAGACAATAAAGCACGGCAAACACAAGATTTTATAGTGGTTCGGTGTATCCAACACCTACGTCCACTCCCAAGTTTCACTTGGGTCCACACTATAATCAACTAGATTACAGCCGAGTTGTTTTACAAGCTCACAACTCAAAACTTGTTTTTCCCGGGATCACAACGAACCCAGCTGGTTTTCCAGGCTCACCAGCACAAAACCCTAATACAAGCTAATCTAGCTTGTCCCGAGGTATACTACCTCCACTAATTCAATCCCCCTGATTGAACTAGCAAAACAAGAAAGAATAAGTTTACAATAACAACAGCTCCTTAAATGAGCAAATATTCAAATAAATAAATAAGGTTTAGAAAAGCCTAATTTGAAGATGATTGGATTTGAGCTTTTCTTCTTTTCCTCTTCTCTTTTGAGATGTTGAATCAAGCCTCAGCTCCGATTCTTCACAGATGTTGCATATGAGAAGTTGGGAAATCACAAAAAATATGGTTTTTTCTTCTTTTGGAAAATCCTCCGATTTTTCAAGTTGAACGCCTTAGATTTCTCTTTGAGCTTTTTAGAGTGGAAGAATTTGAATGTGGATTCTTTTCTCTTGATTTCTTGCTCAAGACCTCTCGAATTTTTTCAATATGATTTCTCTATATTTTCCGTTTTTTCGCTTTTCCCTTTTTTTTTTCAAACGAACGCTCTTCCTCCTTTTATAGATTCCGTTTAATCCATTTTTGGATATAAAACTAGCCATTGGAAAGTACCTGAAAAGTTTTTCCATACATAAAATATAGCCGTTAGGGTTAGGTAAAGAAAATATTACCGTTTGAGCTGATCTGGCAATTTAAAAATTCATTCCTGACAGGTTGGAATCGCTCCAACTTTTCAGGTGTCGGCTCCAAGTCGTGTATCTAAAAATAGAAAGTTCTGAGCTCGTTGAGGAGTCGGCTCCGAAAAGTAAAGTGTCGGCTCGTCATGTTCAGGGTCGGCTCCAAAAGACTGTAAGTGTCGGCTCCAAGATAGTCAAAAATCATGCATTCTGTCCCCGTGTCGGAGTTGGCTCCAGACACTGTAAGTGTCGACTCCGAAACTCTGGGTGTCGGCTTCGGACCGTATCAAAAATCAGAAAGACATTTGATTGGCCATAGGGTCGGCTCCAGACTTTCTAGGTGTCGACTATAGGATATGAATTTTGAAACTTACCTTTGGCACTTGATTCAAAAAATGTTTCTTGATGCCTTTTGATTAAATAAATATTTTTAAGCCCTGAAACACTTATTAAATTTATTAGTAACACAATGAATATACTCAATTCCTTTATTAATCATCAAAATCAATAATTGGGTCAATAGAAGAGAACTTAAGGAATTTGGGCTTTAGGCTCTTCTTCTTTTCTTCTTTGTGAATCCTTTGACTTTGAACTTTTGAAGGCTTATGATTGCTCTTGAATTTCTCTTGGAATGGGTGTGGACTCAGAGATTTTTCTTTTCCTTTTTCTTTTGAAATTTCTCTCAATTTTTCTGTTATTTTTCTTGATATTTCCTCTCTCTTTTTTCAAACGAATGGATGCCCTTTTTATAGATCTCTTAATCCAAGATTAGGTGAAAAACTAGCCATTACAGAGTACTTGGATTGCTTCTACATGCAAAGAAATATAGCTGTTAGAGATTAGGTAAAAAATATTACCGTTAGGGTCTGTTCTGACAATTTGAAAATCCGTTCCTGACACGTTAGGGTTGGCTCCAACTTTTCATGTGTCGGCTCCAAGTCGTGTTCCCAAAAATGGCAAAAAATTGATTTGATGTGGAGTCGACTCCGACTTTACAAAGTGTCGACTCACCACTGACTGGAGTCGGCTCCCGATTTCTGAAGTGTCGGCTCCGAGAAATGCCCCGAAAATGAAGTCTTTGTGAATCAGGTTGGAGTCGGCTCCTGAAATCCATGTGTCGGCTCTAGCTTCTAAAGCAGAAAATAGACTCTCTGTATCTCAGATTAGAGTCGGCTCCGCCAGGTTAGGTGTCAGTTCCGAACCATGCTAAAATTCTGATATGCTCTGGAGTCGGCTCAAATACAGTGGGTGTCAGCTCCAAGTTCTGAACTTAAATATATTCTATTAAAATTTAATTCAAAACTGATTCAAACTTGTTTCAATGTCTTTTGGATAAATAATCGATCTTAACTCCTGAAACACTCGTCAAATCTATCAGAAACATAATGAATATAGTCATGGCTTTTGTTAATCATCAAAATCAATAATTGGATAAATAATTCATCAATAATTTTCCCAACAATCTCTCCCTTTTTTATGATGACAAAAACACTGAGTATATGCATAAGCAATTAATGCATAATTACTACTCAATTTAAAATAAAGGTTAAGCTTCCCCTTAATGGGGTAGCTCCCATTAAATTTGTGCATATGTTAAGTTCATTGAATCTTCATATATATCTTGAATTCATTTGATATAATGTATCATTGAAGTATTATTCTTAAGTGTCATTCTCTTTATTATCTTCTCCCCATTGTACATTCAATTATAACTTTTATGCATATACAAATATCATTTACTTCTCCCCCTTTTTTGTAATCAACAAAAAGGTTAAGAAGTTGCAAATAGTATCAATGCATTAAACATTAAGTGAATCAAAATTCAATCCGAGTCACTCAATATCAAAGTTCAAAGATAGCAAATATGATATTCATTAAAGTATCAAACATTACATCATAATTGCTTTCATACATCATTCAACTATAATAAAATGTTACTTCAATTACATCAAAACATCAAAATATATTAAACTAAACATCAACTTCTAATTACATCAAAAATACAAACTGAACGTCAAAGACTAAGTACATAAAAATGTAAATCAAACATCAAAAGTTAAAAACATCAAAATCTAATAAGTCTTTTGAGCTCTTCAAGAATCTTTCCCATTTCTTCACTTTGAATCTTGATAAAATCATTCAATCTTCTGTCAATAAATGCAGATGCAACTAAAATTTTCTTCTGTAATTCTGCATTGCATTTAGAATATATCTCAGAATCTCCTCCTATTTCTTTGATTTTTTCAAATATATGCATTAACTCTGTCTTCAAGGCTTCTGAAAATGATCCAAGGGATGACTCAATGCTTCTAATTTTGTCTTCCAAAGAGTAACACATTTCTCTTATACTAAGCAATCTACTATCAATTTCAATCTTCATTCTTTCTTCATGAATAGCAAATAACTCCTTAAGGTGCTCTAACTGAACACTAGAAAAACCAATAGTAGCTAGGAACAGACAGGGTATAGGTGCAGGAACTGGAGTAGGTGCCGATGGTGGTGATGATCTGCTAGGCTCTGGTGAAGGATGCCTCATCGATGGACCAGTCTCTGATGGTGTAGTAGCTCTCATATCAGCTGCTCTCTCATCCAGATGTCCTTTCCTTTCCCATCTACCATCCACCTTTACAAATTCCATTCGATGCACTATAGCAAGACTGTAATAATCTGTGTGCCTAAGGTTTTCATGGGCTCTTTATCTGAAATAACTACACCCTGACTTTGGAATGCCATGGTCAAGATCATTCCATAAGGCAAGGTCGATCTCTTCTTGCTCTCAGCCTCAGCCATGTACCAAATCATCATACCTGCTAGGTTAATTGGCTGACCCGTCAGAACACTATCTATAATTACTATGTCTCGCTCTGAGACATACTCAAATCTACCAATTTTAGGAAACAAGATCCTACCACATATATTATATAAAAGTCTAAGCTCAAGGGGCAATTGGTTTGCCCTAACTTCCTCAAACTCAGCAAAATCTCTTCCTAACATCCTTGATAATGCTCCTGCTCTATCGATGTGGCTATTTGCAATTAATCCAACAACTGGAATTTCTAAAAGATTACCCAAAATCTCAGATGTAAGATGGATTCTTCTTCCTCTAACCATACTGACTAATCCTCCATCTCCTCTTGACAAATTAAAATAGAATTCTTTAACTAGGGCCGGATATGTGGGAACATCCAAAGAGCATACCTTTTTCCAATCGAGCTCCTTGATTTGTCATCCAATAGAAAATCCCTCGGCCTCGAAAAAATGAAAATCCACTTTTCTACCCATGGTGATGATTCGGTCGGCTAGGGTATCAATTTGGGGTGAGGAGGGGCTAGGTATAGGACTAGGAGTGGATGCGGTTGAGCTGGAGGAAGAACTCGGAGTGGGTTCATGCACCGGACGCCTTGCTGTTCGCTTCCCCATAGTCACTCTACCTCCAAACAATGATACGCTTGGGTGCCATTGAGTGCTAGAGAAAGGTTAATTTGAGAAATTTAGGGTTTTGGGGGAGAGGTTGGAAGAATTTGGAAAGCCTTGGTGTCGAGTGAAATGACGGAGGTGTCGACTCTGCCCTAAATAAGTCAACCTGGGACCACTTGAAGTCGACTCCCGCAAAGCGAGGTGTCGGCTCCAGGTCACTAACACAGGCAACGCTCGAAGTAGAGTCAACTCATGAAAAGCAGGTGTCGGCTCCAAAATCTTAGACAAAACTGGAGTCGACTCCAATAACTAAGTTGTCGGCTCCAAGACAGTTTCAGAAAAAAAAAGAGTTTTAAGGGATTCAAATATCTAGATAAATTATCCTTAAAACCATAAGAAAATTCTTAAGAAAATTTAAGAATTCTAGATAGACATTCCTAAGAGATTTAAAATCATTCCAATATATCACAAACTCCTAATTCTCCTCTAAGATAACAAAATCTCTCTTTACTTAAGGGTTTTGTAAAAATATCAGCTAATTGTTCATAAGTACAAACATAATCAAGACAAATGTCATTATTAGCTACATATTCTCTAATAAAATGATATCTAATTTCAATGTGTTTTGTTCTTGAGTGTTGAATTGGATTTTTAGTTAAATTGATTGCACTAGTGTTATCACATCTAATTAGAGTTTTATCAATTGTTATGACATAATCTTTAAGTTATCGCTTAATCCAAAGGATTTGAGCACAACAACTTCCAGCTGCAACATATTCAGCCTCAACAGTAGATAATGCAACCAAATTTTACTTTTTGATAAACCAAGAGATTAAGTTACTTCCTAAAAATTGACATGCACCACTTGTACTTTTTTATCTAGTTTATATCCAGCATAGTCAGAATCAGAATATGCAATCAAATTTAATATTGAGTCTCTAGAATACCATAATCCTACATTTTTAGTTCCACTTAAATATCTAAGAATTCTTTTCACATCAATTAAGTGAGATTCTTTAGAATCTGATTGATATCTAGCACATAAACAAATAGCAAACATTATATCAGGTTTACTTGCAGTTAAGTAAAGTAGAGATCGGATCATACCTCTATAATGCTTTTGATCAACAGGCTTACCGTCTTCATCTTTATCTAATTTGCATGAAAGACTCATTGGTGTTCCGAGAGGTTTAACTTGTTTCATACCAAACTTTTTAAGAATTTCTTTTGTATACTTTGTTTGGTTGATAAAGATTCCCTCTCTCTCTCGTTTGATTTGTAGTCCTAGGAAGAAGTTGAGTTCTTCCATCATGCTCATCTCGAATTCACCCTGCATTAACTTAGAAAATTCTTTACACAAAAGATTTTTAGTAGCACCGAATACAATATCATCTACATAGATTTGTACTACCAATAAATCTTTATCTTTCTTTTTAAAAATAAGGTTTTATCAATATTTCCTCTAGAAAAATTATTTTCAATTAGAAATTTGCTTAACCTATCATACCAAGCTCTAGGTGCTTGTTTTAAACCATAAAGTGCTTTGTGTAATTTAAAAACATGATTTAAAAATTTATGATTTTCAAAACCTGATGGTTTGAGTCTAATCAGTTTGGGATTGGGTTGGGGTCAAGGGTTGACTTAGTTCTCTTGCAATCTTAGCTAGGTTTATGGTTGGGTTGTCCTGTATTTGAATTTTGATCTTAGTAATATATGTGAGAATGAGAGGAAGTGATCATTAAGGGAGAGAGATTATGAGGTGGCAAATGGGTTGAGTCAAATCAGGGCATCCTTAATCCTCGATCTAATTTGATTTTATATTTAAGCCATAATTTTAAACTTTGATCCAAACTCAATTTAAAATTTATAGGTTTGGATCCATTAAAGCAGCTAGCTCTACAGCTAAAAAAGATATAGCTAAAAAAGGATAATTTAAACTTGAATTTTTATTTAAAATTTTTAATTTTATCTAAGTAGTTGATTATTTATTATGTTATAAACAATGATTTTTAATTTATATATTAATATTCTTGACGGAATTGTAAATAAAAATCTAACAAAATAAATATTACAATTGTAAATAATGAATATAATTAACTAAAAATAAATAAGAGGAGATGTGATTATTAAGAAAAATAAAGAGGACTTAATTTAAATGAGATACATTTAGAGTGAAGGTAGAAATCCATACAATTTGAATTTTCAAATTAGGCTAGATTAAGTTTGGATGGGATTGGGTCTATTTTTTGTTGACCTAAATTAGACTTAGATGATATGTAAATCAAGTTAATCAGATTGGATTAAAAGAATATAAGATTTAAACTAAACTTAAATTTTAGACCAAATCTAATTTTTAAAACCGATCCAATTCATAAGCAATCAAATAAGAATCATATTGGATCTATTATGGCTGGGTCATGGTTGACTAGACCCATTTGCAACCTTTCTTTTGAGAGAGAGGAGTTGCATAGCAAGAGAAATAGAAGTGGCATGGGGGCAATTGAGGGGTGTAACATGATGAGAAGGTGTAAGGCATAATGTGGAAACATGAGTAAGAGAAGCATAAGTGCAGTTCTTGGGTCTAGGGCTCTTTCTCTCTCTCTCTTTCTCTAGGGTATTGTATGGTATTGTAGGATTTTGATTAACTGTCATGTAAACCTAGATATATATCTTTTATATACGAGTAATACATAATTTGTACTACTCCAACAAACTTATTAGTGATTATGTTAAAATAATGAAATATTAAGAATATTTTTAGTACCACTCTACAAATCTTGGGTTATATGAGGATGACTTTGAAATCTTCAATATTTATTTGACTCGGTCAAATTAAAAACTTGACTTTGAAAAGAATGTTGATTTCACCTATCTAAATTTTGGCATCATAAGTCCAAATTATACCCATTTCATTTAGAGGAGAGCAAAGACACATAGATCATCAAGAAACCTCATAAGTTATCAACTAAGGGTTAAATTAGTCAATACAATAATAATAATAATAAAATTTTAATTTTAAATTAGTTGAGATCAACTACATAAATTCTTATTCTTTATTATTTTTATTTCAAGACCCAAATTAGTCAATATATACCATATTTCTTTTTAGAAAAATGAGTCTCAAATTAATGAAAAAGAAGGTTGTGTCCTGAAATTGATTTAGAATTGAACCAATCAAATCAACTTGATTCTAAATCAGGTTTGATTTAGAATTGAACCAATGAAATTCAACCTTAGAACTAATATAATCTCACCTTGCTCATTCCACTTACTAGGTATTATTATTTTTCAAAGAGTGCAACTTATCGGCACGCACCACTTGGGAGCCAAATAATATTCACCAATTAATAACACTTGTTCAAGCAAAAAAAACATGGGAACAATTTGATTAAACCAAAACTAACTTAGATAGGATAAAAGAGTCATTCTATGATAAAATATCATTCTTTGTCCCATCGAACCCAAAACCTGGTCCCCCTCACCGACAAAAACCACGACGGGCGGCAGGAGCTCGGCCCTTCTGAAACCCCAGCTCTTTCCATCGTCTAGGCGGAGGAGGAGGAAGTCTACCAAGAGCCGTCGTTCTTCTCAAGAACTTATTTGAGGAATCCGCCATCTGAGGCGACTGCCCGTGAACTTTCTCGTCCTCTCGCTCTTCCCGTGAGTGTTCGCGTCCTCTCGCTCTTTCTTGACTAATTTCCTTTCCAATACTTTCCGCTCTGGAAATGAATGATGCTTCTTGGATCGGGTACCGGTTTCGTTTGGTTGTAAGAGGATTTCTAGGGCCTTCTGAGAGACACGTGGTGAAATAAAATCCCAATTTAAGAGCTTTTATTCCGTGAACTTTTATATGGACTAGAAATCTTTGCTTGAAGTTCGTTTCTTCCTTACCAAATTTTGTTCCTCAAGAAAATCGAGATATTGGATCTGCCTTGGAGGGTTGGAGATTAAAGGCGCGAGCGGTTGCTGTAATCGAGCCTAATTGCTCGATTGGTCACTGAAACTGAAACTGAGTGAGATTTTTCATGTGCGTCTTCGTGACAATAGAGAATTCTCTGCTAAGTTGTTTTTCTTTTCTTTTCTTTTTCTCCTCTAAACTTTTTTAAGTGTCCAGGTTCTTGAGTGAAAACTTGCTTGAAGAATGGTTATAGGGCTGGGCTACATGAAACCCATAACGTATAGTCCAATTCAATTGGAACATTGAAACTGAAAGATCCATTGGAAGCCGAAACTGAAACATCCGTTGATGACCGGATAATCCTAACTTTTCTCAAAATACTTTGTTCGAACATTTCCTTTCTCGAGTCCAATAATCCATGTTCTGGAAAAGTGTCTCTGAGTGATCCCATCTCACGATACATTGATCATCGATTTGTTTTTTCTTTTATTTGCCTAGTACACCCAAGCAAAGCACGCTTAATGGGATCTGATTGTATTAGTGCTGGTATGATCGCCCTCCAGTACTAATACCTTTTCTAAGTCCCATCATTTTAGTATTAACACCTTTTGGCGGGACTGTCATTTTTTGGTCTAGTTAAAAATAAGATTGTGTTGCTAAGCATACTAAAGAAGCTGAATATATTGCATGTAGTACAGCATCTACTTATGCTGTTTGGATATAAAAATCCATAATGTTATGAAGTTAAGCATTCTTACTAGACCTCCTCACATGTATTGTGATAATCAAGTAGTAATTGCACTAATTGATAGTGGAGCAAACAGTTCAACAGATAAACATATTGGAGTTAAATATTATTATATACAAGATGTTATTAAAAATAAAGAAGCCGGTATAAGTTATTTACCTTCTGCTGACATGATTATCGACCTTCTAACAAAAGGTGTTAAGTGTTGAAGTATTTTTTAAACATGTCGAAATGATGGGAGATAGAAATGTCTAAGTTAAAAATTAATGCTTAAAGGTATATCAGTTAGACATGTAAAACCTCAAGCCTGATATAGCTATGATGGGTAAATCAATATAAGCATGCAAAACCCCAAGGCACTTTACATATCACATTTAAAATGGTGGGAGAAATTTTAGCTTTCATGTTCAAGTGGGAGATGTTAACCATTATGGCCATGAAACCCCTAACATATAGTCTAAGTCAATACATTGTCTTCAGCTTTGAAGTACTTCATGGTTTTGTTGATTTGTTGTTTGCGAAGGATGCCCCTGTTTTATGAGGGGTTGGTTATTTCCTTTCACTTCAATTTCAAGCACCTATAATTAAGTCAACCATTAACATGTTATTGAACTATAATGTCAATGTTTATCCTGAAGTCTAAGTTTCTGTTGTGAGTAAATACTAGGATGATGGGGGCTCAAAAGATCATAATCAAATCTGGGTCTCTAATCAGCAGAAGCTTTTTCTTAGTTGTAGAGCATAGTTTCTTGTTATACTGCTCTTCCACTCATTCATGAGTGCCATACTTCTTGAGGTCTCCACTACCTCTGTTGCATGTGACTATATTGTCTCCACTACCTTCACTCAAGAATCGGGATAAAATTTGAGGTCACTCTATTTCCTTTATATTGAATTGTTTGGTTCAAAATGAGCCAAGTTAGTTCCTATCGGGAGGATATGGTATTCTTCTAACTAGGTGAGCAGAATATGGAAGCTGGTTGCTAGCTTTGGTTTTTCATTGTTAGCTTGGTTGCTGTTGTAGAGATGGAAGCAAGGTAAGAGACCTAAGTGACCAACGTCTATATGTTTTGATGTGTGTAAAATGCAGGACCACTTATTCATAATTTTGCCGTTGATCTTCATGATGTGACCTTGGTTATAAGATTCTTAGCCCCTTACTAGAAATAAAACTGACCATGTTCAAACTTTGGTCAATATGTTTGACCACAGTTGACCATAAAGAAATCGACCATAGCTCACCATATCTGATCATGATGGGTCACAATTGAGTACCCCATATTTTTTGCTTCATAGTAGATATCGACTCTGCCAGATCTGCTGTGTCATGGTACATTTTCTTTTTTCCAAGGGAAGCTTCATGATACATTTTCATCATAGTGATAATTTAAAATAGGAAATTTTCATGTCTTTTGCAACCAAAGCTCACCTTAATCTCTTCTTATACTTGTATTCAACCAAACTAGCGAAACTGACCAATCAGGGTGTCACTTAGTGTGGCAATTGAAAAATTCCTTTTCATGTCAGATAATAAGTTAAACTTCAAAAGTCAAAATCTATTCAACATCTAGTTCTATGACTTCCCAATAGCTGTTGATCTTGATTATTGTAGATCATGAATGTCAACTCTAGTAGAGTTCTCAAATCTCAAATCTACTGATGCTCTCAAACAAGATGCATCAATTGCCTTTCATAACTTTTGTTTGCAAGTTGCCTTTGTTCTGATATTCAAAATCTGATATTTTGAGCCAACTAGGAAGGATCTTCTTAACATTTGTTAGGAATGACGACTCACAATCATCTACCATCTCTTCTATGGTCCAACCATGAATCCATTGGAAGTATGAATGTGTTGCACATATGTTTTGTCCACAAACATTGTTGGCAGTGGGGCACCCGATGGTTGTGCTTGGTTGTGGAATAGGTATGTCAGGATAATCCATTCTAAGTCAGCTTTAATCATATTAGTTGACAAGTTAGTATGGGTAGGTTTGAATCTTTCTTGTTGAAAATATATTATTTTTGGAAATAATTATTGAAGTGGATAAAATGTTGCTCGGCGGCAAGGAATGGAACAAAGTATTAACAGACGCCTTTTTTTGTGAATTGGAGAAACTATGCTTGTCCATACAAAGAGAAATTGGTTATTGGAAGAAGAGAAGCAATAGCTCCTTTCTAATCTAACATAGGTGGCTTTCCGAGCATGGTCATGCCTACATTATGAAAAAGTAATGTTAGGGTTGGTCAAGTTGGACTACCTAGCAGTAAAACCTTTGCACCTTGTGGGCCCATTAATCTTTGGGATCCAAAATTTAAAAGCCAAGAGAAACACCTCATTTATTCTCTCCTATCTCTGTTTTGCTCTTTTCTTGCAAAGCCACAGGCCATGCATGTGCGAGATGCTAGTTTATCTAATTTGGACCTACTGCAGGGTTATGAAACATGAATAATATGAGATGTATAGGTCATGATCAATGATATTTATTCTCCATTTGTGTCTTGTCAACTATTTTAGCATAGCAATGCAGTTCACATTATTGCCGATCCTAAATAGTTGGAAAAGGACAGGATAATTATGACAACACATTTATACTGTTCATTTTTATGGTCACTTGATTCATAGGTTATAAACATAAATAGATGAATTTTGGTTTTTAGTGTCATGTAGATCATTTTCAATGGTTTGGACCTTCAATATGGATGACCTATCATTGATTTTGAAATCTTTTTTTTTTTGCTTCCCCAAAGAATGAACATAAAGTGATTATAGAGTTTTTGCTGCTTGCTCACATTTTCTGCTCACATTTTCTTCTGTACTAAATTAGTTCATGGTATCATATACTATCATATTGTTTGACATTAGATAAGCTCTAAAGCAAATTCCTTGTCAAGCAACTTACAGCCTTTGTTTCTATTTGTTAATGATTGTTATCTTAGTCTGATGAAACCAGAACCCTTGAAATTGAAAGAGGATCTCTGCTGGCTTCATCCTCGCGACACTGACCTGGAATGAGATTTAAGTGGATCAGCCTGATTTCTGAAGTTTAATGTTGAGGGTTATTATCATTATTATTTTCAAAATCCTGCTGGATGCTTATAGGCTGATATGTAAAAGACCCTTCCTGTTCATGTCACATTAAATAGTTTGCTTGATGCTATGAGTACCTACGTGATGCAATTTAATTTGAAATGAGCTCAAGCCAAGCTAATTAAACTATCTGTAACCTGTCCAAAACATTTAGATGAAAAAACTGCCTCTGGGTGACATTATATTGCTTACATTCCGTCTTCTATGCTGAGAATTTGGGTTCACAATTTTTTAGCTAGCTGTTGCTTAGCCATGTTGGAATTGTAGAAATTCAAGCTTGAATCTTAATGGTAATTCCACATAGATTGCTTTTATTTATTTATTTATTTCTGATTTTCACTTCAAGAACTGATTTCCATTTGCAGATAATCTTATCTCAACAAAAGAGCATTCAGCAGCTCAATATGCTTGTCCAGAGCCTTCAGCAACAGTTGCTGCACTGCCGAGGCAGGAATAAAACAATGCATGGAACTGAAACGTCTCTGACAGAAAATGCTGATGAAGTTGAGAAGCAGCTTAGCCTGGAAGATTGATGTTATGGAATTGATTTGGAGGTATCTAGTAGTAATGGTGATATTTCATGTATATTGGAATCATATTTATCTTACTAGCCTCAGTTATTGGTGATATTTCATGTATATTGGAATCATATTTATCTTACTAGCCTCGGTTATTTAGGCTATCAAAGCAAGACAAGGCGATACCATGCTTCATGCAGAGATCTGATTACCTGACAAAGGGAATGTTTGCAGCATGAAATATTTATTTCGTGCATTGTGTCTTTGCTATAGCAAATCCTTGTTCCCTAATATGTAATTATGCAACACCGGTTTACTAATTGTTGCTACAATTCTCTGAAGTATCTCGTTACTACAACTTTTATTGGTAAATCTTTGCGAGTAACTTCTGATTGGACCATTCTGTTTCCACTTGAAAACACCCTTTTCATCAACTGGCTTGTAACACAGATCTTTGTGGGTCGGTGCTTGTATTGACAATCTTGGATGATGCAGTATGACCTTCCCCATGATGCATGAGCCTAATCTAGCAGATCATTTGTATCAAACTTCTTGAAGTCTTAATCCATCTGTGCAATAATGTGATTGATTCTTAATTTTATTTTTACTCTATTGAGCAAGTTTCATTTCCATGCAAGTTAAAAATGTCTTTCATAGGTGGTTATATCATCAGATGTGATCATTGGTCAAGTTAGGTTTGGGGTGGGATTGGGTTAAAAGAAGGGACTAAAAATAAATAAATAAAATAACATAAAATCTGGTAGAAAAGAATCAATCTGCTTCAGTTGTCAACTATGTATTTTAATAAATGAAAACAAAATCGGCATGAGTATCCAAATAAAGAGAGAATGATTGTGTTCGGCATGATTTTCAACTTTTACTTTAAAAAATAGAAGATGGAGATTTTATTTTTACTCTCTTTGAATATTCAAAAGTAAAAAATATATGTATTATAGTTGATTATTTTATTTTATAAATATAAAAATAATAGTCCTTTTATTGTTGATAATGGTGCCAGTTATGATGATGGTAACAATAGTGATGATATTTATTAAAGTAATGGTGAGAGTAGCGACAACAGTAATCATAATGGCAGGAGTCAAAGCAATAATACTAGGAGTGGTAAAAAGGATATTAAGGATGAGGAAGATTTCACTTGATGGTTCTGAGTTTATTATTAAAAATAGATAAAAATAAGATTTTATACTTTTACTTTTTTTAAAAAACATAATTTAGAAATAAAAAATAAAATTCTAATACCAATTTAATAATATTTTTTTTGTTTTAATATATTTTGCAAGTATCATAATAATTTATTATTATTTATATTATTGATTATTATAATATTCAGCTTTAATTATAATGTTATTATTATAATATATATATTATAACAATATAATATTATATAACATTATGTTATAATTATTATTATATTATATTAGTATAATAAACTATTATAATATTAAATTATATTATATTAATATTGAAATAATACTAAGTATTTTTTTATGTGGATGAGAGGTATTTTGTTTCTTACCTCTTAAGTCAAAATCACTATAGAAGGTGATCTTGAATACCTAACCTTAATATTGAGTATAAACTTATTAAGTTGGATAGTGATCATGAAGATGGAGATAATTTAAAATTATTAAGATAATTTAAAATCATCGCCATGTAAGATTACTGAGGTGATTCCATTATCTCCATCTGGATCATTGATTACCCTAGATGAATAACCTCACACCAAATGCCCTCCTTGTGTGATGCAATAGCTACCGGAGGTCCTACTATAAAGATTCACCGCAATGCATTTCAATGCATATCCGTAAGTAAACAGTGCCCTATAGAAATCTATTCAAGCCACATAGGAAACACCATTATACCATTGAGAAATAAGGTTATGAACATAACATCCATCTCATGATAAAGCATTGAACAAAGTCGCCATGCTTAATCCCTCCATAGAGCAATCGTCAGCTCAAAAAGAAGCAAATAAGCATTTCACCATCAACAGCAAAACCAGTTACACAATACCTGTTAGCCTTCAACACTCCCGTATCATAACTTAAAGTACTTAATATTCTACAAAAGATTGCCAATAACAAACAACAAGAACAAATATATTTTCATTTTTTCAAACTAAAAAGGAATTAGAAAAACTGAAAATATTGAACTTCTCCATCCTCCATCTTACATTAATAGGATATATAGATTCTGAATATTCCAACTGCATAACAGCATAAAATTGTTGCTATATTGGTTTTCCACAACCCAGCAAACTCTCTTCCACTTTTCAAGAAGTTCCAAAGACTCTTTTTGATCCATTTAATGACACTGCGATGGCTGAAAAGCATTGCTTCTGAAGAGTTCTCATAGAAACTATAACACATCTGTTGTATCATTAAACAGCTTAAACCAAATCAGTTGACAACAAATCATCAACTATGACGCCATCACCATGTGCCTCCTATTTAATATTATAACCATCTGTAGAGCATGCAGGAATGCTACCGGGATTTTTATCCAGGTTCTTGACATGTCCATACCACACAAACAGAAAATGAACTATACCTACAACCACAAAATAACTCCGCAGAGGTAGGATTCCATCTTCACAAGAGCACAATCAACCTACAAAGAATGAAGTTTTATTTTTGTAGCAATACTGCGATATACTCCATGGCATTTCCATTGCAGACCCAATGACATTCTGGAGGAGGGCCTTGGGAAAATGATCAAAGGTCATCAAAGCTTTGTTTCTTAAAGCAATCTCCGTGTGACCAATTTATAAAACACTCCTGATACATCTTACATCATAAGGGTTGCTCCACCCCCCATAAAATTTATTAAAGTGAGCAAAGGCAATTACAAAATCAGATTGAAAGAAGAGAGTACAAAGTAGGAGTGAAAAAATGGCATAGAAGAAAAGGGAACTTGGATAGGGGACTGGAGTTGAGATCAAGAGGAACATAAAGTGGCCCAATCCATGAATTCCATCACTGCATTCCCAAGCACCTGGTTCACCGGATGATCTTTAATTCCCAGACAAAATTCAACCATGAACCAACTGCTCTTGCTAGAAGACCAATGCAGGAAAAAATTGCTTCCTGGGAAAAGATGGCTTCCTGATCATCTGCAAAACTGCAAAGGGAGCATGAGGCATAAGCCTGACATTATATGGGCAACAAACACCACTATAAGAGATTGTAAAGTGCAGCACTTACATTTGGAAGATCTTTTGAGGACATAAAGAGGCCCAGGGATTAGACTTAAAAATTTCAGAACTTATGTAAATATCCAACACAACTAATGTAGTAACAAAACTATAAGGAGTCTGCCAAGCATTCCTCATGAAACACATAGTAGTGCACCAAGAAACTCATCCCTTCAGATCCATTCTTGAGGAGGTAATTGAATATTGATATCAACAGCCTCTCATCATTGCCGGAAGCTCCTTGTCTGCCAAAAGTAAATGCAAGGTTATAGTATTAGAACAACAGGTATGACCCCTTCATTGGTTTCTCTCTCTAGTTATGTGCTTCTACTCAAAATAAGCAGCTACCAAATTTCTCCTTTGGTCATAAGAGAACAAATAGAAAAGCTTCACAAAAAGAAAAAGGAAAAAGAAAAATCAGCTAAAGAAACATTGAAGGGCTGTTGAGCTAGTCAGGAGAGGGATATTGAGATTAGAATGTCGTCTTGAACATTCATTTTTATCTTTTACATCATTAGATCCTTCCATTTAATTTTGCTTAGATGGCATGACTGATTAATATTTTTTTTGAGGGTAGGAGGTACTATTCCATGCCAAATGGTAAAGGGTGATCCCATCTGAGGACGTGCTTGGTAGTATGAAAAGTTAGTGGTTGATCCTTCTCTAATCTCTTCTTCTTACCATGCTATCCTCAAATTTTTACCATGCAACTCTACATTGTTTAAGCAAATACTCTTTAATAGTGCTTCTGAATTGATTGATACACGCATGCACAAACACAACTCTTATTATCCTACAATTTAGCTTTCATCCATTTCATTTTTTTTTTCCCAAATAGATTCTCATTTTATTTGCATTGGATCTTTGTCATGTAGTATAGGATATGAAGCATCAAGTCATATTCTGGTTATCGCCCTAATAATCAAATATGATCTATTTTTTGTAGTGAATGTGTCTAATATTGGAGTAATCAAATATTGTGACCATATAGGCCCTATTACATGACTTATGTAGCAATCTTGATGCATTAGGTCCTATTGCATGACATATTGAAAGGTCATACTGAAACTACACTTATGAAATGGCTAAAGGGCTATAAGCTATTTCTCTCTCTTGTCCATCTACATTGGGCATCTCTTTTTAAATCGACCTGTTTGGGTTCAAAAGAATGCTTAAAATTTTTGACCTTTGAATAATTATGTAAGAACCAAAGTGCATGCATGCACTATGTGTCATGATAGAAAAACAAATTTGTTGTGTTATAACAAATCACAACCACAACAATGGAAAATGCTTACCTAAAGATGCTTCTAGCCTAAGCAACGACATTGTTGTCCACTATTTGTGAGACCAATTGCTCGGCAAAGTACTACCTGACAAGATCATTTAAGAATTAATGCCAAGATCACTTTCCACAAAAAAGATTAAAAAAGAATTGGTGCCAGGAAAATGCAAATAAGTAAGCAAAAAAAGTTAGACTAGAAACTAATTTTGCATTTAACACATTATGTATACAAGGAAGATGATAGCAATCAAACTTGATTAATGTTGAATTAACCATTATGCCTGCCCTGCCGGCATGTTATGTGCATGTTTGCCACGTTGGTGCACAATCAATTCTGCATTGAAGCAAAATGGTAATAAGAAATACTTAAAATTTCTATCTAAAAAATAAATAAATATGGATTCAATAGGCCCGTGCTGACCCATACCAATTGCTTTACATCGATACATTCCAGGGTCTACGAGCTGCAACTAGAAGGAAGCCCAAGGTGCAGGTCAGTATCAATATCCTCTGCAAAGACAAATAAGAATCAGAGTAGTTGGTGCCAGTACGATTTTTAATTCAGCAAATAACCAAAATATCTTAGAGAAGCAAAATTGTAGATAGGTAACTCAACAATTATTATTACCTAAATGTGGAGAATAGATTTCATTTCGCAACACTCCTTCAATTTCGATGCATGGAGGAACAAATGGTAGCGAATCATCTCGTGAAAGCCAGAGGTCAGGGCATCCTTTTATTCTCAGGGTTTTCAAGGAGGAAAGGCAACTCAGCCTCTCCACCATTGTGAGCTTTGAGCAATTCACAATCTGTAGCTCCTCAAGCTTATCTCGGTTGTGTTGCGCCAACTGTAAAATCCTTAAGTTCTCACAGTTATCAATTATTAAGGAGCCAACCGTTGGTAGGAGCAGATCATCTGGTAGGAATTCGATATCAGGACAGTCCTTTATAACCAATCTTTGGCGATAGGAGAGGTCTTGGTGCAATAAGTCTTGGTGTTTAACAAATGAGAAGCTCGTGCAACTCCATATTGTCAACTCTTCAAGAAAGAATAGTCTTCTGGGAGCAGAAAAGGAATTCCAAGAATTATGGACAACCCACGATCTAGGCGGTTGCATTTCATCTGTTCTAATGGAGGAGAAATCATCTGACTCATCCTTTATGATATCCCAGTTGTTTGATAAAATCCGCTTGTTGGGTGAAACTGAAACATTAACCTGGCACATTAGCAAACTAGAGTTTACACTTCCATGTAAAAGCTTAAAAATTGCAATCAGAGAACATTTTTGAATAACTTAATTAGTGCACGTCAAATTTAGGATGGAGGGTACCTGAATGCAGTTGATTTTTTGTATTTGGCACCAATCAATCAATCCGGGGCAATCCTTAATTCCCACATCATTAGGCATACATGAGAGTTTGTCTTCTGCCATGATCCGAAGCCTAGGACACCTTCTTATATGAAGATATCTGAGAGAAGTAAGGTTTTGCAGCCCCGATAATAATGCCAATTGTTGACATCCCTCAATTCGCAGATGTTTTAGCTTTATTGGCAATCCTTCCTCTGATATAAGTTGGAGTTGAGGACAATTGCATACATCCAGTCTTTCAAGTGAGTGGAGATTATGCAGCCCTTTAATTGATGTGAGTTGCTGGCAACCAGAAATATCCGCCTTCCTAAGCTTTGATGGAAGTGGTCCTTTTGGTGGGATCATATCCAAATTTTCAAGAGAATCATGAATGTACAGAGGAAGCGACCTTACGTTGTCACAATGGTTTATGGTGATCTCTTCAAGCGATCGCAATGAGAAAGGATCACCCATCCATTTTGGAAATTTGGAACCACAATAACATTTTATACGCAACTCTTTGAGGTTGGTGGGAGGTTGGAGGTACTCGAGAATGGCTTCCTCCATTTTTTCATCAGATGGAACATCCTTAGTGTCTTCTGGACTAACTGCCAGATATAGGCTTGTACCTTCCGGATCAGAGAAAAAATTATCCCATTGACCTTCCGGATCAGAGGAAAAATCATTCCATCGTAGAATCAACTGCTCAAGTCGATGCTTAGATTTAAGATTGGCATCCCTGGCATCCTCTATGTTGACCAATTTCCTAAGCCCTGAGATGCAGAGAGTTCCTTGGAGCTCTACCAAGTTCTTCAGTACTCCTACCCCACACCGACCCTGACCTCCTCTCACATTAAATCCTCCGCACAAACTTTGAAGATTTGTTAGTTTCTTGACCCCAGCTGGAATGTACGGCCACATTTCAGGATAATAATAGTTCTGCAATTGCAGGCATCGTAGGTTAATAAGCTTATTTAGGCCGTCTGGTAACTCTGAAAGATACTCGTCGCATTCAAGGATCAATGTCTGTAGGTGATAGAGGAGACATATTGATTCAGGAAGCCTCTCAATACATGAGGATAGGATATGTAAGTAGCGTAGGTGTTTTAGGTTACCGATTGAACCTGAGAAATTATATCCCAAAGAGAAACATAGAGTCCGTAAACATCTTACGATTGGTTTACTAAGCAGTTGATCATCTAGTCGTATTGGATATCCATAAGAAGTATATGCTAATAAGGACCTTAGGCCCCTAGAGTTACATGAGGACAGTGATTGCATCCCTTCACTTTGGAGGTATATATGGCTAACTTCTTCAGGGAAACCGCCTAGCTGCTCATCATATACCGTACAGAACTCATTTCCTGCAATAGATTTTGCTACATCATGTATTATATCATGCATCTTAAAAAGATAACGCTCGTTATGCCAATTATAAAAGGGATCAAAGAATGATCTTCTTTGTAGGTCAATAAAATATTCATCACCGATGTCTTCTGGCCTTCTTCTACCTTGAGGTATAATGTAGCCTTGTGCCATCCACAATCTGACTAACACATTTTTTTCAAACTCATAATCCTTAGGAAACATGGAGCAATAAATGAAGCAAGGTTTTAGATGCCTTGGCATGCGATCATAGCTCAATCTGAGAGCTGCGATAATTTCGCCATTCTTGTCTTCCTCCCATAGATCGCTTTCTAAGACATCCACCCAATTATTAACCTCATTTGTCAATCTCAGATGGTTTCCTATCGTCTTCAAAGCCAATGGTAAACCAGAACACTTCTTCACAATCTGCTTGCCAATATCCACCAAGTTAGGTTGTTCTTCAGAGTTTCCAGCATCAAATGCACACTGCTTAAATAATGACCAAGACTGCTCCTCGGACAATTGGCTAGGACAATAAGGAGGTTCCGTTTGCATGATCTTAGCAACTGAGTCATTCCTACATGTCACGATAATTCTGACTACTGTTTCGGCACCAACAAAGGGGTTTATCAAGGACTCCCAGAGGTCTGGTCGCTCGTTCCATACATCATCCAACACAAGCAACACTCTCTTCCCCTTCACCTTTTCATTGAGGATAATCTGAAGCTTGCTCAATTGTGTAGTTTCACTTAAATTGAGAGACTTGAAGTCACTTGAAGAGATAGACTTAATGATGTCCTTGGTGAGCTTTATGACATTGAAATCATCAGATACACAAACCCATCCAGTTAGATCAAATTGTTTTTTTACCTCTGAATCATTGTAAACAAGTTGCGCGATGGTGGTTTTTCCCAGTCCCCCCTTGCCTACAATGGGAATGACAGAAAAACCATTTTCCATACCCTCAGATAGCAACAGATCAATTACCTCGTCCTTGTCCTGTTCCCTTCCACAAATTCTGGATTCATCCACCATGTGGCTGCTTGGTGCGGGGTACGTAGCTCCGGATGGCCGTCTCTCTCCGTCTTCCTCTCTCAAACGGAGGCGTTCCCGGTCCAAGGAAATCTCATCGAACATCTCCCTGATCTTCCTGATTCTATCACCCATGCCATCTGGAATCAAAACAGTAGTAGTCGAGAGAGAACCACTCACCTCTTCCTCATCGTCCCCCTCCACATGCTTCCTCTTGCGGGAAGCTCGGCCTTCCACTTGGGCTCGCAGTTCCTCATAGTGGTACTCGTCCAACACGTCTTCTGCACGTTGAGCTACTTGCCTGAGCTCCCGGAGCCAGAGCTTGATGGCTTCCTCTCGTATCTCTCTCTCCTCAGCATCATGGAGCACCGCCAGGATCCTGGCCAGCGTTCTCTCCAGCTTCTTAAGATCTTCCAAGATACTGCTGCGTGGATCCGATGATGAGGACGGTGATGTTGGCCATCTCCGAACAAAGCCCAATACTTGGCTGGTTTTTGATGCGATAGAAGATAGTAAAGCGCTCGCCATGGCACCGCCTCAGATTTTCTCTCCGTCAGATCCAGCAAACAAGGAAGGTGGCTTGAGCTATCTTCATCTCGGTGCCTTTCCTTGCAAAGGATGCGTCGGACGGTCCTGGTCCAAGTCAATGAGGGTATGGGTCAATCATGCGTCTAAAAAAATAAAATTATTTTTAATACGCACGATTATAAACCTATATAATCAACCATCATGCGCCATATAATTTTCACCGCATTTAATGCACAGAATTCTTTCATCTAAGAGGCTGCCGGTGCTCTTCCACCCACGCCAAAATAAATAAATAAGTAAAATAAAATAAATCAGTCCTTGATTTGTGTGCATTGCACCCTCAGCAGTGGATGGATGGGCTGCAGGGGATTGACGTGTAGCCACGTTGCGGTGCGCTGCAGGGGATTCCTTCTGGTTCATCCTGACTGCATCCAGATTATTTGCCTCTATCGACCGCTGCTCTCGTAGCTTCTCACCCTCATGATGTGAGGTACTCAATTTTAGGCTCAGCTCTAGGAATGAATTTTTTTTTTTTTTTTTTTTGTCGTTATCCGGATGGTACTATTTTTAAAGGATCAGTGAATTCTGGATCTAAATACCTTAAATGAGTAACGAAAATTTTTCGTTAACTATTAAATGGATAAACATTTTAAAAACAATATTCTTCCCTCCATTTTCATTTATTCATTTTCGTTCTTATTAACTTTAATATAATATATTTAAATTTTAAATATATATTAATATATTAAAAATTTAAAATTTAAAATAAATAATATATATATATATAGTAAAATATATTTAAATTTATTTTTTTCTAATACTTGCTTCTCTTTCTTTCCTCATTGATCTTTATTTTATTTTTTAAAAAAAATTATTTATTAAAATTTTTTATAAATTATAAATTTAATAATATAATTTTTTTTTTATATAAATAAAATTTATTTATTCGATTGAATATCTTCGTTTCATTCTAACAACTTAATAGGATGAGAAACAAAATAATTTTTTTTAACTAAGATAAAGATCAATTTAAGCCATTTCGGATCATCCCTAGGCCGTTACTCAGCCCCTGCTAATTCTTCCATCCTCATCTTTTTCCTTTCTCAATCCTCAAATTTCTGCATTCAAAGCCTGGCAAGAGAGAGGAAAGGAAGCCGCCAGTTCTTCCTTGCAGCTTTCTGTTTTCTTCCAACACATTACAAGTTAGCCTTGATAACTACAAAGTTGCTTCCTTTTTTTTTTTTTTCATTTCCAAAATTATGGCATGGCAATGAAATACATGATGTGAAATAGCCAGGAAAGAGAAGGCACAAGGCTGTGAATGAACCGAGTCATCGTACTGCAATAATTATGAGAAGGGCGATGCTAAAAAAAAATCTTTTTTTGGCACTAATAAGTATTAAAATAAAATATTTTGATGATGCACGTTGACAAAACAAGAGGAGACAAGTTTTTTAGGTATTTTTTACAAGCATAAAAAAATTTGCCGATCCTTAAGTGAGCAGCGGCAAATACAAAAGCTCTCGACACTTTAAAGCATCGGGATGCTTATTAACTTGCCAACACTTTTTAAAAGCATCAGAAATTTACAGGCGCTTAAAGCATCAGTAAAAATATGATTACAGGCGCATAAGTTTACAATAAAAAATAAAAAATATAAAACTTTAGTTTAGGTGAAAAACTCGAGCAAGGTACCAACGAATTGTAAAGAAATATCTATCTTGCCACGATCCTTATAAGAAATCCTTTAGTTTAGATGAGGCGAGGACTCATGGCAATATCCTCGATGGGATCCATCAGGGCAGATACACATGAAACTCTTTCGGTCGTCATCGTACCCATAATGATCACCGCTTCTTCTATAGTCTCCACAATCCGTCGTGTTTTAGTCCAGCAAGAAACCAACCTTCAAAAGCGCCGCATAGTCATCGCTATCCATCGCAGGATCGGGAGTCACGGGCACAACCACAGACTCGCAGGAAACGTTAATCTTCGCCCATCTGCCGTTCAATAACCTCCAGCAAAATACTCCGGTGTGGGATCAATAGAACAACATAGTTCTTTGTACTGGGTTAGCTTCGTGGAACAATTAAAGAGGAAGAGGAGACAACTATTAGTTGAGTTAACATGAAATAAGGTTTGGCCAAACGTGAGGTTGTAGGAAGGAAACAAGCAACTGCTGTCAGGGTTTCTCTCTTGAGAGATTTTAGGTCTTCAAAGAAGATGTCTTTGATAAGATTGACATCTTTTCACAACTATTTGAATTTCTCTATTAAAGATTATAAAAAAAATATCAATATCGTTTTTTGGATCCTTACGATAGGTAAGGATTATTTCATGCACAACCATAGTGATAAATTATATGGTATTAGAATAACTGATCAAATGTTATATATAGAATTTAGAGTCAAAAAAGGATTAAAGTCATCTGAAGCTAAATCCAACCAAACATTACGAATATGAGATGCAAAATCAGAATGCCTAGTATTAAATATTTTTCATGCTAAACTATCTGCTAGATGTCTCAACATTCAATTCTTCATACACCCTTCATCATGTCATCTTATTAATGAAGCTATTTTCGATGATGAATATAGTCTCAATATTCAATCATGTGAAAATCAGCTAGGTTTGTTGTGATTCCAAATAAAATAATAAGTTTGAATTATGAGCTTATAAAATAACTCTGTTGTAATTAGGAAGATTATAGTATGGCTCAAGAGATCCTTGGGAGTGAACGTAGGTGTAGTTGACACCAAACAACTATAAAATTTTTGTTTGCCGTGCTTGACTTCTTTCTTTCTTCTCAATTTGCTATGTTCTGCTTGGAGTTTATTTCACTGCACTTACACTTCTTCATTCATACCACATTAGCATTACTTGCTTAAATTTGTTTAAAACTTTTAAGAATTCTATTCATCCCTCTCTTGGGTTGCCATCTGGGCCAACAGATGTCTTAATATTTTTTCGAAAGATAAGTCGTTTCGTTCCATCCCATCAGAGATAATATATCACTTACGAATATCATGATCTCTGCTAACTGGTCCCATTGCATTATGTCATAGAGGATGCATGTGGATCACGTAAGATTTATTGCACCGAATGTGATGTACAAATTTTTTTTCTTAAAAATAATAAAAAGCGAAGGCGAAAAAATTGAACATGAATTTAAAGAGTAAAAGATAGTCAATTTTTGAAGGGATCAACGAAGGAGCAAGAGGAATGCGGCAAAGATAAGATACTATAAAGAAACATTTGCCCACCTCAAAGCAAAGTTCAATACTTGGCTGATTTTTGATGCTATACAAGATAGAAAGGCACTCGCAATAAGGAAGCTTGAGCTATACAAGATAGAAAGGCACTCGCAATACTTGGCTGATTTCTCTCCGTCGGATCCAGCAAACAAGGAAGCTTGAGCTATACTCTTCCAGGTGTCTTTCTTTGCAAAGGGTACGTCGGACGTAGAGGTGGGCACTAGGCCGTGCCGCCCATGGCATGGCACGGCCCAGGCCCACATGGGCCATGCTAGGCATGGTCCACCTGGGGTCTAGCTCAAATAAAAAAAATTATAAAAAATTAATATAAAGAAATTTTATTAATATAAAGCTACCTTACAGGTGGGGGTTTGACATAGACCCTTATTAGTTTATTAATTTAAAATTAAAATGGTACAGAAGGGAGGGGGGCTAGGCCTGACCTCTAGAACATAATACAATAAGCAAGGAGAAAAAAATAGAAAGAAAAAAAATAAAGATGACTTACTTTAAGTTTTTAATAATTTAAAAAATAAAAATATACAATTATAAAAGTAGAAATGACTCACTCATCGGTCATCAGTAGTATTTGTGTCATCGTCATCTTCGCTGGTTAAGTCATGTCCATCTTTATCTTGAAGCCTCGCCTCAGCATCCAACTAGTCTTTGAAGCAGATAAGCATCTCAACTGTCTCGCCAGTCATCCTACTTCTCTTTTCGTCTAAAATACGTCGACCTGCACTAAAAGCGGATTCCGATGCTACTGTAGACATTGGCACAGCTAAAACATCTCGTGCAATGGCAGACATAATAGGATATTGATTTTTAACACTCTTCCACCAAGTTAATACATCTAGACTTTCTATTTGATCTTTATCATATGCAGAATGAAGATCGTTTCGTAAATAAAATTCCAATTCATTATTTAAAGATGAAGAAGATGAAGAAGATGATGAAGCATGTGCGTGTCTTCTAATGAATGAAAAAATAGATGACGAACGAGATCTAGAAGAAGAAGCAGAGCTTTGAGCATGTATTCTAGATCCATAAATTTTATCATTATATAAATAATAAATATTATTAAGAAGTCATGTTACCTCATCTTTAGCAAGTTCAGGATTTTGATTCATGTTTTCATAATATTGATCAATTAAAAAAATTACACCATTTAATTTAACTCTAGGATCAAAAACAGCAGCTAAATTATGCAATGGACATATCCTATTCCAATATTCATTCCATTTAGCTTCCATATTATGTATAATAGGCATTAAAACTTCATGGTATCTATATTCTTTAAATTTTTCACTAATTACATATGCTTTTTGTAAAAATGAACAATAAGTTGGATAATAAATACCTGAAAGAACATTTAAATTTTTCATCTTGAACTATCCATCTTACCAGTAATTTTCTTTGATTTTCGTGGTTATATGCAAAATTGCCTACAAGTAATCCCTCTTGTATATTAAGGAGTCCTTGCTGATTGAAATCATACATCCTATGACTCTCTTGATGTCTTCTTAGATGCTATGTTCCCCCAGTACTAGAACAACTATAAAGTTTTGCATATTTTTTACATTTTGCTTTATAGATTCCATCAACCATAATTCTATCGAAATCAATCCAAACATTACTAGTCCTCTTACGAGAAGAGGTTTGACACTCACTGTCACTAGCTCTAGATGGAACTTGGAGTTGGGATTGAGGTTGGGGTCCTTGGGGATTAGTTTCCTCACCCTCAGAAAAAGCGTGTATGTTAAAATTACTTTCGTTAAAAGATGCCATATCTAAAATTTTTAATTAATAAATGCAAAAAAATAAAAACTAAACCACAAAAAGGAATTGAGAAAAGATTAGAGGTGGAGGCGTGGAGCCAAGATTTGTGAGCTTCCTCTTGCGCTCTCGCCTCTCAACAAGAATTGACCTTGTAGCACTTGACTACTTGCTTGAGTACTTGCCACTTGTAAGAACACTTGCAAACTAAAAATTAAATTACTAATCTACTAGAGCACTTGCTGGAAGAGAAAAATAGTAGTAATAGAGGAGTTGATTTGGTGTGGTAAGAATGAGGGAGAGTTTATCTATTTATAGAATTTTTAATTTTTTTTAAAACTACCCTTTGATATAGCCATTATATGACTGTTGGGAGGGGTAAAATGGTCTAAACCCCTCTCAACAATCTTTAACGGCTATATAGCCGTTAAAAACAAATATAGCCATTTTTAACGGCTATATAGCCATTAAAAACGGTTTGCTGGTGCTGGGCACCAGGCTCCAGCACGCACGGCCTAGGCACCAGTGCCTAGGTGGCACCTTGGTGCCTGGGCACCATGGTGCGGTGGTGCCTGGGCACCTGCCCAGGCACCATGTGGTGCCCAGGCATTGGTGCCTGGGCACCAGGCACTGGCGCCTGAGCACCTGGTGCCTAGGCCACCGTGCCATGGCACATCAGCACGATCCATCATGGGCATGTTAAATTTAAAATTTTTTTAAATATGCCATGTCTAGCATAATCTATTTGTTAATGGATTGTATTAAATACGGCACGATAATTATTAAGGCACGATGAACCTTAGCCACGGCCCACCACTAGTCGAACGGTCCACGGTCCAAGTCAACGGCATAGGTGCACGTAACTATCCGAGATTCCGAGATGCTGTCGGTGGTCTGCCACTAAAAATAAAAAAAAAAAAAAAAAAAAATCAAAAAGCTAAATCAGCCTTTCATCCGCGTCTGCAGTGGATAATGGGCTGGCCATCCCCCAATGGTGGCCCCACTGTCCAACCAAAAGCAGTCTTTCCTCCTCGTGAATCGCACCCTCTGCAGTGGATGATGGGCTGGCTTTCACCCACTGGTGGCCCCACTGTCGAACCAAAAGCAAACTCAGCCCCTGATTGACGTGTAGCTACGCTGCGGGCGCTGCAGGAGATTCCTTCTGGTTCATCCCGGCCGACTGCATCCAGATTATTTGACTCTAGCTACCAGTGCTCACGTAGCTTCTGGCTCTTATCTGAGATTCTCAATTTTAGGCTTAGCCCCTTCTAATTCTACCACCCTCGTCTTTGCCGTTTCTCAAATTCTCAGATATCTGCTTTGAAAGCCTGGCAAGAGAGAGGAAACGAAGCCGCCAGCTCTTCCTTGTATGGCCTTTGTGTTTTCTTCCAACACATTGCAAGTTAGCCTTGATAACGACAAAGTTGCTTTTTTTTTCCCCTTCCTTCTCCACAATTATGAAATGGCAAATGAAACACATGATACGAAATAGCCTGGAAAGAGAAGGCACAAGGCTGTGAAAGAACCGAGTAATCGGTGGCTAAGAAGCGACGGGTTACTGGTTTTGTCAAGAAGCATAATTTTTTGAAGAGCTGAGGTCCTCCTTGTAGCCTGTTATTTCCATTTCTTGGCTGTTCATAGAAAAAGATAAATGCATCCTCGATGCCATTCTATGCTCGAAGGGATTTTGAGGTCCAGCGATCTGTAAAGGAACAGTAATTTAATGGAGAAATAGAGCCCAGGCATTGTTGCTCATTCTTTGGATCTAGATCAGATCTCTTTCTATGATTGACAGGTCTACGTGTCACATTTTGTCTATCTGTAATCCATTTATGCATCCAGAAATATTCTTCAGATTTTCTGAAAGTGAACTTGAATTCTTACGACTACTCAAGAAGCAATCAAACTTCTCATCTAGTCATTTGCAACAAAGATCAGCATATTCTCAGTCCATGTACGCATGAAACTTCAAAGTCCTCTCCACACGTCAATCAGATATATAGAGTTGTAGCCACCACCTATTCAAGAACTGAAACTAAAAATCAACTACATGTTACCAGTGATATATATAGGCTATGGTAAGCACAAAATAAGAGGCTGGGAGAATAGATTGCTTACAGCACCTGTCGATTGATCGAGCGAAATTTTCCATCAAGCACAATATAGGCTATGCATGCCCTTCGATTCCTTCCTATCTTTCTCTTTTTTTTCATTCTCTACCATTATTTAGTGTTTACATAAAGACTAAAGTGGCACTCCAAAAGATATAGATAGGATCAAATGGCATGCATAGAACGAATTGCATCTAAGTTCCGTCTATCTGAGAAAAATCTACCAGCATTTTCTATTCTATTACTAATTGCTTGACATGTCTTCTTTTAATCAGCCGCATCTTCATTTTACAATAAAATCAATATATATACATCATATATATATATATATATATATATATATATATATAACACGGTGTCACGAATGAAGTAAGCATCATGGATACAATTATTTTGTATGCAATGACAAGAAGGTGCCATCGAGTCTAACCAAACATCCTGGCATATCGTTCAAGGGATGATAATGGGGCAATATAGAGATCTGTCCTCATTCTCATCAAAAAAATATAAATTTATTTAGGCTTCTATTCCAGTAAATGAGGATTTCTTTTTATTCTCATTTCCATCTCATAAGAAATAATAAATTTCTATATCCGCTTTTCCTAGATGATATATGATACGGGGTGGAGTCATCATTGTATTAATATTCATGCATGTAACGAAAAAGGTTAGGATCATTTTCGATTTTCGCCCGCCAGATATCCCACGCACAAGAAGACAGAATTGCCATACTTCGGCAGGTCCGAGCTGTGACGATTTCAAACTATTTTTATACCTCGGTGGGACCGAGGTACCCTTATACCTCAGCCAGACCGAGCTATCCCATGCTTCGGCCAGGCCGAGTCACTTTTATTCCTCGGCAGAATCGAGGTATCCTTGAACCTCTGCGGAACCAAGCCACCTTCATACTTAGCTCAAATGCACTCGCTACCTATCATCACGATGAATTCTTCACACGATGAACGGTCCCAATCGCCTGATTTCAAAGTGATTTCCTCAAAGTAGAAATAAAGAACCAAGTGCGAAAAAGTTCAAATCCACGATAATCTGATGAAATTTCAACCACGTGGATCCCCAACCATCCTAAGAGGGGAATAAAGCCAATAATGCCAAATGTGGCCTAGAGTCTATAAATCGCTGAATCTCAAACCATCAACCAACCTCTCTAGCTATTGATCCTCTAACTATCCGGATTGAATGCTACCAGCCTCATAACAACTTTGATTCAAATTAGATTCGAATCATGACGATTTCTGATTCCCTATGACATGTCCAAGAAGTCACGTAATTGCCTGCCATTACGCCATCAACCTATAAATACCCTACCTATCCTAAAAATTTTTAGGTACACTCACTCTCTCACTAAAAATTCATTAAAGCTCAAGCAGCATTCAGAGCTCTCGGAAGGCCATTCTTGAGGGACTCTTCTGCAAGGGCCTTTTCCTTATATCTGCTTACTATGAATTTTTACTGACTTGGGCATCGGAGGGTCTTTCGCATGGACCACCCCCAACATTTCCTTCAAGCCGAAGGTCGACACCCAGATCTGGAGGCGAGCCGCACCCGAGTTGGAGAGCGGATTTCTACGGCAACAGATTGGCTCTAGAGGAAGGGCCTTAAGTCCCATAAATTTGTAATCAAAGAGACAAGGCTTAAAACCAGAAGAACAACCCTCTAATGGCCAATCAAAGGAGAGCAACTTTAGATGCTCAGGATCAGACCACCTTCCAAACGCCTGATCCTGCAAACAATATGGTGCCTCCGCAGCTGCTGCCGGCCGAGACTCCCTCGCCACCGGCAACCGTGGTCACCCAGGACCAGTTCACCATGCTGGTCCAATAAGTTCAAGCTCTGGCCCAGTTGGTACAAGAACTCCATGAAGTTCCCCATTCGGCCCCTGCTCCACAACTTCCTGATGGAGTCGCCGCCCCTGCTCCTCTAGCGATTTCTTCTTCCAATCCGCTCAAAGTTACAAGCCACTCTCAACAGCCCAACCAAAAAGGGCCTAAACTAGCACCGCAAAGGGCTCAAGAGTTGAGCCCGCCTAGATCTCGGTGAGCTTGATCTCTCTCTTCAGGGTACTCTCGCCATGACTTGATGCCACGGCCATGGTCCCCTCGCCCCCTATTTCCTACTACCCAGGACAAGAAGGTTCAAAGATAGCTCCAGGAGATGCATCGAGAGTGGCGGCAAGAGTTGGATGCCATCAAGTAAGCTCCTCCTCCCCAATCAAAGATGGAGCAGGGGATCCCATTTCTAAGGAGATCATACGAGAAGTGATTCCTTCCCATGTCAAGCTCCCTACCATCGAGCCATACCACGGATCCACCGATTCTGATGACCATCTGAGTAGCTTTTGATCCATCATGATGTTCCATGGAGCATAGATGTGATCCTGTGCCTAGCCTTCCCCTTTACTCTTAGAGGATTAGCCAGAACTTGGTTCAATAGCTTGAAACTAGGTTCCATTAATTCTTTTGATGATCTAAGCGCTTATTCATCAGTCAGTTCATTAGTAGCCGCTGCCACCACAGAAGGTCCAACTCCCTCTCTGAGGTGAATGAGAGGGAGAGTCTTTGAAGAATTATTTAGGCCATTTCAACATGGCCATGCTGGAGATAGACCACCTCAACCATGAGGTGGCCATATCCACCTTGGCAGGTAGGGTGTCTAAGGAGGGTGACTTCTATTTAGTCCTGAAGGTCAACTATCCAAAAAGCCTCTCGACATGATGGCCTTGGCGGATAAGTATGCCAGGATTGAAGAGTCGCGAAGGACAGCCTAGGCCAAACAATCAAAGAGGAAGGAGGCTAAAGGCTCGGAGAAGAGCCGACCTCTTATCATGCAAGTCCGCCCCGCCGCTAAAGAGCTCCTCCGCCTCCA
Source organism: Calamus simplicifolius (assembly GCA_900491605.1). NCBI lineage: Eukaryota > Viridiplantae > Streptophyta > Magnoliopsida > Arecales > Arecaceae > Calamus > Calamus simplicifolius. The sequence goes on along the minus strand of UESW01001555.1, from coordinate 128,625 downwards.
CCTAGAGATCACACTCAGAGCCCAGCGTGGGGATTCAATCAATATACTCGCTCACTGCACCAAGGGCATAGATCTTAATAGAGATCGAGTGCAGATTCCTCGACCACCACCTCTTCGAGAAAACATGGCTCGGAGAGATATGACCAAGTATTATCGTTTTCATCGAAATCATGGGCATGATACTGAAGAGTGCTGGCAGCTTCGGAATGAGATTGAGAAACTCATCCGATGGAGGAGGTTGGATCAATTCAGAAGAGCCCCTAAGCTGAACGATGGAGAAAATGTCAACCTGAGCCTCGACAACCACCTCCACCAAACCCGCCGGCTGTTGACAATGTCAATATGATTGCAATGATCGACTCCTCATCGGCTCGGCTGAATGAAGCAGAGAATCCATCGAAGAAGGCTCGGATCGATGAGCTCTCTTTTTTCAGTGAGGATCTCTGGGAGATACAGTATCCACACAATGATGCTTTGGTTCTATTTCTTAACATGAACGATTATGATGTACACCATATTTTAGTTGATAGTGGAAGCTCTGTTAATGCTTTGTACTTTAATGTTTTTGTGAGGATAAAATTGTGGATGGAGGATATTTGGACCATAGACTCTACCCTAGTGGGGTTCACTGGCGATGTTATTACCCCCGAGGGAATCATTACATTGGTGGTTCGGGTGGGCACTTGGCCCAATATAGCCATTGTTCACATGGATTTTTAGTGATAAGCTTTGGTCATCCTACAATTCGATCCTCGACAGGCCCGAACAGATGTCCCTTAAAGCTATTATATCCATCCCTCATCTCGCCATGAAGTTCCCCACAGAATGGGAAGTGGGAATAGTCCGAGGAAATCAAGCTATGGCTCGGTACTGCTTTGTTGCTGATCTTTAGTCTAGAAAGCTCGAGGTTGATGGGCTGGATGCTCGGAAGAATTTTGCCGAGCAATGGGGAGAACCAGCCGAAGAACTCGAGGGGTGCCATTTAACGAAGCTCGGCCAGACCGAAGCATAAGGATTAGGTCACAATTGAAAGGGAAGCCTTTGCAAGATTTGATCGAGTTTTTCCGAAGGAATGCTGATGTCTTCACCTTGTCTGCTTCAGATATACCGAGGATCAGCTCGAATGTCCTTGTCCATCGTCTTAATGTGGATGAGATGTTTCGGTCAATCAAGCAGAAGAAAAGAAGCTTTGCCCCCGAGCATCAGAGGGCCATCGAAGAGGAGGTTGATAAGCTCATTAAAGCTAACTTCATTCAGAAAGTGAACTATCCCGATTGGCTGGCGAATGTTGTTATGGTGAAAAAGTCGAATGATAAATAGAGAATCTGCATTGACTTCACGGACCTTAACAAGGCTTATCCGAAAGACAATTTTTCTTTACCTTGGATTGATCAGCTTGTGGATACTACCTCGGGCCACCAGATGCTGACTTTCATGGATGCTTACTCGGGCTACAATCAAATTTGGATGGCATTCGAGGATGAAGAAAAGATCACCTTCATTACCGACCGAGGTATTTATTGTTACCAAGTCATGCCTTTTAGTTTAAAAAATGCAGGCGCAACCTACCAAAGACTGGTTAATAAAGTTTTCAAAGAACAAATCGTACAAAATATGAAGGTCTATATTGATGACATGTTGGTTAAGAGCAAGAAAGCGTCTCAGCGCATCAATGATCTTACAGATAGCTTCGTGACGCTCCAAAGGTAAAAAAAAGAAATACATGATGTGAAATAGCCATCAATGAAATACATGATGTGAAATAGCCGGGAAAGAGAAGGCACAAGGCTACTGCAATAATTATGAGAAGGGTGATGCTAAAAAAAAGTCTTTTTTAGCACTAATAAGTATTAAAATAAAATATTTTGATGATGCATGTTGACAATATAGGAGTGAAGATATTTTTTTTAGATATTTTTTAAAAGCATCAAAATTTGCCAACCCTTAAGTGAGCAGCGGCAAATACAAAAGCTCTCGGCACTTTAAAGCATCGGGATGCTTTTTAACTTGCCAACACTTTTTAAAAGCATCATAAATTTGTAGGTGCTTAAAGCTTCGAAAAGCTTGTTTGCATACAATATAAGTAAAAATACATGATCCTACAATGACAGGCGCATAGGCTTACAATAAAGAATAAAAAATATAAAATTTTAGTTTAGGTGAAAAACTCGAGCAAGGGACCAATGAATTGTAAAGAAACATCTATCTTGCCACGATCCCTATAAGAAATCCTTTAGTTTAGATGAGGCAAGGACTCATGATAATATCCCCGATGGGATCCATTAGGACAGATACACATGAAACTCTTTCGGTCGTCATCGTACCCACAATGACCACCGCTTCTTCTACAATCTCCACAATCCGTCGCGTTCTAGTCTAGCAAAAACCAACCTTCAAAAGTGCCGCATAGTCATCGCTGTCCATCGCAGGATCGGGAGTCGCGGGCACAACCACAGACTCGTAGGAAACGTTAATCTTCGGCCCATCTGCCGTTCAATAACCTTCGGCGAAATACGCCAGTGTGGGATCATTAGAACAACATAGTTCTTTGTACTGGGTTAGCTTCGTGGAACAATTGAAGAGAAAGAGGAGAAGGTTTGGCCAAACGTGATGTTGTAGGAAGGAAACAAGCAACCGCTGTCAGGGGTATTGGCTTGAGAGATTTTCGGTCTTCAAAGAAGATGTCTTTGATAAGATTGACATCTTTCCATAACTGTTTTATTTCCTCTATTAAAGGTTATAAAAAAATATTAATATCATTTTTTGGATCCTTATGATAGGTGAGGATTATTTCATGCACAACCATAATGATAAATTATATGGTATTAGAATAACTGATCATGTGCTATATATAGAATTTAGAGTCAACAAAGGATTAAAGTCATCTAAAGCTAAACCCAACTAAACATTACGAATATCAGATGCAAAATCAGAATGCCTAATATTAAATATTTTTCATGCTAAACTATCTACTCGATGTCTCAACATTCAATCCTTCATACACCCTTCATCATGTCATCTTATTAATAAAGCTATTTTCGATGGTGAATATAGTCTCAATATTCAATCCTGTGAAAACCAGCTGGGTTTGTTGTGATTCCGGAATAAAATAATAAGTTTGAATTGTGAGCTTATAAAACAACTTTGCTATAATCAGGGAGATTATAGTGTGGCTCAAGAGATCTTTGAGAGTGGACGTAGATGTAGTTGACACCGAACAACTATAAAATCGTGTGTTTGTCGTGCTTGACTTCTTTCTCTCTTCTCAATTTGCTATACTCTGCTTGGAGTTTATTTCACTGCACTTACACTTCTCCATTCACACCACATTAGCATTACTTGCTTAAATTTGTTTAAAATTTTAAGAAACCTATTCACCCCCCTCTTGGGTTGCCATTTGGGCCAATAGATGTCTTAATATTTTTTCGAAAGGCAAATCATTTCGTCCCATCCCATCAAAGACAACATACCACCTACGAATTCGTAATCATGATCCGTGCTAACCGATCCCATTGCATTATGCCATAGAGGATGCACGTGGGCCAATAAAAAGAAAGCGATGCAGCCCACGTAAGATTTGTTGCATTGAATGCGATGTACAAGGTCTTTTTCCAAAAATAATAAAAAGAGAAGGTGAAAAAGCTGAACAGGAATTTAAAGAGTAAAAGGTAGTCAAATTTTGAAGGGATCAACGAAGGAGCAAGAGGAATGCGGCAAAGATGAGATACTATAAAGAAACATTTTCCCACCTCAAAACAAAGTTCAATACTTGGCTGATTTTTGATGCTATAAAAGATCGAAAAACACTCGCGATGGCACCGCCTGAGATTTCTCTCTGTCAGATCCAGCAAACAAGGAAGCTTAAGCTATACTTGATGAGAGGTAAAATTATCATTGCGCCAACACTTGTGCACACAACAAAAAGGTCAAGACCAATCTCGATATCCGGTCAGCCAGCTGTCATATTTAGGAAACAGCAGAGCCGAACCACCTTCGATAGAGCCGAACTGCCTTCGGTAGATCCGAACCATTCTCATGCCTCGGTAGACCGAGCTATTCAAACGCCTCAGTAAACTGAGCTATTCTAATGCCTCGGTAGACCGAGTTATTCCCATGCCTCGGTCAGACTGAGGCATTCAAGCGCCTCTACGGAACCAAGCATGGAAGAGTTCAAATTCGTGAATGCTTAATAAGATCTTGAGTGAAAAATTATGCAAATAATACTGAAAGTGGCCTAAGGCCTATAGAAGTGGCCTAGGGCCTATAGAATTGTTGAATCTCAAAGCATCAATCAGCTCTCCTAGCCATCGATTCTCTAACTAACTAGATACCAATCCCATCGGCCCCGTAACAAACTTGATTTGAATCCGATTCGAATCAAAATAGTTTTTGGACCTCCTATAGCGTTCCTAAGGAATCAAGTAATCGCCTATAAATACCCTGGTCTTAAAGTCTCTTAGGTATACTTTCTATGACACTCTGACTGAAAACTCCATTGAAGCTCAAGTAGAGCTTTGAGTTCTCAAGAGGCCATTCATCTTGAGGAACTCTTCTGCAAGAGCCTTCTCCTCACATCTGCTTATTGTGAATTTTCACTGACTTAGGCGTCGGAGGGTCTTCCGTAGAGGGCCATCCTAGATACTCTCTGTGTGATGACTATCTTGCAGGTTCCACCCGGACGAGAGATCAGCGTCCAGATCCAGGATCGAGCTACACCCAAGTCGGAGAATGAATTTTTATGGCAATAGGTTAGCGCTAGAGGAAGGGCCTCAAGTCCCATAAACTTGTAATCTAGGAGACAAGGTTCAAAATCAGAAGAAGAATTCTCCAATGGCCAATCAGAAGAGAGCCACATTCGATGCTCAAGATCAGGCCGCCTCTCAAAGGCCTGATCTAATCAATAGTATAGTGCTTTCGCTACCACCATCGGTGGAGACCCCTTCACCACTGGCGACAGCAGTGACACAGGACCAGTTTGCTATACTAGTTCAGCAAGTCCAGGCACTGACCCAGCTGGTCCAGGGGCTCCATGGAGCTTTCCGTCCAGCTATCCCTGTTTCACAACTCCATGAGAAGGTAGCTGCTCTTGTCCCACCAGCAATTTCATCTTCCAATCAACTCGGGGCTACGGATCATCTTCATCGACCCGCAAGGGCCAAGCCAGCGCCACAGTGGGCTGAAGAGAAGAGCCCACTTAAATCCCGATGAGCTTATTTGTTGACCCAATTATTAATTTTGATGATTAATAAAGGAATTGAATATATTTATTTGATTACTAATGGATTTCACAAGTGTTTCAGTGCTTAAAAATATTTGATCGATTTAAAGGTATTAAGAAATGAGTTTTGAATCAATTGCAAATCTCAAGTTTCAAAGTTTCAGAACCTGGAGTCGACACCTAGAATTCCTGGAGCCGATCCCATGGCCAGTCAAATATTCTTCTGATTTTTGATACGGTCCGGAGCCGACACCTTGAGTTTCGGAGCCGACACCTAGAGTTTCGGAGTCGACACTTACAGTGTCTGGAGTCGACTCCGATGCGGGGACAGAACACTTGTTTTTTTAGCATCTTGGAGCCGACACTCACAGTATTCTAGAGCCGACACCTGACGATGGTGAGCCGACACCTAACTTTTTCGGAGCCGACTCCTCAACAAACTCGAAACTTTCTATTTTTGGATAAACGACTTGGAGCTGACACTTGAAAAGTTGGAGCCGACTCCAACCTGTCTGGGACAAAAATTTAAAATGCCAAATCAGCTCTAACGGTAATATTTCCTTTTTACCTAACTTCTAACGGATATATTTTGTTTCCAGGTACACTGCAACGGCTAGTTTCATCCCAAAATGGATTGAAAAAAATCTATAAAAAGGAATAATGCCCGTTTGAAAAATAAGAACGGAAAAAAAGAGGGAGAATATCCAAATCAAAAATCCGAGAAGTCTTGAGCTTGAAATCCAAGAGACAAGTACTCAAATTCAAATCCTTCCACTTCAAAAAGCTCAAAGAAGAATTCAAGGCGTTCAAAGTTTGAAAAATCAAAGGATTCACAAAAGGGAAAAAGCTTTGTTTTGAAGATCTTCCAACTTCTCATCTGCAACGTTTGCAACGAATCAAAGCTGAGGCCTGATTCAACATCTCCAAAGAGAAGAGGAAAAGAAGAAAAGAAGAAAAGCTCAAATCCAATCCACTTCAAACAGGCTTTTCTAAACCTTGTTCATTTATTTGAATATTTGCTCATTTAAGGAGTTGACTTGTATCTTAAACATTATTCTATCTTATTTTTTGCTGGTTCAATCAGGGGGATTGAACTAGTGGAGGTTGTATACCTTGGGTCAAGCAAGTTTAGCTTGAGTTTAGGGTTTTGTGCTGGTGAGCCCGAAAAACCAGTTGGGTTCGTTGTGATCCCAGGTAAAACAATAAGTTGTGAGTTGTGATCTTGGAAAACAACTCGACTGTAATCAAGTCGATTATAGTGTGGACCCATGTGAATCTTGGGAGTGGATGTAGGTGTTGGATACACCGAACCACTATAAAATTTTTGTGTTTGCAGTGCTTCTATTATCTCTATCTCTATCTCCTTGTTTGTGCTTTATATTTGCATTGCACTCAATTTCATTTATCTTAAAGCCAATAGCTTTTAAAGAAAAAAAAAGTTAAATTTTTTAAAGAACCCAATTCACCCCCCCTCTTGGGTTGCCATCTGGGCCAACAATTGGTATCAGAGTAAGTGCTCATTTGAATCTGATCACACGATCAAGAGCTAAAGATCCAAATGGCAGCTCAAGTTGGATCTTCATTTGCTGAAGGTCATTCTACAAATAGACCTCCCTTATTTAATGGTTCCAACTATTCATATTGGAAAGCAAGAATGAGGATATTCATTCAAGCTTCTGATTATGAATTATGGAGTGTTATAATTAATGGACCTAGCACACCCACACACATTGTTGATGGCTCTATTGGTCCTAAATCTGAAAGGAATTGGAATGATAATGATAGGAAAATGGCTCAACTCAATGCTAAGGCCATGAATATCTTGTATTGTTCATTAGATGCAAATGAATTTAATCGCATTTCTACATGCAATTCTGCAAAAGAAATATGGGATAGATTAGAGGTTACCCATGAGGGTACTAATCAAGTAAAGGAATCTAAAATAAATATTCTTGTTCATAAATATGAATTATTTAGCATGGAGCAAACTAAAATATTGCATGCATGTATACTAGATTCACCGATATTGTAAATGGTTTGAAAAGTCTAGGCAAGACCTATACTAATTCTGAACTTGTTCGCAAAATTCTTAGGTCACTACAAAGGACTTGGGAAGCAAAAGTGACAGCAATCCAAGAAGCCAAGGACCTCAACACCTTATCCTTGAAGGAGCTACTTGGATCCCTTATGACCCATGAATTAACTATGAAGCAGCACATAGAAGAAGATGTGAAGAAGAAAAAGGCTATAGCTCTTAAGGCTGCTGAAAGTGAGGAGAGCTGCAGTGATAATGATGATGATGATGATGAGACATCTCTTCTAGCAAGAAAATTCAAAAAATTCATGAGAAGAAAGAGACCCTTCCATAAGAAGAAATCTGAAATTAAGATGGAAGGAGAAAAAGAAAAGGAAAAGGACAAGGATAAAGAGAAAGACCCCTTGATTTGCTATGAGTGTAAGAAACTGGAGCACTTTAGATACAATTGTCCACAATTAAAGAAGACTTACAAGAAGAAGAAGAAAGCCTATGTTGCAACCTGGAGTGACAGCAATGAATCCTCTTCAGAAGAAGAACAAAAAGAAGTTGCAAACATTTGCTTTATGGCAAACGACGACAGCGAGGTAAGTTCCGAAAACCCTAGTGATGAGCTTGCATTTGATGAATTATTCGAAGCTTTCAATGAACTAGTAGATGATTTTAAAGTTTTGAAAAAGAAATACAAATCTTTGAAAAATGATAACTCAATTCTTGTTAAAGAAAAGGATGATCTTACTAATGAAATTAAAATGCTAAAATCTGAAAAAGAAGATATGACAAAAGAAAGAGAATCAATTTCTAATGAAAATGATAAGCTAAAGAAGGAAGTTGATAAATATAAGAATATTGTTGATAAATTTACTTATAGTTCTGAAAAACTTAATTTATTATTAAGCAATCAAAGAGCTATATATGATAAAGCTGGTTTAGGATATAGACCTAACTTAAAACAAAAATTTGTCAAAAACTTTTTTAGAAAGAACAAAATATAGATAATGTTACATGTCATTATTGTAACAAGAAAGGCCATAAATCCTATGAATGTAATGCAAGAAATAATAACAAAAAATCAAATAACAAAGGCAAGAAAATATGGGTTTCCAAAGGAACGATCTTTTATGCTACTAACCATGAAGGACCCAAGAAGGCTTGGGTACCTAAATATAAGACTTAATTATTTTTGCAGGAGTATCTTGCGGCCAAAAGATCAAAATGAAAGTGGCATCTCGATAGTGGCTGCTCAAGACACATGACGGGTGACAAGGATCAATTCATCACCCTTGAGAGCAAAAGAGGAGGAGTTGTTTATTTGGTGACAATGGCAAAGGCCAAATCATGGGTTTGGTAAAATTCAAATAACTCCCTCACATATATTGAAGATGTTTTATATGTCAATGGTTTGAAACATAATCTAATAAGTATTAGCCAATTATGTGATAGAGGTTTTAAAGTATCATTTGAAGCATCAATCTTCACTGTTTCTAATCCCATTGATAATAGCATTGTTTTTATTGGAAATAGAAATGACAATGTATACTTGATTGATCTAGACAATTTGTCTACTAGTAATCATTGCTTAGTTGCTAATAATGCTAATATGAATGAGATTAGTTGGTTATGGCATCGTAGATTAGGTCATGCAAGCACACACCTCATTTCAAAATTAATTAAAATGGATTTAATAAAAGGACTTCCACAGCTAGATTTTGAAAATAACAAAATTTGTGATGCATGTCAATTTGAAAAACAAACTAGAAATTCTTTCAAAACTAAAAATATTGTGTTGACCTAATTGATGATTTTGATGATTAACAAACCATCTGAGTATAACTCTTGAAGGCTCTGATGATTTTGATTTAGTGTTTCAGATTATAAGACTATTGAATGATCAAAATCAGGAGTTACATAGTGTTCTGGATCGAATCTAATGTCTAGGTAAGAATTGTAGACATTAGAGTCGACTCCGAGAATCACAAAGCCGACTCCGGAACTGGCACGGTCGTTAGAGTCGACTCCGAGACTGTTAGAGTCGACTCTCACAGAAGAAGCAGAAAGTCGATTTTTCTGGCCCCAACCTAGAGTCGACTCTGGGTAAGTTAGAGTCGACTCCGGAAAAGTTACTTGTTGACCCCAGAAAAGCCAGAGACGACTCCAGAAATACCGTTCTGAGATGCCTCGAGCTAGAGCCGACTCCAGAAAAGTTAGAGTCAACTCCAACCCACCTGGAACGAAAAATCAAGTTGCCAGATCAGCTCCAACGGTAATATTTCTATTTTACCTTATTTCTAACGGATATATTTTGATACAAGGTACACTCCAACGGATAGTTTTCTTTCAAAAATAGTATGAAAGAAATCTATAAAAAGGGAAGTCTATTGTTCAAAAACAAGAATGGAAAAATAGAAAGAAAAAGAGAGAAAATCTGAGATAGACAAATCCCATTTCAAAAATCGAGAGCTTGAATCTTAAGAGGAAAAACCTTCTAGCTCAAATCCACTCCACTCCAAAAGGCTCAAGAGGAATCCAAAGCGTTCAAATCAAAGTCTTGGCGGATTTCCCAACTTGGAGAAAGGAGATTCATTTCTTGCTTTTCAACTCTTCTCAACTGCTTCAACTGTGAAGAATCGGAGCTGAGGCTTGATTCAATCCAGCAAGGAGAAGAAGAAAAGAAGAAAAGAAGAAAAGCTCAAAAGCCAACCTATCTACAAATCAGGCTTTTCTAAACCTTGCTATTCTTAATTTGTATATTTGCTCATTGAGGAGCTTTGTATTTCAAAAACAATACTTATTTTGTTTGTGCCTAGTTCAATCTGGGGGATTGAACTAGAGGAGGTAGTTTTACCTCGGTTCAAGCTTGGTTAAGCTTGGGTTAGGGTTTTGTGCTGGTGAGCCCTTGAAAACCAGCTGGGTTCGTTGTGCGCCCGGAAAAACAACAAGTTCGAGTTGTGAGCTTGTAAAACAACTCTGCTGTAATCTAGGGTGATTATAGTGTGGACCCAAGTGAATCTTGGGAGTGGACGTAGGTGTTGGATACACCGAACCACTATAAAATCTTTGTGTTTGCCGTGTTCCATTGTCTCTTTCTCTATCTCTATATTATTCACTGCACTTTATAGTTACCTTGCATTTGCCTTCATTAATCTCAGCAAACTATTTTAAAAAGGCTAATTTTTTAAAGAACCCAATTCACCCCCCCTCTTGGGTTGCCATCTGGGCCAACAATTGGTATCAGAGCAAGTGCTCATTTAGAATTTGATCTCATGATCAAGGGCTAAAGATCCTTATGGCAACACAAAGTGGTTCATGTTTTGCTGAAGGTCATTCTACGAATAGACCTCCTTTATTTAATGGAACCAACTATTCATATTGGAAAGCTAGAATGAGAATATTCATTCAAGCTTCTGACTATGAATTGTGGGGAGTAATAATAAATGGACCTAGTACACCCACACACTTAGTGATGGCACTATTGTTCCTAAGCCCGAAAGGGATTGGAATGATAATGATAGGAGAATGGCACAATTAAATGCTAAAGCCATTAACATTTTGTATTGTTCCTTAGACTCTAATGAATTCAACCGAATCTCAACATGTAATTCCGCAAAAGAAATTTGGGATAGGTTGGAAATAACACATGAAGGAACAAACCAAGTTAAAGAATCAAAGATAAATATTTTGGTTCATAAATATGAATTATTTACCATGGAACAAAATGAAACCATCACATGCATGTTCACTAGATTCACTGATATTGTGAATGGTTTGAAAAGTCTTGGAAAAGTTTATACTAACTCTGAGCTTGTTCGCAAAATTCTTAGGTCACTTCCAAGGACTTGGGAAGCCAAGGTGACAGCCATACAAGAAGCCAAAGATCTGAACATCCTACCATTAGAAGAGCTTCTTGGTTCGCTAATGACTCATGAGCTTCAAGTTAAACAACATGTCAATGAGGATGAGTCAAGAAAGAAGAAGACCATCGCCCTCAAGGCTGCAAAAGTTGAAGATAGCAGCAGCGGTAATGAAGAGGATGATGATGAAGACAGCCCTCCTTGCAAGGAAATTCAAGAAGTTTATGCAAAGAAGGAGGCCCTTCCACAAGAAAAGATTTGTATCAAAAATGGAAGGAGAAAAAGAAAGGATAAGAAAAAGGACAAGGACAAAGAGAAAGAGCCCTTAGTATGTTATGAATGTAAAAAGCCAGGGCATTTTAGATATGACTGTCCTTTACTTAAGAAGGCCTATAAGAAAAAGAAAAAGGCCTACATGGCAACTTGGACTGACAGTGAAGAGTCTTCTTCCGAAGAAGAAGAACAAAAAAAAGTTGCAAATGTTTGCTTCATGGCAGACGACAACGAAGAGGTAAGCACCGAAACCCCCGATGATGAATTTACTTTTGATGAAATGTTTGAAGCATTCAATGAATTGATGATTGATTT